>OY856409.1:1338690914-1339290914 GCA_963693085.1 Alisma plantago-aquatica | reverse complement strand
AAACAAATTATACCATTCTTTGTTCAATTATCTTTAATATTAGAAATTACATTTCTCACCGGATGAACCCAAAAATTGGGGTTGTAACAATAACGGTCAACCCTATATCAACAATGCCTTAACCTGAGATGAGTTCATATCACTTGATGATAGTTGGGTAATTCAAATATGTGACTTATAGCCAATACACTCCATGATAAATGTGATGAGTTGGTGCATAAAGTATTAGGATGGAAAATACCCTAATATAAGATAAGTTGATGAACTTAAGTAAGTTAAAAGTGATGAGGGAAGTGATACACCAAGGCATGATAAATATCACACCCAACACCTCAAGGTTGATACACCTTGATGCACCTCAAATCCAATATACTTGGATGAGTAACACATGAAGTGTGTCATGTCAATTGTTACATTAAGATGTAATGAGTTTAATGAACTTTGATAAGTGTAGGCTAACATGCCTTGAGAAAGGTTTAAGCCAAGTTAATAAAGTATGATGTAATCAACATCCTAGTGCGGATGAGAGAGAAACTCATACTTTCTGTTGATAATCATTTAATGATAAATGATGAGAATAAATAAGTATGACTGAATACTTATGATATCAATGTTTGCTCCTAGATGCGTGGAGCAATGAATTAGGGTTTGATCATTGATAATATAATCTTGAAACCCTAAATGGCTAATGATGGAAAACCCTAACCCTAATGAAGGGTGATGATATGTATGTGAAATCCTAATCGATAAGAAAGGGAAACTCCAACCCTAATATTTGGATAATGGTATTACCCTTGTTTTGCATGGTGTTGATATGTATTTGATATGGCTATTATCATGCAATACTAACCATGCAGGTATCATGAGATGATGATGAGCATAGCCATGTATGATCTATGATGTTTTATATGATAAATATTTAAATGGGCCTCGTGTGCCATGGAATATTTGTTGCCTAGTGAGAGGTCACAAGATGTTTAATGGGCCTTGTGAGCCATGTGATCATTTGTTTCCTAGTGAGAGGTGACAAGATGCTTAATGGGCCTTGTGAGCCATGTGATTATTTGTTTCCTAGTGAGAGGTGACAAGATGTTTAATGGGCCTTGTGAGCCATGTGAGATGCTTGTGCAACAAGTATCATGTATACCTTGGTCTGAGGACCTAGAGGTATTAGTTACCTGATAAGTGGTTACAACGTTCAGTGATGAACTAAGGGTTTGAATACCTAGATCTAGTAATAATGATGATGATAATGTTGAGGGATGAGAATTCCCAGTAATGAGATAAGGGATTGAGATCCTAAATGTTATATGTGTTCTAAAGATTAGAAAAGTACTTGATAGATGAATTACACCTTTCTTTGTAGCATCTATTATAATAATTCATGTTTGAAACTTAGTTGATACTAAAAGATACTGTAATGCACCTAATTAATCAAGTGGAAGCTCATCATGTAGTGCCATGTCCATAGATCCATCAGCATTAGTAGTTGTTGAATGGTGAAACCAGTTTTCCCACGTGATTTCCTGGAGAGCATATTTTTTAATATGTAGGGGTGATTGGGCGTGTATATCCTTATGCCCTAATGAGGGATTGATGTGAGATCTCATTCATTATAATTCCGGGATGGATGTATCATAATCTCCCGATGATGATAAATAATGGGGATTGTTGTGTGGTCTCCCTGAAGAGAGTGCATGCTGCGGCTGTATCTCTATAGTGAAGATACCAGTATACCCTGGTAAGCTATTTGCATTTTATATGAGATGTCCTGCTAGTGGTATCGCACTGACATAGATGGGTGAGGTCATGGCATCTGGCTCTTCCATTGTCCTTGTATGGTATCGATACTTTATGTAGTTGTGGTCGGTTGGAGCATGAGCGGTATACCTCATCTCATCAGGGCATAAGTGTGATTGAAAAATGTAATCAGCTGTGTAGCATATTTGCTTAAGGATTGAATACAGAAAACATTGGTTGATGTTATATTTCTTTAATGCATCTTAAGTGGATAGATGTTATACATGTTCTTCATATTCCTTATAAAATGAATAGAGGAATTACTACTTTATCATATATAGTTGCAATACTTCAGAAGATGATATTGCTCTACTATGCTTAAATAGTGATTAAATCATGATATTAATGTAAAAGAATCATCTACCTAGTTTTATACTATTTAACTGTGATAATAATATTGTTGGTGGTGAGTTATATCTCTCACTGGGACATGGGTCTCACCTCGTTGGTCACCAACATTTTTAGGTGGACGTGGGTGAGGAGGTAGAGACCATACTGCAGAGGGAGAACACCAATAGTAGGGACAACAGTAATAGCTCAGGTTGAGTATTCTGTCTATCGTATCTGGTAGATAGAGGTCTTATGTGTCGTCTCTGTACTCTCAGGTCTTGGATTTAGTACGTGATGGTTTTATAAACAATCTGAGGTTTTGGCTTGTATGCCTCGAGGTTTTATGTTGCTTCAGTATATGTTTTGCCAAAGCAACTGTTATATGTTATCCTCGAGATGAGATGGTACAATGTGTGTACAATGTGAACCCTGATGTATATAAAGTTTTGATTCTTTTAGTAAGAGTTTCCTGAAAGAGGATCTCTTTGCAAAATGGTTTTAATTTTTAGTAATTTTGTTAATCCGCTGCTTATGGTTATTCCGCATAATTAGTAATGAATTGGTTGTCGGTTTGGTGGCGGTCATGATAGATTCTTTCAACATAGGAAACCAATGAGAATCTACATGTTAAGAAACTCCCATGGTGACCTTTGACGTCATGGTCGTGTCCATTTCCATTGTCATGGGAAGAGGATAGGATCAACTAGCCAACCCTAAGCTTTATCTGGTTGAATTTCTAAAGATAAAGGATGGCTCATTTTCTAAGAGAGGAAGTTTTATATGTGGTGGGAAAAGCTAGAAGATGGTTGCAAAGCATGGAACATTGTTTCCATGATCTACATTGCCCTGACCCCTCCAGGGTTCATTTTGGGATTCACATGCTCAAAGGTGTAGGTAGGACTTAGTGGGATAACTTGCTAGGATCGTGAGAAGCCAATGATCCTCCACTCATATGGGAGGAATTCTCACAATCCTTTCGAGACCACTACATATTTGAGGCCATGTTTGAGAAGAAAGAAGAGGAGTTCCTCAAACTCAAACAAACTAAAGACACCACAGTCACACAATATACCATGGAGTTCATAATTTTATAGAAGTATGGTCATGGTTACAATGAGCGATGCAAGGTGAAGAAGTTCATTAGGGGTCTCAAATTATACATTATCTTCTCATTGTCTAACCAAGGACACAACACCTTAAAAGGTGCTCTACATGTTTCTCTAGAATTAGAAGTTCACCTAGGAAGAACATGGAAGAAGGACAACCATTCCCATAACAACTCCAATAGTCATAATGACAAGAAGAAAAGAGCTCTAAAAGAACCACATGTCAAGAAACCTTACTTGAACTGCAACAACCTGCATGGTGGGTATGTCGGTTTGGCATAGGAGTTTTGTACTTTTGTGGGGACCCAAATCACAAGAAGCCTGAATGCCCCAAGGTCAAAGCAATGAATGATGCAAGACAAAACCCTAAACCATAATAATGAGAAAAAACAAGCAAGAATCTTTGCAATGATTGATGATGAGGAGGAAGATGGTAACAAAGAATGTTTGATTTAGTCCTAACTCTATTTTTATTTAGATGGTAATACATGTTGAGTATTGTAAATTAGAAATAAGAAAAATCCTGAGGTGGGTAGCATATCAAAATTTTGATACAAATTTTTTGTAAGGATGACAGGATTGTAACACCCCCGATTTTATTGAACATAAAAATAGGTTCTCATATAAACCTAAAACCCTACCTAAATTTTGAACATAAAGTGCCCAAGTCATACCCAAATATGTACTTAACTAAGGTGTGACTCAAAGTTATATATAATTAGATGATGACTAAATCAAATACACTCTATAAAGAGAGGGACTCGATAGTGGGCCCACTCAATGGTACAAGCATGAGCCATAAAACAATTAAGCAACAGAAAACATAACTATTTACAAAGTTATAAGATAATCCCATGTACATAACTTTCTCACCCTAAGGGTAGTACATAAAATAAAAAAGTTACATCTATATACACATAAGTCCATATGCAGAGGATAACAAGGTTGCCTCAAGCTATCCTTATGTTCACAAAAGAGCTTACAATCATCACGCATCTTTGCCCTTTAAAGCAGCTAAACCTGGGTGGAGGGAACACCCAGAAAAATAGGAAACAAAAGAGTATGAGTCAGTAAAAGCTGAGTATGTACATTAGAATATTGACTAGGCCATTATTTATTCCAAAAGTAAAGTAAGATGTTCCCATCAAAGAGAGGGACATTAAAGCTAGGTAAGTTTCAATGAGAAGTAACAAGAGAAAGAATTTTCAAAAGAATGAGGCAATATAGTAAATCATTAAACAACGATTCTTGCCATAATCAGCCATCAATATCACAACAAATATTTACATGCAGATATATTGGACTAAAGTAACTATAGTAGGGCCATGACACCACTAAGTCATTGACCTAAGTAAAATGGGTGGAAGTAGCACACCCTAGGCAGAAGTAGAATGCCTCTGTATATAAAAAGGTGGAAGTAGCACACCCCAGGCAGAAGTAGCGCGCCCTAATGGAAACGCATAAGCGTCTACGATAGTTAAATCAATCGAATTACCTAACATGGATAAATAGGGTGGCAAGACAATTTACATTCACCATTCACATTTCTAAGTATAATAAGCAAGCAAGTGGGGTCATTGACCCAATTCAACATGATAATAACAATTTCAGGAGAATAACAACAAGTCACCATGGAGAGGATATGACATTTCAACAAGTAAAAATAAAAACAAGTAATCCAAGAGTTGCCTCATTATGGGAAGATTTAGTAATATAATGCCCAGTTATGAATAGGGAGGAGTACATACCTGATCTTCATGACTACCCTATCACTACGGGTGAAATTTGTCATTCATCATTCTCCACCTAAAAGTGTTTCATATACACACATTAGTCCACAATTACCCATTTATGATTGAAAGTATATCTAACTCTAGATCAAATGCCTAAATGCCAAGATAAATTTTAGGGATACCCGCATATGTGTGTCTTTTTACATAAGGTTATATATATATATATATATATATATATATATATATATATATTGATTATTCAAGCTATTCTTTGTTAACATTTGTAATCAGGGTCCTTTTCTCAATAACTATTCTTGGATCTTTTCTCTTTCTAACATTGTCTCTCTTTGCATTAATTCAAGTACTTCAGAGTCAATTCATTTATCCAACCATTATGGCGTATCAATATAACTAAGTTATATATAGCTAAAATTTGTCATTCATCATTCTCCACCTAAAAGTGTTTCATATACACACATTAGTCCACAATTACCCATTTATGGTTGAAAGTATATCTAACTCTAGATCAAATGCCTAAATGCCAAGTTAAAGTTTAGGGATACCCGCATATGTGTGTCTTTTTACATAAGGTTATATATATATATATATATATATATATATATATATATATATATATATATATATATATATATATATATATATATATATATATATATATATTGATGATTCAAGCTATTCTTTGTTAACATTTGTAATCGGGGTCCTTTTCTCAATAACTATTCTTGGATCTTTTCTCTTTCTAACATTGTCTCTCTTTGCATTAATTCAAGTACTTCATAGTCAATTCATTTATCCAACCATTATGGTGTATCAATATAACTAAGTTATATATAGCTAAAATTTATGATTATCATCACATATCATATATTAGATATTAGTATTAACTACATCATCATGGTGGGGTTACATGAGAGATTCTAATGAAAGGCAATCATGTTATTATGAATACATGCTCTATCACATGAATTATTATGGTAGGTACTTGGGAATTCCATCAAAGAACTTGATCTATTGCATAATTAGATTGTAGTCTCAAACCCATTGGTTTTAATCATCACCATCATCTGACTATGTATTAGTTTACTAGTATTTGTTTTAGTATGATATAGAGCTAACCAACAAAATATTCTGAGTAATTGACAAAGACTAAGATTGAGATACTAATTCACCCAGTATATTATCTATTCTGAAGCAATATATTGGCATCGACTAGTTTTCTAATACTTGGAATAGAAAGGTAATGAACAGGTGAGTATTTTGACTTACAAGTCATGCTAGACTCCATGGACCGGTCTTTTGATTGGATATGGTGAGTTTCAGTATGGTCGCTGGCCACCATAATGTCAGTTTCAATCCTTCTATCTTCCAAGTTAGATCATAGCTCAGACTAGGGTTGGACCTCCACCAACAGCCGATCCTGTTGTAAATGGCCTGCATCTAGGTATGATGCTTCAGGTTCTTGTTTTTGGTCAGCCATGACCTATATGCATTGTACAAGAGGCTAGAGTCCAGGGAGGAAGCTCTGATGATTGAAGGTGTGTCTCAGATTTTGTAAAGTTCAGATTAGTGGTCGTCTACTTGCTGATCCCCAATGTTTCTGATTTTCTAGAAGATGGAGGTAGAGCAAGAAAAGCACACAGAAGGCTAGAGGCCAATGGAGATACTGCTAGTCACAACCTTGATCGTAACTGGGTTGCTAACGGAACCATAGGTCATCATAGGATAGGAGGAAGAACAGATTGTAGGAGTATGAATAGGGGCTACTGGTCGTGCTCTTGTTGGCTGCAGACAGAAGAAGGATGAGGAATACTGTGGCGTAATTGTCCAAATGAGGTGATGGAGCCATGTCTGATCCCACCAATAGCCAGTGGCAGTTCACCTGTTGTCATGACTGAAGATGAAATCATGCCCGCAGAACTAGTAGAGGAGGTATCAACGTCTTGACGATTTTTTGGTGGCCATCAGCGTTGGTGACGATGCCCTGCGGCCGTGAATGACGGTGCAACGGAGGAACTGGTAAGGGCGGCCAGGTTTAAGGAATTTTGAGGAAGGATAAGAGAAGGGGAAGTAGGGTGGCGGCAGTGTGATGATTGCGAGAGGGCGGCGTTGAGGCTGCGGAACAATCATCTGTCAAACGGTGATCTGCAGATGACAGTCATATGGGGGATCGGCGGTGATTGGAGTTTGCTTCAAGTCTGCTAGCCATCGTGGCTTTACAGGTCTTTGTTGCAGTTCTGTTTTCCATAATGTTCCTATGTCCGTCGACTGGGGATTGCTCTACAGATCTCGGTGATGATCTTAGAGAAGAAGGCAAGCTTTTTGAGGTTCTTTGGCACCCGCCGGACCTGAGGCAGTCCCTGGGTGACACCGCGGTGAAGCAGGGTGACCCCTGCCGCCGCCAGTGCTGGTGGCAGGAGAAGGGGTCACGACCCATAGGGGTTGCTCAGGCAATCGAGCGTCGAGGTCTGAGGGTCAGGAACAAAGTCAGGGTCGAGGGGAACAAGCCGACAGCGGTGTAAGGCAAAGTCGAGGGTGGTAAGTGATGGTTGCAGGCATCACGATGGTTGTGGTTGGGCGCTACTTGGAGAGGCCTAGACGGGTTGCTGTGGTCAGGGAGAGGGTGAATATGTACATGGCGGCTAGGGTTAGCAATGGGTTGTAGAAGGAAGAGGAAGGGAAGAGAGGATGGCGAGACGCAGAGAAGGGGGAAAGAGCGGCCGCCGGCTACAAGTTGACATTCTACGAGGTAGGAAACGGAAGAGAAGAGGGAGGAAGAAAAAGGGGCGCCGGTTACCTGCCTCTCGCAGTCCGCAGAAAAACGCAGGATGCGTCGTGAAGAGGTGAAGGAGAAGTAACGCTTTGCGTTACAAAATCAATTTAATTGATTCACTAAAGTGAAGTGATACATTGAATATATTTAATCTAGACCAATTAAATGTGTAGTAAAAAAAAAGTCATATTGACCTGAAATTTGATATGTTGGTTAAATAAGACATGAGGAATCCAGTTTCAATGTTAATTTCATCTTTTAGTAACATTTGCTACTTTAATTTAATTACTTCTAAGCTAGGTACTCCATTACAAATTTAATGCCTTTATTAATTAATTTGATGTATTATTTCATATTTATCAAATATGTTTTATCAATTAGACAAATGGCGCTTTTGGATCAACAAATTACGGTCAACTCTACTTAATCGGTGAATTTATATAATTTATCTTGAATTGATCACTCCATTTATTAATTTAGTCATTAATATTATATGATAAGTTTATTTGTCATTATATTTTCTTAGATCCACTTACTCATGTTTATCTAATTTAAGGAAAAAAAGATTTATTACTCATATAATTTAGGGTGGACTTAAGAAAAGGAAAATTAAGCTACATACTCATATTCGAGTATGTTACACACTCTTAAAAAGTTATCAAGGTTCGAACATTAAGGGTCATATGGTAATTTGGTTAAACACACTATAGCCCATTTTGAAAAATAAGTAACATCTGATGGTCATGTTGAAATTGACCCATTAAATGTGAATATTTTGGCCCAATATAACTTATACAAGTTCATTACAGTAATAGTTGACTTTATTCAAAGTATGAACCCCTAATTTTTTTTTAATAGTCCTAGGTGATTACATACATGTTGACTTAAAAAAATCAATGAAAAATATTAGTGTCTCTAAAAGAAGTAAACTAGATTTTTGGATTCCATAACTCCTAATTACCTAGGACATGAAGTTTCATTAAATTATAAAAACCCTTGTTGAGTCATTTTAAATTAGAAAGAAAAAACTCTAATATCATTAGATAATGTAATCCATATTACACTAAAACCTAGGTCTATATGACATATAGCCTTTAGGATACCTACCCAGGCTGGTCTCTCAGCCCTGGATCCAATCACAACCCCTAAGTCATCTCCTCACCTAGTAGAATTCTCATCCAAACACAAATAGTATCCTGACCTCCCTTAGACTCTCATCTCCCACCCCGAATAGGAAAATACCATGCTAATCCTCCACACATTAAAATCTCACCTCTCTGAGTAGCTTCATCCCATATTTGTTGGGATTCCATGCCCTGGTGACTCCAAAAGTACCGGGAATCCTTCTTCAACCATGACCCCCACCATCAGAGAGTTAACCAACACTCCCATATATAAATAAGCACCCAAGAGGTGTCAAGAGAAATGGAGAAACCAAAATCCATTGCTCCTTTTCTCCCAGTTGCTTGGACATTGTACCCTCTAATAAGGTCACCTTGTTTACCTCCAACGATGTGTTACACCTGAGGAAGCTGTCACAACAATGACAAGCCTTTCTTTTGGATCCACTACATCCATGGAAGCTTGTAGCACCCTTAATTTCTCTGGAGAGGTGTCCAATTCATTTTCCCCCTTTTCACTTTATTTTGATCACACAGTCAATACCAGGATACGGTTTGTCGTTTGTATTATTTTCTATGTTCTTAGCTCTATTGTTAGGTTTTGAATTTGTCCATAGTGTCAATTTGCATAGAGCATTGGTCTCTCAGATTTCTCTACCATCCCTCCATGGATCAACCATGATGGAGTGGTGTTCTTATGATCACCTCAGGTCTTGTACAAGGGGTCTTTCTGACCGCATGAACTCACCAGAGATGATGCCAAAGTCAGCTGGCACTATGTCTGACTAGAGTTGATCATATATAATAGGTTTCTCTTTGGAGTGAGACTGCTCAGAGGACTGATTCATTGTTGGTTCTTATCAAACAATGCAGACTGTATGTTTTATGCATGCCGCATGAAGACATGGGTAGTTTTGGAACTTTTTAAAAGTGTTATCTGAGCCATGTTGTGTGCCTTGCTGAGAAAGAATGGTCCATGTGTCTATCTTGTAACCACCTCATCTAGGACCATTCGGCCTACTATATATATATTTATATATATACATGTATTTATCTAGTTTTTGCATTGGTTAGATCTTCAACATTCATAATAAATCAATCGATTATTACAAAAAAAATAACTTAAATATGATGTGGAAAGGATTTTGAATAAGGAACTCAATTTTCTAGTTTTCAAGACCTAATTCAATCATCTCATACCATGTTTTCCTATAAGACCTAGATTAGGGCTAATGTTAATTAAGATGGAAATTAATGAAACTTATATTTATTTCAAGACTTTAGGGTTTCTACAAACCTCAGGAGAACTTATATGAATTATTGCCTCATTGGTAAGTGGACATGCACTTTAGGTTATCATGTATAGGTAAGAAGGAATTTTATATGGTTATATATATATATATGAGAATTTATTATGATGACATCAAGTATATATTTTGATGAATGTTGTCAAGATATTTGCTCATGAGTCAAATTATGGTTCTCATTATTACTAACATCACAACATACACATGATTTCTAAGTCAAATTTAGTGTTTTAAGTATTTATGCTCAATATCAATCTTAAGTATATGATGGATGAATTATGATTGTTCCTTCCCAGAATAACTCCCCTTTTTACATAAGCTATGTGTTAGCAATGAGAACTTGGGTGTATAACCTCTATGGGAGCAATGAGCTCTTAGGAGCAGGCTAGCCTTCCTGAAAAGTAATCTCTATGAGAGAAATATAAGGATGAAGTGTGACATATTCAATTCAAGATAATAATGTAAATTTCACATAGAAATAAAGATAAAGATAAATCCTAAGGAAAGGATTTGATTATTATTTAATGTTTTCTAAAGTATTATTTATTTGACATATAATAAACTAAGTGCTACTTACTCTAACATAACCATTTTTATTTGCATGGCTGGGGACACGATGTCCACATGAATAACACGTTTACTTACTCTAACTGAAACGACCATCATCAAACTGACAAACAAATCGTTACTAATTAAGCAGAATAAACATAATAAGCGGATTAACAAAAATCACTAAAATTTAAAACTGTTTTGCAAGGAGATCCTTTTCCAGAAAACTCTTACTGAAAGATCCAAAACTCATACATATCATGATTACATTGTACACCATCTCATCTTTAGGACAACAAATAATAGTTGCTCTATCAAAACACATACTTGAGCAACATAAAACCTCGAGGCATTCAAACCAAAATCTTAGATCATTCATGAAACCAGTACAAACCAACTCCAAGGACCTGAGAGTACAGAGACGACACATAGGACTTCTATCTACAAGACATGACAGACAGTACACTCAACTTGAGTTTTCACTGTTGCCTCAGTTGTTGTTCCTCCTCTGCAGAAAGATCTTCGCCACCTCGGGCATGTCCACCTAAAAAATGTGGATCCCACGGGGTTAGAAAATTGTCCCAACGAGAGATATAACTCTCCTCCGACCATATTATTATCATAGATTAAGAATTTATAAACTGACCAGAGGATTCTTTTTCATTAATAAGAAGGATTTAATCATTGTTTAATCAGAGAGAGCAATATCATTTTCTGAAGCATTGCAGCTATATATGATAAAGCAGTAAATCATCTTATTCATTTTAGATTGATTATGAAGAACATGTATAACATCTATCCATCTAAGATGTATAAAAGAAATGTAACATCAGCCAATGATTTTGGTATTCAATTCTTAAGCAAATATGCTACACGACTGATTACATTTTACAATCACACTTATTCCCTGAGGAGATGAGGTATACCGCTCATACTCCAACTGACCACTAAGAAGTCAAAATCGGTACCATACAAGGTCAATGGAACAGTCGGTTTCCATGACCTCACTTGTCTCGGTCAGTACGAGACCACTTAAGCTTAGCAGGACATCTTGTGTCGGTTGTAAATAGATGTGCCAGGGTACGTAGGCATCCTCTCTTAGAGCTACAACATCAACTGCACTCTCTTAGGGGAAACATCTACTAACAACCGTCCCCAATTATGAAATTACTGAGTCATGGTGATAGAAGAACCATACTCTGAGCCACGGACTAGTTCACTATGCTCAACATAGAGTCTACGACCAAAGTCGCACTCAATCTAGGATATGACATATAGCCAAATCCCGATTTATTTAGAGTTCATAAGGGGATTGGATCACATCTGGTCGTCCGTACTTACGCCCCCACATACTCAAAAGTATGCACTCTGAGTTATGTCGTGGGGAACCCATTTCACCATTCAACAAATCCCGATGTTGATGGATCTATGGTCAGGGCAACATTTTATGGTTTCTAGTGATATATTACGTGCATTACAACATTCTTTTAGCATCAAACAAGTTATCATCATTAATCACAACAAATGCTACAAAGAAAGGTGTAATACATATATCACATACTTTTCAAATCTTTAAAACACATGATACTTGGGATCTTAGTCCCTTATCACATTACTGGGAATTCTCATCCCTTCACATAATCATTATCATGATTACTGGATCTGGGTATTCAATCCCTTAGATCATCACATAACATTGTTACTTCTATAATAGGTAATCATTACCTCTAGGTCCTCAAACCAAGGTATTCATTTCATTTGTTGCACAAGTATTCACATGGCTTCCAAGGCCATTACACATCTTGTCACCTCTCACTAGGAAACAACTTATTCACATGGCTCAAAAGGCCATTACACATCTTGTCACCTCTCACTAGGCAACAACTTATTCACATGGCTCACAAGGCCATTACACATCTTGTCACCTCTCACTAGGAAACAACTTATTCATATGGATCACAAGGCCATAACTCATTATACTTGTTATACAAGTATTTAACATGCCTTACAAGGCTTATGTAATAAGAGAAATACAACTTTCCCATTATTGGGGTTAGGGTTTCCCTTTATGGACAAATAGGGTTTCAAGTTCATATTATTAATTAAAACCCTAATTCATTGCTCCACACATCTAGAAGCATACATTGATATCATAAGTATTCAATCATACATATTTATTCTCATCTTTTATCATTAAATGATAATCAACACAAAGTATGAGTTTCTCTCTCATCCTCTCTAGGATATTGATTACATCATACTTTATTATCTTGGCTTAACACTTTCTCAAGGTATGTTAGCCTACACTTATCAAAGTGCATTACATCTCAATGTAACAATTGACATGACACACTTCATGTGTTACTCATCCAAGTATATTGGATTTAAGGTGAATCAAGGTGCATCAACCTTGAGATGCTGGATGTGGTATTTATCATGCCTTGATGTATCACTTCCATTATTTCTTTTAACTTACTTAATTTCATCAACTTATCTTGTATTAGGGTATATCCCATCCTAATACTTTATGCACTAACACATCACATTTATCATGTAGTGTATTGGCCATAAGTCACACATTTGAATTACCCAACTATCATCAAGTGATATAGACTCATCTCGAGTTAAGGCATTGTTGATATACCATTATCAACCACTTTAGGTGTTCTACCTATCAAGGTATTAACCAAACCACATCATTACTTGGTGTTACACTCATCACTCCTAAGAGTGTTTTACCCTCATCTTTACAAGGTGCATCAGATTGAATCATGTATGTCAAGTTGAACACATGTATTGGGTTAGTTGTATATTGATCTAGGCATCATATCCCTCAGACCCTTACCCATTAAGGTATCAACCTTACCATTCATATGGTGTATCAACTTCACCATACATGAGTGTACCGTCCTCAACTCTCTTGAAGATATTGGCCACACCATACTTTAGTGTATCGGCCATCACATGTTCTAGGGTATTAATTACCTTACCACTTTTGTGATCTAGTGTATTGGGTTACCCACCATATCATTTTAGAGATATGTGCTCAACGCCATATCGTCCAAGAGGTGTATGCTTAACTCAATATTGGTTTAGAGGTGTATGTTTGCTACCCATATCACTTTAGAGGTGTATGTATGCTTACCATATAGGGCAAGAGGTGTATGCTTGCTTTACACCATATCAGGCAGAGAGGTGTGTGTGCTTCACACCATATAAGGAAGAGAGGTGTGTGTGTGCTTCACACTATATCGGGCAGAGAGGTGTGTGTGCGCTTCACACCATATCGGGCAGAGATGTGTGTGTATTCTTCACACCATATCGGGAAGAGAGGTGTATGTCTGCTTCACACCATATCAGGCAGAGAGGTGTGTGTCTGTTTCACACCATATCGGGCAGAGAGGTGTGTGTGTGTTGCTCACCATATCAGGCAGAGAGGTGTGTGTGCGCTTCACATCATATCGAGAAGAGAGGTGTGTGTGTGCTTCACACCATATCGGGCAAAGAGGTGTGTGTGTGCTTCACACCATATCGGGCAGAGGTGTGTGTGTGCTTCACACCATATCAGGCAGAGAGGTGTGTGTGCTTCACACCATATCGGGTAGAAAGGTGCGTGTGTGCTTCACACCATATCAGGCTGAGAGGTGTGTGCTTAACCCAATATAACTTTTGAGGTGTATGTTTGACCTCCTATCATGCAATAGGTGTATAATACACCGCCATATCATGCAAGAAAGTATTAAATCATATCCATATTGTTTTAGTGAAGTAGGTGCATCACCATATCGGGTTAGAGGTGCTTGCTTGTGTGCTTGAACCCGATATCACTTTATAAGGTGATACCATCTTCTTCAAGCTCTAGACCTTCTTTCTAACTGTTAAAGTTCATGGAAACAGGTCTAAGAAACTACTAGAACTCATAATGTCATCAACTATTCTATAAAATTTCAAAATTAAAAGTAGTTCATTAAGTATAGCAATTTAGGTGATGAATAATAACATGGTTGAGTTCAAGTTATATAACCCACCTTAAGAACAACTTCAAAGATCCACGTTCCTAAGGTTGAAGATGAACTTCAAAACTCCTCTATATGCAAAGAATCACCATGGATAAGCAATTGGTGAAGAAGAAAAGAAAGGAAGATCATAATCCTAAAATCGTGCTTCAATCCAAGGATGAAGATGATCATGGCCTCACCTTAGGGTTACGTATTGAGCTCCCTCTTTCTCCTTAGCACCTTGCACGATACATCACTACCCTTTCATGATATACCATCACTTGTGGCCGATATCCCCTTCACTTGTGGCCAATAACACTCCACTATGGCCAATATCACCTTGCTAGGTCGATATCCCCTTGCTAGGCCGATATCAACTTGCTAAGGCCAATACCCAAGGCCTATTCACGATACCACATCACCTATGCACGACACAAAGGCTCCATGCACGATATATAAGAGCAAGGAGGTGGTAGGATTCGAAACAGTTCACTAAGGGGTGAAAGAAGGGGTATACATACTTAATGTTCATGAAGAAGTGTGAAAATGAGGTGTCATCAATTTGAGCTACTAGGTGCCACGTGTCCATGCATGGGTGACACGTATACATGCATGCATTAACATTTATCTTGACATGAAAAACTCTTGAGGATAATCTAGGGATGAATTTTTGTCCATTACTTATCCCTTTAAATAAAATATATCAACTAAATCACCACTCTATCCACAACCCGATACAACTTTTCTAAGGAAGTTGTAAACCGATACACTTCACCTCCTTGAGGTGCTTTTCACGTCATGGGATTTTACAAGAGTCCACAAAATGATATGAGACTCCTCCTTTGGATCCTTGGCTGACAGTCTCTCATATATAATCTTTTCAACTTGATACAACTCAAGTTAAGGTTTCATATTCAATCCTTTTCTTGGTCATTTCATCACCAAGATTACCATCACTCATAATTGATTCAAACATGGTGTCTCCTTATTTCTCTCTCCTCTAAATGATACATAGAGGAAGTAGGAACATTCTAGAGGTGGTAATTTTCATATCAACCCCACATTTTGGGTAAATTACAATTTGTACCAAAATTGGTGCACACAAGGTACTAGCATTATTCAAACAAGTTCAAACTTGGCATTTAGGCTTTCCACAAGCCACCACTTAGAATAATTATCTCTCTTATGATGCTAAAACACTTATGGAACGTTCAACATGTGACATATTGCAATATAACCCCTCATCTTGGGTAAATTGCACTTCAGTCCAAAATAAAAGAACATTGCTCAAACAGCATTCAATCAGGACCAAACTTGGAACATAAGTGTGTCACATGATAAAAAAAACTCCTTAGAGGATTATATTAAAGTTTTAAGCAACTTTATTATCCAAAACAAATAGGGTTACCTCATAAACTAGGTCAGGGTCATTACAAGTTATAAACCCCTAACAAGGATTTCGTCCCTGAAATCCCAAGTAAAGGGAGAAAGATATTATTCATTCATCATATCATCAAGTCTCCAAATAACATCTTAATGTCATGGAGATACCATAGAACTTTGATCAACACAAAGTTCTTTCACACATGATTATCATAGAATATTTCATACAGGACACGTGCTCCATTTTCCTTTTCATTATTGACTATCGAGTCAACTCTATATCAGGTAACACTTTTCTTAGTCAGAGAAACATTCTGCATACCTTATTTAACTCAGGTGTAAAACCTCATTGATTTGTCACCTTTCTCAACTTACAACTTTATGTGACAAAATTCTTGATTCTGGGGAGTCTTCCATACTCCTCATTCAGTTTAGCATTTCTCTTCCAAGGAGAGACCAGAGTTACATTCTGTCACCCACTTGGGACATTATTTATTACACATATCTTTATCTTGGAACCAAAGTCCATGACAAACTAATACTTTTCTAAGTATCCATCAATGGATTATTTCTAATCCATGCACATCAAGTGTCATAGTACTCACTTGATTGCCATGTCCCTAAAAGGAGAGAACACAAAGAAACATATTCCTCTTATCACCCCATCATCACCCAGGGTTGTTTATCAAAGAGAAGAGATTATCATCTCCTCTGATTATTGCATGAACTTTCAACTGTTCATGAGTCACTTACTCTTATTTCATCCTAGGTTCCTTGCCTTCAGCATAGGAATTATAAGGATGATTACATGTCATCATTCCTTTCTTTGTTATTGTCTAACATGTTCATGAACATTTTGTGATTTTATTACATTTCCCATTTCCACATCATGGGAAAAGATCATCTCTATTCACACAGGCTTTATCATACAGTGATCATATCCCTTGTTCTCATTCTTTTATCATGAGGATTATACTTTTTACTTCCTCATACACACAAATTGATCGGAGATCATCCCAGATTCCATTTTATTGCACTTAGGATGTGATAAAAATATCCATGCCATATTTCTAGTTTTGTTATGCTCAATAGATTGTATCAAAATGATTACTGGATCAGGGTAATCAGATAGATAACAATATTATAAGAGTTTCAAATGCACCTTATCTTCAATAGTTGAATACCTGGCCAGGGTATACAAGTACTAAGATTATGTAGTATGCAATTTGTTTACTATCATATTCCTTACTTTTTGTATCATCACAAACACAAGATTTAACATTCCTGGATTTTCTCTAGGCATCACTTCTATATCTCATCCTCTTTCACACAGATAAGAGCAATTATAAAGCATTTAAAAGAATATTGAACAAAATATGAATTCTAGTTCTCATCATTTCTTCCCTATTTTCCCATAGGGCAATCAATAGAGAAATCAATAACATCAATCCTTCTTATGATTATTAGATAACATCAAGAGAAAGCATATAAACATGAAAAAAAACTCTATTTGACTGTTACCCCTCGCGGTCATCTACCGCTTTAGGTTGACTCAACACATAGAGTCTAGCTGTTTCATGTTGTTGCTCTTGCCTTTTTACACTATTGGGTTGTGACTTTCGTAAGCCCTATCGAGTCTACCTTAGTTGTTGAGTCATTTCCTCCCTTCTTTTCAAAGAAAAGAGTTTAGTATGCTCAACATGTCCATACCTATAACATGTCTTGCCCTCGTACCATGGTCTTATCGATCTTATTACCGATGTAAAAACTAAGCCATGGGTTCTTACAGGTGGAAAGTTAGGACTTTTGCCTTTACTTAGCGACTACTGCCCTGGTGCACTAGGCATTTATTGCACTGATGGCACCAAAAACTTTGTCTTTTTAGAAAAACTAGGCAAATGTATCGAAAATTATAGAGACCTTACCTTAATTCTTAACGTATTGCCCCTTCTTGGGCATTACCATCACATATGTACTATCTGTCTATACTTATGGCAGAGTCTATTTTCTTGCCATATCTTAATCTTTCCCACATTTTCCACTATTCTAACATAGCTATGTCATTTAGGACCCCTTATAGATCCCAACGTTTCTGCATTATCGACTGGTAATGTAAGGACCCTGACCTTCATTTTGGGCTTATCCTGTTTGCTTTGCCTAAACCTTATGCTTTGTTAAGAGTGGAGGTGCTAGTTGCATATAACCTAAGTTTAGGGTTGATGAGCAAGTTTGTCACCTTGAGAGACGTTTTCTCTCTTTTTGCTTCCTCTAGAGTTGAGAGGAAAGTTTGGGCTCATTTCTTGAGTTGACTTGGGCTTTGTTGAGCTTTGTTGGGCTTCATTTTGCCTTGTTTGGGCCTTACTTTGCCATGTTGGACCATGTATCGGGCAGGAGTGTCTTGTCTCACCCATACGTGTGTCACCCATGGGGTGTGTCAGCCATGGACCATCTTTGACTCTCAACTTCATTTGTGTCATCACTCTAGTGGACACTTGGTGCATGATGCTTGTATGTGGCAATTTCCTTGGACATGTGTATGAGGTGGGATGAGAAGGTGGCATTGCCCATGGACAAGTGTCCCTAGGTGGGCGACACATTGCCTTATTTTCTCCTCAACCTCTTTTATATATGTATCTCCTTTCTCTTGCAAAGGATCCCTTTAGTTCCTTAGTTTCCCCTCTTCCTTGGTGAACGACACCTCTCCTTTGCAACCTTGGTGGCTGATACCCTTGGAGGAGCTAAGCTTGGTGGTCGATCCTTCTCTTTGGAGTCTTCTTCTTCTTCCTCTTGTGGTGGCTGAAGGTGTTGCTTAGTGCTAGGAGCTTGGAGCTTGCTTAAGGCGGGTTACATAACTCCTATCCTTATCTATACTACTCCCCTTTCTTGTTGCATAATATGTTTCATCTTGATCGGCCATACTCCTTGCTAGATATGTTTGTTGCTCTAGTTTGAACCTTTGATCTTGTTCGATATATGATCTTGTTGCTATAATGGATGTGTTGGATGTGCTTTGATCTTGGTGGCCGAACCCCTTTTCTCTTCTTTGGTCTTGAGAAGTGAGTTCGGATCTAGTGATATAGGCAAGACCCCTCTCACTTGGTTGTTGAGAGGTGAGTCTATACTCTAGTTTCTTGAGCAACACTCTTCTCTCACCATGGATTTGAGATGTGAGCCTTGGTTGAGCCTTAGGCTGATATGGAAATGATCCATCATGTTGCCCGATTGGTGATGGAGGTTGTGCAAAACCCCTCTCTCTTGGTTGTTGAGAGGTGAGCCAATTCTCTTGATCTTTTAGGGTTTTGATGATGGCGATCTTGAGGTTGATGATGACCTTGTCGGGATGAGCTTGGTGCCTTGCACGATACACCTTGTAGTAGTGCTTCCTGACACCCCCCCCTCCTTTCCTTGGGTTTAGTCTTGGCCGATATGGTCATTTTGAGTGTTGTTGGCTTGATGCCCGATATAGCCCTCTTGACCTTTATGGTGAGCTTGGGCGATATGCCTTGGTCTAGATGATCCTTTGACCTAATAGATGGTGCCCCTTGGCCGACAGAGTGCCTAAGTGGATATCCCTGGTTGGAGTCTTGGGCGATACAAGTTGGGTTGGTTTCTTTCCCGACATGGGTTAAGTGATGGACCCTATGGTGACCAATATGGTATGCTTGACTTAGTTGAACGATAGGGTAGTTGTCACCCGACATAACCCTAACCCTAAACTAAATGGGTCGATAGGGATTTTCCCATTTCAGTGGATGTCTATCACCTTGGGTGCACGATATGCCCCATGAACCCAGCTGCACGATAGCACCTTTGCTCTCTAGTTGCACGACACACCATGAAGTGGTTGCTCGATAAGCTTTGCCCTTGGATCAACCGTTATGTGGTTGTCTGTTGTGCTTGGGCGACAGGCTTGGGTGAGGGTATTTACCTGCTTGATACCACCTATGGTGAGGGTTGTCCTACCTGTCACACTTCTAGTGAGGGTAGCAGACACTTTTGGTGAGGGTCATGACCAACCCGGAAACCTTATCTAGTGACTCTTTATCATGTTTTCGCACCTTTGATGATTATGGGTTAGGGATTATGGTTTGTAAACCAATGATATGTTTGATGCATGAAGATGATGCCTATTAAGAAGATAAGATGCTAGTTTATAAGCTCAAATGGATGCCCATGACTTGATAGCAGTAATGTAATTGATACAGTATGCCACACATAGTCTTGATCATGACATGTGTAACTGCAAACCCTAATGACATGATAATCAATAAAGCTCTATATCTGGTGATTTTAAGTTATCTCTCTTGCTTCTTATACTAACCATGCTGGTGTATAAGATGAATTGTATAGCCAGGTAAGAGATATGAGGCATATGTGTTTGAATAACACTGTATCATGATGATAACTCTTGTTGATGAAATAGCATGCATCACCAGTATAAGAAGATAGGCCTAAGAACCTAATGAAGGTTGAGTGCCTAGTGAGGTGTTATCCTCTTGATGATGAGATAAGGGATTGTTATCCCCGATGATGATGTAAGATGGTGATGATGCCTTGAGAGGTAGTGGCTTTCTGTGATAAGGGACTGAGATCCCAGGACAAGGTGATGATGACAGTAATAATATAACTCATTGCTTGTGTGTTTTACAACTTGGTTGCCTCAACAATCCACTTAAAATATACTAATTAATTACAACATAATATGTCATGTAGTTTTCCCTGGCCATAGATCCATCATCGTCAGTAGCTGGTGATGGTGAAATGGGTTCTCCTGTGGGTTAACCCGGAGCGCATATTGTTGAATATGTGGGGTTTCTCCTAGCCAAAAATAGGAGGATTTGAGTGCAACTACGGTTGCAGACTCAGGATATATGGAGCATGGTGAACATGCCCATGGCTCGAGATATGTGATAGAGCATGAATGTGTTCATGTCTCAGAGGACGGTGAATAGGCATGTGGCTCAATGTTTACTAGCACTGAGACCTGTACCAAGGCGGGCTAGGGTTATGGGTAGCTTGTAGAGATGACCCTATGGTTGAGGCCACTTAAGCATGAGACTGCTAACCTACTTTGGTTTTCATGCACTGACCATGAGGAGGTGAGGTCATGGAGTCTGGCTCTCCTATTGACCTTGTATGGCACCGGTTTTGGGCTTCGCAGCCGAAGGATGGATTTGAGCAGGGACAACTCACTTCCTCAGGGCATAATAATAATAAAACGTAATCGAGCCGAACAGTATATACTGCTTAGAGTAAAACACGGAACATTGATTTAGGCCTTGCTTATATAGCTGACCTAGTTATACCTTGTAGTTATGTGTACGATCCTTATATTCTGTGATAAGTTCTTATAAAGCTTATCTTGTCAATCATGTTCCATAAAGAAATACTTGGTTATATGCCTCTTGGATATCTTGCTAAGATTGATGATAATAATAGTCTTGCTCAGTATGCTGCTCTTATTATATGTCTTAACCATCTATCTGCTTTAACCTTCTAAGGTTTTGTAGTTTTGGTAGGGAGTTATGTTTCTCGTTGGGACTGTGTGTCTCACCTCGCTAGTTTACAACCATTTTAGGTGATCACACTAGATGTGGTGGTGGTCGAGAGGTTGCGGCCGAGCAGTAAGAGGAAGAGCAGTAGAAGGCAAGAGATGGACATGCTGCATGTTTTGGTGTTTTGTAGTAGAGTCCTAGAGTCATCCTTGTACTCTCAGGTCCTCAGAGGTGTTTTGACGACGTTTCATGATGTATAGTTGTTGAACCTTTGTTTATCCTGTTGTTGGACTTATGTGGCCTATTATGTACATATAAATAGGTGATGAACTCTGGTGCTAATAGTACAGCTGGTTCTGATAAGATGTGGACATATATCAAGGCTTGTAAACATTTATAGAACATGTTTCTTTACAGGATCTAGATGTAATAGTTCTCTTTCATTTGCTTTCCGCAAATGGTTTTAATTAACCCATGTTTTAGTAATATGTAGTTTATGGTGTTTCTGCACATTTTTGCGTGTCATCTCGCTGTCTCTGTGATGGCGAGGTGTCACAATTAGTTTTGGTATCAGAGCTCTAGGTTCGCTGAGTCTACAGGGATCTAGGACTAGGTTTGTGTCTGTTCTTATGAGTTTCCCAGAGTTTCTTATAATAATATTTTTCCCTCAGCGGAAGAAAAAGCTTAAAGATGTCTGGAAACCATGAAGAACATGCTGCCAAGAGAAGCGATGTTGCATCAGTTGATGGAGCAAGAGTGCAGGCACATGAAGATCGGGTGCCTGAGGTCCCCCAACTTGACCCAGCCATTCTTGAAAGCCCTGCATATCAGCACCTTATGGGGCAGTTGATGGCTATGATGAATCACATGGTGGAAAGAGTGTCAGTGCCTCTGCAAAGAGCACATGCTCCCCATGGTGAATCATCAGGCATTGGGAAGACCTTTGAGCAGCTTCACTGAGTTGGAGCTTTGGATTACGCTGGAATGGTTGATCTGGCGGATGCAGATCTGTGGCTGACAGGTCTCAAGAAGGCCTTCTGGATCCTCGACATCCCTGAAGTAGACAAAGTCAGGCACATTGTCTACCTTCTGAAAGGTAGTGCTGGCTACTAGTGGGCCATCGAGGAGGAGAAGTGACCCGGTGAGGTGATCGTTTGGGAGGTTTTCCGGCGAGAGTTCGTCAGCAGATACTTCCCAAAGATGTATATGGACAAGAAGATCAACCAGTTTGAGCGTCTGTGCCAAGGATCGATGAACATTACCAAGTATGAAGCTAAGTTTATGGACCTGTTGAGGTTTTGTCCTCACACGGTGGCAACAGATGATGAGAGAATCATGCGGTTTGAGAAAGGTTTGAGTGCTGAGCTGTCGACACCTACTGCTGCTTTGGAAAATTGGGAGCGGTTTGCCACATTCGTGGAATCCTTCCGCAGGATTGAACAGTCTGTCAGGGAGAAAAGGGAGTCCATGACCAGGAAAAGGCATGCTCAGTTCTAGAGACAGAGGTCTGATGGCTTCAAGAAGCCAAGGTATTCAGCACCTTCCGTGATTTAGAGTTCTCGTGTACCATCTCAGTGGTCTCCGAGTAAGGGAAGAGGGTGTGGATTTTCTCCATACAAAGCTCATAGTAAAGCTTCTGTAATAGTGACAGGGCCATATAGGCCACAGATAAAAGGCAGGTCATGTTACCACTATGGACAGACTGGGAACTTGAGGTCAAATTGCCCAAAGAGAGATGTTGAAGTAACACAACAGCTGAGGCAGAATCAGCAAGGGTCAGATAGATAGCAGCCCAGTGGTAGCAGAGGGCGAGGATGCAGTCAAGCATCGCAAGAGGGATCATCTGCTTAAGGAAGCAGAGGATGTGGACAACAAGCAACAACTCGATTCTATGCTATGAGTCAGCCAGAGGCGATAGTCAACCCATGAGTGGTAGCAAGTCAGATGGAGTTATTTCATTCTGATTTGTCTTCTTCTTGCTTTATATCTATTCTGGTTGACCAGGGTGCTACACATTCTTTTATCACGCGTTCTATGCTTGAAAACTATCTTTTACCTGTTAGTTGTAAGAAAGATAGCATGTTGTTAGAAACCCTTCTTAATGGTTCCTTGATGCTTCGAGAAGAGTGTCCCTCTTGTATTTTATCCTTTTGGGGACACAACATACAAGTAGATCTTATACCACTTGATATGCATGGATTCGATGTGATCCTTGGGATGGATGCCCTAGAGAAGTACAAGGTTGTCTTGGACTATGGTTCCAAGCAAGTAGTGTTTGTGGACGATGGTAAGTAGTGGATCTTCCAAGGAGATAGGAAGATTCTTCCAACGTGTTTAGTGTCAGCGATGGTGGCAGAAAAGTTGTTGTGGCAAGGATGTAAGGCGTTCTTATCTCACGTTATGGATACCAAGGTGAAAGGTCCTAGCCTTGAGGAGGTGTTGGTTGTCCGAGAGTTTGCAGACGTGTTTCCATATGAGTTTCCCAGTGTTCCCCCACCTCGAGAGATTGATTTTGAGATCAATCTGGTACCAGGAACATAACCAGTTGCACAGACATTGTACAGGATGGCTCCAACTGAGATGGCAGAGCTAAAGAAGCAGTTATAGGAGTTGTTGGATAAGCATTTCATCAGACCGAGCACATCATCGTGGGGTGCTCTGGTCCTGTTCATAAAGAAGAAGGATGGATCGATGCATTTGTGCATAGATTACCGAGAGCTGAACAAAGTTACGATCAAGAACAAGTACTCATTGCCGAGGATAGATGATATGTTTGATCAGTTGTGTGGCATTGCAGTGTTCTCAAAGATCGATCTATGGTCTAGATATCATCAATTGTGAATTAAGGATGATGACATACCAAAGTCGGCGTTTAGGATGAGGTATGGTCACTTCGAGTTTGTGGTTATGTCGTTTGGGCTAACCAACGCGTCTCCTACTTTCATGGTTCTGATGAACAGGGTGTTCCGTCCATTTCTAGATTAGTTTGTTGTGGTTTTTATAGATGACATCTTGATCTACAGTCGGGATAGTCAAGAGCATGAACAACATCTTTGACAAGCGTTGATTCTTCTTTACCAACACCAGTTATATGCCAAGTTTAGTAAGTGTGAGTTCTGGTTGAAGGAAGTGACTTTCTTGGGTCACATGATATCTATTGAAGGAGTCAGAGTGGACCCCAAGAAAGTAGAATCAGTTGTAGATTGGGAGCAACCAAAGACACCAACAGAACTATGTAGTTTTCTGGGTCTACAAGGATACTATCGGAGGTTTATAAGGGACTTCAGTGTGGTCGTGTTGCCATTGACAAAGTTGACCAGGAAGGATATACCTTTTATTTGGGATGATCATTGTCAGCAAGCTTTCCAAAGATTGAAGGAGAAGCTGACTATTGCTCCAGTGCTAGTGCTGCCAGAGCCTGGGAAATGCTATGTTGTTTTCTGCGATGCTTCCAAGAGGGGCCTAGGATGTGTGCTGATGTAGGAGGATCATGTGGTTTCTTTTGCTTCGCGACAACTTAAGAAGCATGAGGATAATTACCCGACATATGATTTAGAGTTGGCAGGAGTGGTGCATGTGTTAAAGATCTAGAGACACTATCTTTATGGGGAAGTGTGTCAGATCTTTACAAATCATAAAAACTTGAAGTACATCTTTTCACAGAGTGAGCTAAACATGCGACAGTGTCGTTGGATGGAGCTAATCAATGATTATGATTGCACCATTGAGTATCATCCTGGTAAGGCAAACGTGGTAGCTGATGCACTTAGCAGGAAGATTTCTTCTCTTCCCATGAAGAAGGCACAAATGAGCTCCATGGTATGCCATAGGCGGGATATGCTTGTCTCTTTGCGGCAGATGAATGTGCAATTGGAAGTTTCTTTGTTGGTAGGTTTGTTGGCACATATGCAAGTCAAGCCTATGCTGAGACAACAGATCAGAGATGCACAGCAGGCAGATGCTTCAGTTCAGTTGATAAGACCAGAGCTTGGCAGCGAAAAGTGTGATGGGTTCCATGAGTCCAAGGATGGATTAGTTTGCTATCATGGTAGGATGGTGGTCCCCAATGTTGATGATCTGAGAAAGTTAGTGCTCGATGAAGCGCACACATCGATGTATGATATGCATCTAGGAGTCACCAAGATGTATCATAATCTGAAGGATTTGTATTGGTGGCCTAGCTTGAAGAAGGATGTAGCCGAGTTTGTGGCTAGGTGTGCAGTATGCCAGCAAGTCAAGGATGAGCATCAAAAGCCGGCAGGTACGTTGCAACCCATGCCAATACCGCAATGGAAATGGGATCATATAACCATGGATTTCATAGTTGGTCTGCCAAGAACAACTAAGAATCATGATTCCATTTGGGTGATAGTGGACAGATTGAAGTATGTGCACTTCATACCGGTAAAGACAACGTATACAGTAGAGAAGCTTGCTCAGGTGTATGTAGACGAGATAGTGTGTTTGCATGGTGTACTAGCAACGATAGTTTTTGACAGAGGTCCTCAGTTCACGAGTCGTTTCTGGGAACAATTGCACAAAGAGTTAGGAACACAGTTGAGGTTCAATACTGCTTTCCACCCACAGATAGATGGGTAGTCTGAAAGGACTATTCGGACTTTGGAGGATCTTCTCCGAGCTTGTGTTTTGCAGTTCCTAGGAAGTTGGGACGTGCATCTCAGTTTGATAGAGTTCTCCTATAATAACAGTTACCAGCAGAGCATCAACATGGCTCCTTATGAGGCTCTATATGGAAGGAAGTGCAGATCTCCCCTATGTTGGTATGAGTCTGGCAAATATCAGCTTTTAGGTCTAGAGTTAGTGCAACAGACAACAGAAAAGATCAGGCTGATACAGCAACAGTTAAAAGCGACACAGGAAAGACAAAAGTCTTATGCGGATAATCGTCAATGACTTTTAGAGTTCCAGGTGGGAGACAAAGTGTATATCAAGGTCTCACCGTGGAAAGGTGTGCTAAGGTTTGGCTGGAAAGGAAAGTTGGCACCCAGATATATGGGGCCATATCCGGTGATAGCACGTGTTGGCAAGGTAGCTTACAAGTTAGAGCTGCCGCCAGAGTTGCACAGGTTACATCCAGTATTCCATGTCAGCATGCTAAGAAAATTCATCCAGACACGGGAACAGTGATACAGCCAGTTGAGGTTGAGCTTGATGAAGATGTGACCTATGAAGAAGGTCCAGTGATGATCCTTGACAAGAGAGTAAAGAGGTTGAAGAGGAAGGACATGGTTCTTCTAAAGGTTCTTTAGCATCATCGTGGCATTGAGGAAGTCACATGGGAGCTTGACGAAGAGATGAGGAGGAAGTATCCCTCACTTTTCTCTTCGGATTTTGGGGGGAAAATCCCTTTGTTAAGGTTTATGGCTTGTAAGGACCCTGACCTTCATTTTGGGCTTATCATGTTTGCTTTGCCTAAACCATGTGCTTTGTGAAGAGTGGAGGTGCTACTTGCATATAACCTAAGCTTAGGGTTGATGAGAAACTTTTTCACCTTGAGAGATGTTTTCTCTCTTTTTTCTTCCTCTAGAGTTGAGAGGAAAGTTTGGGCTCTTTGCTTGAGTTGCCTTGGGCTTTGTTGAGATTTGTTGGGCTTTGTTTTGCCTTGTTTGGGCCTCGTTTTTCCTTGTTGGACCCTGTATTGGGCAGGAGTGTCTTGTGTCAGCCATTGGTGTGTCGCCCATTGGGCTGTATCGGGCAAGGGAGTGAGTGTATCGGCCATGGACCATCTTTGACTCTTTGCTTCGTTTGTGTCACCACTCTAGTGGACACTTGGTGCATGATGCTTGCATGTGGCAATTGCCTTGGACATGTGTATGAGGTGGGATGAGAAGGTGGCATTGCCCATGGACAAGTGTCCCTAGGTGGGTGACACATTTCCTTTTTTTTCTCCTCCACCCTCTTCTATATATGTATCTCCTTTATCTTGCTAAGGATCCCTTTAGTTCCTTAGTTTCCCCTCTTCCTTGGTGAACGACACCTCTCCTTTGCAATCTTAGTGGCTGATAACCTTGGAGAAGCTAAGCTTGGTGGTCGATCCTTCTCTTTGGAGTCTTCTTCTTCTTCCTCTTGTGGTGGCCGAAGGTGTTTCTTGGTTCTAGGAGCTTGGAGCTTGCTTAAGGCGGGTTACATAACTCCTAACCTTATCTATACTACTCCCCTTTCTTGTTGCATAATATGTTTCATCTTGATCGGCCAAACTCCTTGCTAGATATGTTTCTTGCTCTAGTTTGCACCTTTGATCTTGTTGGATATATGATCTTGTTGCTATAATGGATGTGTTGGATGTGCTTTGATCTTGGTGGCCGAACTCTATGTGTAGAGTTTCTTGGGCAATACCCCTTTTCTCTCCTTTGGTCTTGAGAAGTGAGTTCAGCCCTAGTGATATAGGCAACACCCCTCTCACTTGGTTGTTGAGAGGTGAGTCTATACTCTAGTTGCTTGAGAAACACTCTTCTCTCACCATGGATTTGAGAGATGAGCCTTGGTTGAGCCTTAGGCCGATATGGAAATGATCTGTCATGTTGCCCGATTGGTGATGGAGTTTGTGCAAAACCCTTCTCTCTTGGTTGTTGAGAGGTGAGCCAATTCTCTTGATCTTTTAGGGTTTTGATGATGGTGATCTTGAGGTTGATGATGACCTTGTCGGGATGAGCTTGGTGCCTTGTACGATACACCTTGTAGTAGTGCTGCCCGACACCCCCCCTTGCCTTGGGTTTAGTCTTGGTCGATATGGTCATTTTGAGCGTTGTTGGCTTGATGCCCGATATGGCCCTCTTGACCTTGATGGTGAGCTTGGGCGATATGCCTTGGTCTAGATGATCCTTTGACCTAATAGATGTTTCCCCTTGGCTGATCGAGTACCTAAGTGGATATCCCTGGTTGGAGTCTTGGGCGATACAAGTTGGGTTGGTTTCTTGCCCGACATGGGTTAAGTGATGGACCCTATGGTGACCGATATGGTATGCTTGACTTAGTTGAATGATAGGGTAGTTGTCGCCCGACATAACCCTAACCCTAAACTAAGTGGGACGATAGGGATTTTCCCATTTCAGTGGATGTTTATCACCTTGGGTGCACGATATGCCCCATGAACCCAGTTGCACGATAGCACCTTTGCTCTCTAGTTGCACGACACACCATGAAGTGGTTGCCTGATATGCTTTGCCCTTGGATCGGCCGTTATGTGGTTGTCCATTGTGCTTGGCCGACATGCTTGGGTGAGGGTAGTTACCCTGCCCGATGCCACCTATGGTGAGGGTTGTCCTACCCGTCACACTTCTAGTGAGGGTAGCGGGCACTTTTGGTGAGGTTCATGACCAACTCGGAAACCTTAGCTAGTGGCTCTTTATCATGTTTTCGCACCTTTGATGATTATGGGTTATGGATGATGGTTTGTAAACCAATGATATTTTTAATGTGTGAAGATGATGCCTATTAAGAAGATAAGATGCTACTTTATATGCTCAAATGGATGCCCATGATTTGATAGCAGTAATGTAATTGATGCAGTATGCCACACATAGTCTTGATCATGACATGTGTAACTACAAACCCTAATGACATGATTATTAGTAAATCTCTATGTATTGTGATTTTAAGTTATCCCTCTTGCTACGTATACTAACCATGCAGGTGTATAAGATGAATTCATAGCTGGATAAGAGCTATGAGACATATGTGCTTGAATAACACTGTATCATGATGATAACTCTTGTTGATGAAATAACATTCATCACCAGTATAAGAAGATAGGCCTAAGTACCTAATGAAGGTTGAGTGCCTAGTGAGGTGTTATCCTCTTGATGATGAGATAAGGGATTGTTATCCCCGATGATGATGTAAGATGGTGATGATGCCTTGAGAGGCAGTGGCTTTCTGTGATAAGGGATTGTGATCCCAGGACAAGGTGATGATGACAGTAATAATATAATGCATTGCTTGTGTGTTTTACAACTTGGTTGCCTTAACAATCCACTTAAAATATACTAATTAATTACAGTGGATCAATATATCATGTAGTTTGCCCTAGCCATAGATCCATCATTGTCAGTAGCTTGTGATGGTGAAACGGGTTCTCCTACGGGTTAACCCGGAGCGCATATTGTTGAATATGCGGGGTTTCTCCTAGCCGAAAATAGGATGATTTGAGTGCAACTGCGGTTGCAGACTCGGGATATATGGAGCATGGTGAATAGGCCCATGGCTCAGGATATGTGATAGAGCATGAATGAATTCATGGCTCAGAGCACGGTGAATAGGCCTGTGGCTCAAAGTTTACTAGCGGCGAGACATGTACCCAGGCGGGCTAGGGTTATGGGTAGCTTACAGAGCTAACCCTATGGCTGAGGCCACTTAAGCATGAGAATGTAGTCCTGCTTTGGTTTTCATGCATTGACCACGAGGAGGTGAGGTCATGGAGTCTGGCTCTCCTATTGACCTTGTATGACACTGGTTTTGGGCTTCGCAGTCGAAGGTTAGATTTGAGCAGGGACAGCTCACTTCCTCAGGGCATAATAATAATAAAACATAATCCATCCTAACAGTATATACTGCTTAGAGCAAAACATGGAACATTGATTCAGGCCTTGCTTATATAGCTGATCTAGTTATACCTTGCAGTTATGTGTATGATCCTTATATTCTTTTATAATTTCTTATAAATCTTATCTTGTCAATCATGTTCCATAAAGAAATACTTGATTATATGCCTCCTTGATATCTTGGTAAGATTGATGATAATAATAGTCTTGCTCAGTATGCTGCTCTTATTATATGTCTTAACCAACTATCTGCTTTATCTGCTTTAACCTTCTAAGGTTTTATAGTTTCGGCGGGGAGTTATGTTTCTCGTTAGGACTGTGTCTCTCACCCCACTGGTTTACAACCTTTTTAGGTGGTCACGCTAGACGTGGTGGTGGTCGAGAGGTTGCGGCTGAGCAACAAGAGGAAGAGCAATAGAAGGCAAGAGATGGACATGTTGCATGTTTTGGTGTTTTGTAGTAGAGTCCTAGAGTCATCCCTGTACTAGATCTCAAGTCCTCAAAGGTGTTTTGACGACATTTCATGATGTATAGCTATTGAACCTTTGTTTATCCTGTTGTTGGCCTTATGTGGCATGTTATGTACATATAAACAAGTGATGAACTCTAGTGCTGACAGTACAACTGGTTCCGATAAGATGTGGACATATATCAAGGCTTGTAAATGTTCATATAACATGTTTCCTTACAAGATCTGGATGTAATAGTTCTCTTTCATCTGCTTTCCGCAAACGGTTTTAATTAACCCATGTTTTCGGTAATATGTGGTTTATGGTGTTTTCGGTCATTTTTGCATGTCATCTCACTGTCTGTGTGATGGTGGGGTGTCATAGATAAGCTAGGTTGTAATGCTAGTATCCAGTCTACTATATGTATCATTGTTGTCCTAACCAGCCCAACAAGAGCATAAAATAAGGATTCTCTATCCTGATTGGGTCAAAATGGGAATTCTCAAGCACTTGTTCTTCTCTTGTCTGATCCCTTGCACCCTTTTTTGGTGTAACAACATTGCTCTTAGCAATATGTTCCTTGTGTTCTCCAGTCATTTTTAAAATTCCACCCTTTCTTCTGCATAAGAATTCACTATAGGGTATACTGGAGGACACTAACACAAACCCAACACCTTAGTCCTATGTCTCTGTAGACCCAGTGAACCTTAAGCTCTGATACCAAAACCTGAAATGACCATCATCAAACCGAGAAACAAATCATTACTAATTAAATGGAATAAACATAATAAATAGATTAACAAAAATCACTAAATTTAAAACTATTTTGCAACGAGATCCTTTTCCAGAAAATTCTTACTGAAAGATCCAAAACTCATACATATCATGATTACATTGTACAACATCTCATCTTAAGGACAACATATAACAGTTGCTCTATCAAAACACATACTGGAGCAACATAAAACCTCGAGGCATTCAAGCCAAAATCTCAGATCATTCATGAAACCAGTATGAACCAACTCCAAGGACCTGAGAGTACAAAGACGAGACATAGGACTTCTATCTACAAGACATGACAGACAGTACACTCAATCTGAGCTGTCACTACTACCTCAGTTGTTGTTCCTCCTCTATAGAAAGATCTTCGCCACCTCATGCATGTCCACCTAAAAAAATGTGGATCCCACGGGGTGAGACAATTGTCCCAGTGAGAGATATAACTCTCCGCCGACCATATTATTATCATAGATTAAGCATTTATAAACTGAGCAGAGGATTCTTTTTCATTAATAAGAAGGATTCAATCACTATTTAATCAGAGTTGACCAATATTATTTTCTGAAGCATTGCAGCTATATATGATAAAGAAGTAAATCATATTATTCATTTTATAATGATTATGAAAAACATGTATAACATCTATCCATCTAAGATGTATAAAAGAAATGTAGCATCAGTCAATGATTTCCATATTCAATTCTTAAGAAAATATGCTACACGGTTGATTACATTTTACAATCACACTTATTCCCTGAGGAGATGAGGTATACCGCTCATACTCCAACCGACCATTGTGAAGTCAAAATCAGTACCATACAAGGTCAATGGCAGAGTTGGTTTCCATGATCTCACTTGTCTCGGTCAGTACAAGACCACTTAAACTTAACAGGACATCTTGTGTCGGCTACAAATAGTTATGCTAGGGTACGTAGGCATCCTCGCTTACAGCTACATCATCAAATGCACTCTTTTAGGGGAAACATCTACTAACAACCATCCCCAGTTATGAAATTACTGAGTCATGGCAACACAAGCACCATACTCTGAGCCACGGGCCAGTTCACCGTGCTCAACATAGAGTCTATGACCAAAGTCGCACTCGAGCCAGGATATGACATATAGCCAAATCCCCATTTATTTAGAGTTCATAAGGGGATCGGCTCACGTCTGGCTGTCCATACTTACGCCCCCACATACTGAAAAGTATGCACTCTGGGTTATGTCATGGGGAACCCGTTTCACCATTCAACAAATCATGATGCTGATGGATCTATGGTCAGGGCAACATTTTATGGTTTCTAGTGATATATTACGTGCATTACAACATTCTTTTAGCATCAAACAAGTTATCATTATTAATCACAACAAATGCTACAAAGAAATGTGTAATACATCTATCACGTACCTTTTCAAATCTTTACAACACATGATACTTGGGATCTCAGTCCCTTATCACATTACTAGGAATTCTCATCCCTTCACATCATCATTATCATGATTACTAGATCTGGGTATTCAAACCCTTAGATCATCACATAACATTGTTACCTCTATAATAGGTAACCATTACCTCTAGGTCCTCAGACCAAGGTATTCATTTCACTTGTTGTACAAGTATTCACATGGCTCAAAAGGCCATTACACATCTTGTCATCTCTCATTAGGCGACAACTTATTCACATGGCTCACAAGGCCATTACACATCTTGTCACCTCTCACTAGGCAACAACTTATTCACATGGCTCACAAGGCCATTACACATCTTGTTACGTCTCACTAGGCAACAACTTATTCATATGGCTCACAAGGCCATAACTCATTATACTTGTTATACAAGTATTTAACATGCCTTACAAGGCTTATGTAATAAGAGAAATACAACTTTCCCATTATTGGGGTTAGGGTTTCCTTTTATAGCCAAATTGGGTTTCAAGTTCATATTATTAATTCAAACCCTAATTCATTGCTCCACACATCTAGGAGCATACATTGATATCATAAGTATTCAATCATACTTATTTATTCTCATATTTTATCATAAAATGATAATCAACACAAAGTATGAGTTTCTCTCTCATCCTCTCTAGGATAGTGATTACATCATACGTTATTATATTGGCTTAACCCTTTCTCAAGGTATGTTAGCCTACACTTATCAAAGTGCATTACATCTCAATGTAACAATTGACATGACACACTTCATGTGTTACTCATCCAAGTATATTGGATTTAAGGTGCATCAACCTTGAGATGCTGGATGTGGTATTTATCATGCCTTTTTGTATCACTTCCCTTATTGCTTTTAACTTACTTAAGTTCATCAACTTATCTCCTATTAGGGTATATCCCATCCTAATACTTTATGCACTAACACATCACATTTATCATGTAGTGTATTGGCCATAAGTCACACATTTGAATTACCCAACTATCATCAAGTGATATAGACTCATCTCGAGTTAAGGCATTGTTGATATAACATTATCAGCCACTTTAGGTGTTCTACCTATCAAGGTATTAACCAAACCACATCATTACTTGGTGTTACACTCATCACTCCTAAGAGTTTTTTACCCTCACACTACTACAGAAATAACCTTTGGCGTCAATTATTTAAGGCGTAGGGTGTCGATTTCCAAGCGACACCCAAGTGGGCGCCGCTAAAAGTTGACACCTTCAGCGTCGGTCCCCCAACCGATGCCATAAACCTTCCCACTACCAAAAACGCACCAGCAAGGGGACTATCTGTTGGTATGTATGCCCATAGAGCAAGTCATATGATGATTGTAATGGGATACTTTGTAAATGATTTGAATAATAATAAAGGCAATTTCTGATCTATATGTTTTAACTAATTCTGAGATGATAGTGTAACATGATAGATGTCTAAAGAATTGTTTACTCGATGACGTATGCTTTTAGGTTGAGGACCTAAACGATGAGATCATAGTTCAGTCCCTAGTCGGTTGTTATTGTGGAAATAACCATAGACATCAATAACACTAAAGACTAGATTGTGTATTGGTTGATGACAGAATCTCATTAGTCATGATATAGTGATATCAAACCAAGCACATAGGTACTTGTTAGAGAACAAGTGTACCAGACAGACCCACCATGAGAGTGAAACATGGAACCATGATTTGGTAGTCACAGTCAGCTCTCACAGTGATGGTGGTGAGTGTGATTCTTCGACCTAAAATCACTACACTCAACACATGTCGTTGGGTACACTTTGACATCATCAAACGCAATCCTGAAACATGGGTTGTTATAAAGGTGATGATTGGGTGACTTTGACACATGGGGATTTTGAGGGGTGAGTGATAGATATGGGACTTGTCCCTCCTTAGGGAGTTTGATGACCATGGCCACTTGATGAGTAGGATTGAGAAAGGCATTTGCATGCATGTGTGAATCAATATGTGATATTGATGTCACACACATCTCACCCAGACTGCTCTAAGATCAAGGAAATGGATGAACGTTGAAAGGATGACTGTACCATGCCTTGAGTTCATTCAGGACATTAATGACAAAGGAATTATACATTCACTGTAACACCATTCACTGATTGTAGGATTGAAAGTTGTTCTCCAACTTTCTATTTCACTTGGGTAGCACTGATGTGTGACTAGGCACCGCTCTTTGCTTGTGAAGTCATAAGTGTTATGGACTTTCACTACCAATGGGAAATGGACCTGTAGGGTCACACACACTAGGACATGTTCTTGGAAGAGGAGTTTCTCCATAAATCTTTTTTGGATTGATTACTAAAGGAGTTTAGTAGTTCAATTAAACACCCAATCGATTTATATCTCAAAATCATGGTACTCAAGGTGTTGGATCAAATGATTAGAGTATTGGATTGATTAAAACTACGATTGACAGATCTGCTACCCCAACCGATCGACTCAGGCTGATGAACCAATCGGCTCAAGATGGTGAGCCGAGCGGCTCAGGTCAATGAACCGATCGGTTCACAGAGTTGAACTAGTCGGGTGACCAACCGAGTTTGTTTCACTTGTCAAATTTGATTTGGACAAGGACTAATATATGATTAGTTGGAAACAAACATGGAAAGTCAATTTGAGTTGGACCAGGAGCATGAACCGATCAGCTCGAGCATGAACTAATCGGCTCAAGCATGAACCGATCGGGTCAAGCGTGAACCGATCGGCTGAGGTCACCAACCGACCGTTTTAGGGTTGAAACAATCGGTTCAACTGGTGCAGTTTGTCAGATTTTGTGGAAAATCTCAAACCCTTCTACTCCTACTTTAATCCCGCATTTCCCGGGGTAGAGAACCCTTTCCCATGACCCTCCTATATATAGGGGTATTGGGGGATTCTCAAAATACAACTCAGAACACCATTTGCTCTACAAAGTTGTCGTTCTCTCTGGTTGTGGTAACCAGGAGATCCCGAGAAAGTGCTACCTGATAAGGGAGGCACAACAAGGGAAAGACAACTGTAGAAAAGCGATTGGTCATATGAGAGTGTGTCGATGACTAGTACATCGATAGGAGGGTGTGACTCCTTCCAGTGCCTTGTGCGACAAGGCGATCGGAGTTCCAGGTGGTCCATGTGGACTAATACAGAGGTGGGAGACTTCTGTCGCTTGGAGGACAGCTATCAATCCTGACAGTCCCGGTGAGACCAGGAGCTACACAGACACCATCCAAGACCGGAGGTGAAGACCACACAAGCCGTGAGGTAACGTCACCAAGCAAGCCTCATGACAAGGTATGCCTCTACAAACCATCCTTCCTATTGTATAGACGTTGACGCGATTCCTTTAAACTGGGTTTGGGGAGAAAATTTTTTGTTTCCACTACCATCTCTGCCTCCTCTAAAACTCAACAGTGGTATCAGAGCCACGTCAACTTCTCTATACTTTAGGATTATCGATAAGATCAATTTTGGTTTTTCACCTTTATTTATTGCATACGATGCAAATAAAATTGGCTTTATGCATGTCCAATCCTAAATCCACAAATCCCAGAATACATATATGATATGTAATATGAATGCACTCGATACGCGTTGCCCTTAAACGAGTTTTGTGGTGGATGTATAGCGTGGTTATGGCCAATAAACCCTATGTATGTGTGCTTGGTTGAATGTGGTTGCTTGCATCTCGGTCTGCACATTGATTCCCTACCTTCTTTTCTTGATGTAACTCGAGATAACTCGAGATTTCTTTCCTATCTTTGCTCCCCCCAATGTAACTCGAGGTTTCTCATTCAAATGTAAATAAGATAGAACTTTTATTTCTTATTATATCGAAGAATGACGGACTACCTGACGACGACTGAGACGATCGATTCAAGGCGCAAACCGGTCGGTTGGCGTTCCAGATGACCAGTTTGAGGAGCGAGACGAGCGGGTGGAGACCTGAAGAGATGCACGATGACCAGTAAACTGATTGGCTGGTGGTGTTAATCGATCGGTTGGTGGCACCCAACCGACTGGCCTGATGGTAAGTTGATCAATCATGAAGATGAGTTGATCAAACCCATAACGGCAAAGCACAGAGTTCATCTTGTACAGGTTGCATGTGATGTGGACCTAGATAACTATGATTCCTCTTGGCTCGAGGAATCACATTACGATGGCCATAATCATCACTTTTATCATTTCACATGTTTTTGTGGGGTATAGCATGTATATGATACCTACTATATATATTGCGGTGATTGGATATGTATATGTACCTATAAAACCAAATCCCTCATTAAATATTAAAGTTTTAGATGCCTTCCAAATGCGACACACGTGAAAACCTTGATCGGCCAAGTGTGGGAACACCCTAGCGTGGTGCACCGTCTATCTCTTAGAAGCGTGAAGGATGGATATGTTGGTCTGCCCTAGCAGGGTGCATATTCATCGTGTTGGCTTTGGGTCAGACTTAACAAGGTGACCTAGATAGGATCTAGCACCTTGAGGCATGGAGGTGATCATGGCAAGGAGTTGCACATGACATATTTCAAGAGTTGCATATGATGCAATTGGCAAAAGTTGCCTACCTGGAAGATCTGAGTTGTGGGTGACATCCCTAACTGGTCCATGACTCAGAGGATTTCAAGATCTTGACCCACTAGAAGATTGTACGCTACAATCTTCTGAATTGATGGTGAGGGCTATCAATTTGAACAAAAATAGTGGGAGCGGTAATTAATTAAAGGCCTAATTAACTATCATTAAATTTTATTCAAATCAAAAGGAGTTTTGATAAATGAAATTTTCTCTTGTAGAATGGCAAAAGAATCATCTTTTATAATGGGCAAATTAATTGAGAATAAATTCCATAAATGGTTGGGGATTGTGATAAGTGTTCCACACAATCTAGATATACTGGTAGCCTTTGAGTCCACTCCATGTGTGCTTAATGCGTTGTTTGAGAAGAAGGATAGTTCATTGATGAAGATCAATGGAACAAAGTCTAAGGACAAAGGTGAGGGAGAGAAGGGTTCTCTCACCAAACCAATGTCAAAATCTTCTATGCTCAAAACATGGAGAGGATGGAAGGAACGATGGAAGAAGAAGTGAGAGATAGAGATCTCTACTTCTGGTGCATACATGATAGAGATTAACTTTACTACTTCCTTATCATGGGTACTTGATACCGGATGTGCATCTCACATTTGTTCAAATGTGAAGGATATTAAGAGAAGTAGGCCTTTGGGGAAAGGTGAGGTTGAACTACGGGTTGCTAATGGGGCAAGGGTTGCCACCAGTTCCGTATGAACCTATGAGTTAACTCTACCTAGTGAGCTAATAATAGAGTTGAAGAACTGTTATTATGTACCTACCATAAATAGGAATATCATTTCCGTCTCTTGTTTGGACAAGGATAGCTTTGAATTTTTTATTAAGAATGGAAAGTGTTCCATTTCAAAAGATGGGATCTTGTATGGCAGTGCCCTAATGTCTTATGGTCTATACTTAATAGATCTAGAGACAATAATATACAATATAAACACCAAATGGAAAAAACTCAACAACTCAAACAAAACATATCTTTGGCATTATCGTCTAGGGAACATAAATGAGAAGTGCATTTCTAGACTCCATAAAGATGGTTATCTAGACTCTTTTGATTATGAATCAATAGAGACATGTGAATCTTGTTTGCTGAGCAAGATGACCAAGACTCCCTTTTCAGGTAAAGGTGAGAGAGCTAGTGATCTTTTGGGACTCATACATATTGATGTATGTGGGCCTTTTAGAACTAATGCTAGAGGTGGGTATCAGTACTTCATTACCTTCACTGATGACTTCAGTAGGTATGGCTATGTGTACCTGATGAAACATAAGTTAGAAACCCTTGAAAGGTTCAAGGATTTCATGAATGAAGTATAGAACCAACTTGGTAAAAGTATTAAAGCACTTTGATCCGATCGAGGTGGAGAATACTTAAGCTAGGAGTTTGAGGACCTTCTGTGAGCCCATGGTATTATATCACAATGGACTCCACCTGGAACACCACAGCATAACGGTGTGTCTGAAAGAAGGAATCACACTTTACTGGATATGGTGTGATTAATGATGAGTTTAGTTGATCTTCTGATTTCCTTCTGGGGTCACACTCATGAAACTGCCGCATTTACACTTAACTGAGTACCATCTAAATCGGTTCAAAAGACACCATATGAGATATGGCACGGGAAGCATCCTGATTTGTCTTTTATTAAGATTTGGGGTTGTGAGGCTTACGTCAGGAAAATGTTTCCTGATAAGCTTGGGCCCAAGTCTGATAAATGTTATTTTGTTGGATACCCCAAGGAAACGAGGGGATATTATTTATACAACCCTACTAACAACAAAGTGTTTGTTGCTAGGACAGCTGTGTTCCTAGAAAAGGAATTTATTTCCAGAGGAAACAGTGGGAGGAAAATAGAGCTTGAAGAGGTTCAAGCCCAATAAGAAAACATTAAACCGATAGATGTACAAGAGGAACATAGAGATTCACAAGGTGTTGTGGAATCTCAGTTTCCTCAAGTAATACAAGGACCTCGTAGATCTAGTAGGACATGCCTTGAACCTGAGAGGTTTGGATACCTTGTGACTCAGGAAGGCGGTGAGTTGATCATAGCTGATGATCCAACTACCTATCTAGAGGCTATGGAGGGACTAGATTCTGAGAAATGGCTTGAGGCCATGAAATCTGAGATGGAATCCATGGACTCCAACAAAGTATGGACTTTAGTGGAACCACCTGAAGGGGTAAAACCCATAGGGTGCAAGTGGGTCTTCAAGAAGAAGACCGACATGGATGACAATGTGCAAACTTATAAAGGCATATTGGTTGCAAAGGGTTTCCGACAAGTTTAAGGTGTTGACTATGATGAAACTTTTTCTCCAGTTTCCATGATTAAGTCTATCATGATCATGCTTGCTATTGCAGCTTACTATGACTATGAGATTTGGCAAATGGATGTTAAAATTGCATTCCTTAATGGTAATATAAATGAGGATGTATACATGACACAACATGAATGTTTTATAGATCCAACGAATGCCAATAAAGTTTGTAAGCTACAAAGATCAATCTATGGATTGAAGCAAGCGTCTCAGAGTTGGAATCTTAGATTTGATGAGGAAGTCAAAGTGTTTGGCTTTATTCAAAATGAAGATGAACTTTGTGTGTACAAGAAGGTTAGTGGAAGCATGACCACATTCCTCATATTGTATGTGGATGGCATACTATTGATGGGGAATGATGTCATAGCCTTAGTGAAGGTAAAGACTTGGCTCGGGAATACTTTCTCAATGAAGGACTTAGGAGAAGCATCCTACATTCTAGGTATTAAGATCTATAGAGATAGATCTAAAAGGATTCTCAGACTAAGTCAAAGCACGTATATTGACAAAGTGCTGAAGCAGTTCAGCATGGAGAACTCAAAGAGAGGCAACATCCCCATGCTACATGGAGTCACCATCTCTAGAGCTTAACCTTTCTAATCTTGTGAAGAGAGGGAGTGTATGAATGGGATCCCATATGCATTAGCCATCAGATCCATCATGTACGCTATGTTGTGCACACGCCCAGATGTCTCGTATGCCCTTAGCATGATGAGTAGGTACCTGTTAGATCCTGGGGATGCTCACTGGACATCCGTAAAGAACATCCTCAAGTACTTGTGAAGGACTAAGGATCGGTTCCTTATATACGGCGGTGAGGAAGAACTGGTTGTAAGAGGTTACACCGATGCAAGCTTCCAAACCAACAAAGATGATTACATATTGCAATCAGGATTTGTATTTTGCCTAAACAATGGAGTTATGAGCTGGAAGAGTTCCAAGCAAGAAACAGTTGCTGATTTTACTACAGAGGCCGAGTATATTGCTGCTTCACATGCAGCAAAGGAAGTTGTGTGGATCAAGAAGTTCATCACTGAACTTGGTGTAGTTCCCTCTAGATGTGATGCAATTGAGCTTTATTGTGACAATAATGGAGCTATTGCTCAAGCTAAGGAGCCCAGATCACATCAGCAGTCCAAGCACATACTATGGTGCTTCCATCTCATACGAGAGATCGTACAATGAGGATATGTGAAGATTTGCAAAGTACCAACTGAAGACAACATAGTTGATCCACTAACGAAGGCCCTTTCTCAGCAGAAGCATGATGGCATGTTAGGTTACAAGGACTGAGGTTCCTAGGTGAATAGCTCTAAGTGCAAGTGGGAGTATGTTGGTATGTATGCCCCTAGAGAAATTCATGTGATGATTGTAATGGGATACTTTGTAAATGATTTGAATAATAATAAATGCAATTTATGATCTATATGTTTTAACTAATTCTGAGATGATAGTGTAACATGATAGATGTCTAAAGAATTGTTTACTCGATGACGTATGCTTTTAGGTTGAGGACCTAAACGATGAGATCATACAGTTGTTAAGAGTATACTTTCTTGTTCAGTCCCTAGTCGGTTGTTATTGTGGAAATAACCATAGACATCAATAACACTAAAGACTATATTGTGTATTGGTTGATGATAGAATCTCATTAGTCATGATATAGTGATATCAAACCAAGCACATAGGTACTTGTTAGAGAACAAGTGTACCGTACAGACCCACCGTGAGAGTGACACATGGAACCATGATTTGGTAGTCACAGTCAGCTCTCACAGTGATGGTGGTGAGTGTGATTCTTCGACCTGAAATCACTACACTCAACACATGTCGTTGGGTACACTTTGACATCATCAAAAGCAATCCTGAAACATGGGTTGTTATAAAGGTGATGATTGGGTGACTTTGACACATGGGGCTTTTGAGGGGTGAGTGATAGATATGGGATTTGTCCCTCCTAAGGGAGTTTGATGTCCATGGCCACTTGATGAGTAGGATTGAGAAAGGCATGCATATGCATGTGTGAGTCAATATGTGATATTGATGTCACACACATCTCACCCAGTCTGCTCTGAGATTAAGGAAATGGATGAACGTGGAAAGGATGATTGTACCATGCCTTGAGTTCATTAAGGACATTAGTGATAAAGCAATTATACATTCACTATAACACCATTCACAGATTGTAGGATTGAAAGTTTTTCTCCAACTTTCTATTTCACTTGGGTTTCACTAATGTGTGACTAGGCACTTCTCTTTGCTTTTAAAGTCATAAGTGTTATGGACTTTCACTACCAACGTGAAAAGGACCTGTAGGGTCACACGCACTAGGACATGTTCCTGGAAGAGGAGTTTTTCCATAAATCTTGTTTGGATTTATTACTTAAGGAGTGTAGTAGTTCAATTAAACACCCAATGGATTGATAGCTCAAAATCATGGTACTCAAGGTGTTGGATCAAATGATTAGAGTATCAGATTGATTAAAACTGTGATTGACTGATCTGCTGCCCCAACCGATCGGCTCATGCTGATGAACTAATCAGCTCAGGCTGGTGAGCCAAGCGGCTCAGGTCAATGAACCGATCGGTTCACATAGTTGAACTGGTCGGGTGACCAACTGAGTTCGTTTCACTTGTCAAATTTGATTTGGACAAGGACTAATATATGATTAGTTGGAAACGAACATGGAAAGTCAATTCGAGTTGGACCAGGAGCATGAACCGATCGGCTCGAGCATGAACTAATCGGCTCAAGCATGAACCGATCATCTCAAGCGTGAACCGATCGTATGAGGTCACCAACCGACCATTTTAGGGTTGAAATTATCGGTTCAATCGGCACAGTTTGTCAGATTTTGTGAAAAGTCTCGAACCCTTCTACTCCTACTTTAATCCTACATTGCCCGGGGTAGAGAACCATGTCCCATGACCCTCCTATATATAGGGGTATTGGGGTCTTCTCAAAGTACAACTCAGAACATCAGTTGCTCTGCAAAGTTGTTGTTCTCTCTGGTTGTGGTAACCAGGAGAGCCCGAGGAAGTGCTACCCGATAAGGGAGGCACAACAAGGGAATGACAACTGCAGAAAAGTGACTCGTCGCAGGAGAGTGTGTCGATGACTAGTACTCTGACAGGAGGGTGTGACTCCTTCTAGTGCCTTGTGCGATAAGGTGATCGGAGTTCTAGGTGGTCTGTGAGGACTACTACAGAGGCGGGAGACTTCTGCCGCTTGGAGGACAATTGTCAATCCCGACAGTCCCGGTGAGACCAGGATCTGCACAGACACCGTCCAAGACCGGAGGTGAAGACCGCACAAGCCGCGGGGTAATGTCACTGAGCAAGCCTCGGGACAAGGTATGTCTCTGCAAACCACCCTTCCTATCATATAGACGTTGACGCGATTCCTTTAAACTAGGTTTGGGGAGAAAAATTTTTGTTTTCGCTGCCATCTCTGCCTCCTCTAAAACCCAACACTATCGGTGTCGGTTCTTAAAGAAAACCGACATGATAACCTTATTAAAAACATTGGTCATTAAGTAACAACCGAAGCCATACCCCTTCCCGCCACCTAAAAGGCGCCAACAAGGGCATCATCAGTGTCAGCTTTATATAGGTAGCTGACGCCATATCCACAACCAGCACGGACGTGGTACCTGACCAGAATCTACTAATAACCGACACCATTGGCGTTGGTTTGTATACTAATAATTGATGCCATATCCCTTGCCACCACGGCCGTTCTACCCAGCATGGCCATGGTACCTGGCCTCAATAGGCATCGGTTTTATAGATAACTGACGCCAGAAGGGGATAAAGATGTCGATTTTACACTAACAACTGACGCCTATGTGTTTTGTTGTCAGTTTTACATAAATAACCGACACCTATGTTCTGGTTTTTTTTCTTATAAGTTTGCAGGCCTGTTGTATAGCTGGTCAGTAGGATGCAGCACCTACAGTTCAGTTCTAAACTGCAAGTTTACAACATCCATTGATATCAGCCAACAACAAGCCACAAACCTACGAAATTAACAATATAGACAATATTATATATTTATCATGTGATTCACACACATGTATAAGTACATTTAATTCATATTATTTTTCATCACACACATATAGAAACCAGTAGTTCCATTTCAAATTTCCTCCATTTTCACACACATTTAGCAACCTACAGTTCCATTCATTTCATCTCTTTTCACATTCAGACACATGTAAAAACATTCATGTATTGATCATCTTCACATTCACACATATGGCAATTCATAAAAAGTCATTCACATTCACACAAAAATAATTATGAGAACAAAGTTTAGAAATATCATTCTTTATTCATCATCGTCATTATCCCAATTATATTTAAAAATTCCCACTACTTGTAGGCCTTCTGCCCATTGTTCTCTTACATCATTTAACTCATCCATCGTATAGGGAGTATGTACATCTAATAAATTTTCACCTATAGTGAAGTCAGTTTTAAACACCTGCAAAGAGAATGATGTATATATATAATTAATAATATATAATGAGATTAATATATTTCATATTATCTAATGAGACTACATATACTACCTGATGTATGGTATCGATTTCCATTGTGGAATGTTCGATAGTTATGCTCATAAATCGCATCACATAGTATCCACATGCCCAGCCATTGTCTTATGTAGAACACTATAAATTGAAACATATAAATATTCAAAAATACAAATAAGCATAGTTCACATAAATAATATATACATTGGAGTCGGGAAATTACTTTCACATTTTTCCAAGTTAGTGGCTGGTTCTTTTTCTTGGGGACCTTTCCTCCAGCTTTGGCGTACTCTTGTAAAGCCCTACATGTTAATGTAACACTTTAAATTGCATCATTAAATAGTAATGTAATAATATATGTTAACGGATATAAAAATATGAAATATTTCTCATGGGAATAATGACCTTTTCATTGCATGTCCATATATATTCAATTCCTTCCCCGTAGGATCTAGATAATAGACACTGAACATCTCAGGGACAATAACTAGTAACTCCTAATGCTTACCACTAGAGGTAAGAAAGTTATAAATTAATAACTCAAAAGTCATAATAAAAATGTAATTTTCTTAAGTCCAAATTATAAGCAAAGTAAACTTACCCGATATTGAATGGAGCTATTAGCACCGTCTTCTTATTTTTGCAAAAATATTTAAAAACATCACAGCAGTATGAAGTAACTGACCTAGGGTTTTTACCTACAAGACTAATCAAAGATGGAACCAAAAATCCCACATGGAGAAATGAAAAATCTGTACATATCGTGTGTAAGTCGCTGCAAAACATGTATTACGTATGCATTAATATATAGGAAACCAGATCACTGTATATAAAACAAGGTATATGGATGTATAAACAATATCTCACCATATCTATAGCTCTATCATAGATGTATTCATCCAAGCATAATGAAACATCTCCAAAATATCTTGTATAAATAGCTTGTTATCGTATGATTGACATGTAGCTTCTTCCGGAATAGTAACATTTATAGGTCAATTTGGATCATGTTCTCCTATCCAATCTGCCATACCCCTATAATTAGGACCTAATGAGGTGTGTAGGTCCCTTGGAATCCAACTTGGTATTTCACGAGGTGGAGGTGGAGGACGAGATATAGCGGGTGTCTTCCTTTTGACTTGTATATATAATTTCAGATCAATTGACTCATATATATGTACACACTAACAAATTAACATAATATAAATTTAGCATACAATATTAGTATAGATGACATCTGCTTTGGGCCACAATATCACTCCACCTTCTGCCTCACCAAGAATTTCAGAATCTGGGTGGGCATATGGCAATGTAAGATCCCTCTATTTGGGGACTACACTTATCGGGCTCACACGAACCGCACCATCTGGTACTGGAGTCCCATGAAACATTTCCCCTGGAAGGGGTGGGTAAGCTGACGCCTCTACAATGACATATTCTTGACTTTTTAGATGGCATGACTTCAACCCCTACAAATTTACGTAAAGAATGTTATATGCATACATACACAAACATATCATCTTGAAAAGACTAGCTACTATGTCATAAAAATACTTACAGCTGATGTGCTAGGTGGTGGGTCTACAGGATTACTCCCAACCTCTGCAATAGGAGTAATAGAAGCATGACACATCATAGGTACCGTATGAGTGGCCGTCTGAGATGACTACCACTTCACCATTGCTTCTTGGACTTTCCTCTCAATTAATTCATCTACCTATACATGGATAAAAGAAATGCTAGCTATAGATTATTGAATTCCCTTTCACAATAACATTCTAAAAAAGAATAGGTTACCTCAACTTGTGAAAGTCTCGCTTTTGGGATAGGTTTGCACTGGGATGGCCCAAAGAATGCTTTGATGTCCACACCAGCGCCTGCACCCCTAACACATCCAGGATTCTCTGGGTTACCCAGACCAACTGTCAATTCATCCCATATGCCCTCAGGGATGAACTTACCTTCCTTCCTCTGCTCGTATAGCTCCCACTAATCACCATCAATAGAAATTGGTAAGTAAACATAATAATAATCAATATCGATCGATTGCTCTAAGAGTTAAATTTTACCATTTTTGTATCCGCCTCAGCAATTGCGGGCTTCATTATATCTCCCTTCTTATTTTGCCTCCCAGTTATCCACATAGCATGGTGAGGTAGAGGTGTGGGACCAATAGTAGAGGACTCCTGAGTAGCAGCAGACTGAGCAGTAGACTGAGTAGTATACTCAGTCTGTAGTCTTTGGCGAACGCCTCCATAGCCTCTTGGACCCATTGTGTGGTCATGCACATTTAGTGCACGCCTTTCTCTTTGAGCATCGTTGATATCCATGTTAGTAAGCACATTGATTTGGTTAGTAACACTAAAGGTTAATCTTGAATAGGTGAATACATAAGAATGTAAATTAATTAAATTGGGAGTGGTGCTTAATACCTTGAATTCATCCATTTTTCTTTGGGTAACAAACTCCTCCCAGTCTTTGGGGTCCAGGTAGTTCCATTGATCATGGGTTGCCTTCTTCCTAAATTTATTTTTTAAAGAGAATACAAAAAAAAATTATTAGAGTTAGTAAAAAAGTGATCAATGTCTAGAATTGGAAATCAATCAAGAACCTCTTCTCAGCATTGCGTATGTAATCTCGGGTGAGATTTGTCCTATAGTTCCTTAGGACCCTCCCACAGTGTTGCATCACGCATTTATGATGCATCTTTTCATCCAGATCAAATATACTCTACAAAATAGAATTGCTATTAACTAGTATCCTAAAAATTAGTAATCTAAAAAAACAGAATTGCAAATAATGATAACTCACGCATAGTTCCTTCCAGATTAAGTCTTTCTTCCCCTTAGGAACTCTATGCCAGGATTCAAAAATAGACTATAATGGTTGTGAGTAAGAACCCCAAGATATGAAATAAATGAGTTGCGGTTCACTGCAACTGGATTTCCTGCATGATCGAAATTCACATCCAGTTTGGGTCCATTGCCCCTTTGCTATAGTAACTTGTTCATCATTGTGATGCCCCTCACTTTCTCAATTTTTTTTGCTGCTCATCAAGTGCCCCAATTTCTTCAGGGGGTACATCACCAACCTAAAATTTGAAAAAAAAAACACTTATAGGATATAACTATAAATGTGAGGTGGGATATATTTTTAAAACATACATTGTGAGGTGGCGCATTGACGTCCTCACCCTCACGGTAATCATCAACATGGTCATCACATGAATGCTCAGCCATCTGAAAGTTCACATTCAGATTGTAAAGTTCACATTGTAAAGTAATTCACATTGTAAAGTTCACATTGCAAAGTTCACATTCACATTGTAAAGTAATCCACATTGTAAAGTTCACATTCACATTGTAAAGTTCACATTCAGAAAAATAAAACATATAAAAAATATAAACATGCATGCATCTAATATTGCGATCTTTTATCAATTAACAATCCTTCATTGTGATCTTCATGCACATACAAGTCATCATTATCTTCAATATTTGGTGGTGTTAGCAAACCCAAATAAGAATGGACTGGAGTCATCATACTTATCATAGTGAGTAAATCTTGGATGGGTTTCTAGGCTAGTCCCTAACCGGGGACTATCCAAGATTTACTCCTAATGAGTAAATCTTGGATGGGTTTCTAGGCCAACAAATACATGTGTTGTCATTCTTATATATAATAAATGTGTACCATCTAACCCATTCTTGAACACTTAATCTCACTAGTAAGTGTATAATGTGTATTGGGTTTTTAAGAAAATTTTGGCAGCATTTCCCCACTATTCTCCAAGTACATATGTACTTAGAGAACAAACGGGGAAATGCTACCAAAATTTTCTTGAAAACCCAATACACAATATAAACGTACATCCTAAGTGAGATTAGGTGTTCAAGAACAGTCCCAAACCGGGGACTATCCAAGATTTACTCCTAATGAGTAAATCTTGGACGAGTTTCTAGGACAACATGATACATACATATATACTAATCAAATACATATTTAATTTAGGTTACATACCTATGAAATAGGTTACATAAATAGTCAAATACACATTAAAGATAATTTATCATACAAACCCTATCTGGATTTCTCCACATTTCCAATTAGGAAGTATAACTCCAACATATAATTTTAAATAATTAAAACTAAAATATTAGATTATCAATTTATCATCAATCACATTAATCCATCATTATGAATTGATTATCATCAACCAAAACATAAAAATGTTGCAAGCATCAAACATCATTTGACAACTAGGATAGGAGAGAAGGGAAAAAATCACAAAGAGAGAGGAGCACGATCAATGCAACATGGGCAGAAGAGAGTGTATAAGGAGAGAGCTCTTTTTCAAGAGATACTAGTAGAAGCAATAGGGATGGTAGTAGTGGTAGTGATGGAGGAGTTAGCAGTGTCGGCAGAATTAGCTTGCAACAACTGACACAGAGGCAGTGGTGGAGGCTTGCGGTAGGGGTGGCAGTCGGCAAGCATGGGTGACAATGATAGCATAGGGATCAGGGAAGGAGAGAGTGCACACAGTTAAGGGTTTCATGATAGTTGGGGAAGAGGAAGTGAGAAATGGGGGAAAGAATGGGGTTTCATGACAGCGGTAGGTGATTGGGCGGATAGTTTAACAATGGAACAAAAAGCAGACAACAAGGTTGGGTTGGAGGTAGGTGATTGTACCTGTGAAGAGCTAAAATGTTGTAGGTAGTTCCCTTTCTGGAGAGACCAGGAGCTGCAAGAAGCGAACGGCGGTGGCCGGAGTAGCAAGAAAGTGGCGAGCAAGAGCAGCAACCAGCGAACAGTGGCGGTCGGAGCAGCAAGCAGGTGGCGACCAAGAGCAACAAGCAACAAACAGTGGCAGCTGGAGCAGCGAGCAGGAAGTAGGGAGCGACGGCGGCACGTAGGGAGCAGGGGAGTAGGGACCGAAGGAATTGCGAGACCTAAGCAGGGAGTGGCGGAATCGACAATGAAATAGAGAAAGCGGAAGAGCCAGGCTCGTGCGGGTGCTATTAAGTTAACAATAGGCTTCGATTATTAAAAAAACCGACGCTTAACATATTAGGCGTCGGTTCCCACCAAAAAACTGACACCTATGTTTAATGATAGTCGTCAGTTTCAACTAGAAAAACTAACGTCTATCTACATATGCTGATAAAAAAAATGTTCTCGATTAATGACCATAGTCATCGGTTTCTGTAGAAAACCAACACCTAAGGGGGGTGAAAATTTTCTCGGGGACAGCGCGAGAAAACACATCGGCGTCAGTTATTGTAAGAAAATTGACGAAAAAAATGTGCCCAATTTCTATCTCGCAAAAAACCTTTAGTCGTCGGTTTATTAGTTAATAACCGATGTCGTATGTCAAATTTTAGAGGTAATTTTTTTGCACTGGAAAATTTGGATTTGGCGGTCGATTTTATGCGTAAATTGCTTATTAAGGAACCGACGCTAAATTAAAAGTGATACCCGTGTCTGACCGCTCTTCACAGATAGATGTCGGTTTGTGTATTTAACCGACGTTGTAGGATTTAGGTGTCGGTTTCTTGTATACAATCGATGCCTGTAAATGTGACGTTATAAGCCATTTCTGTAGTAGTGTCACCTTTACAAGGTGCATCAGATTGAATCATGTATGTCAAGTTGAACATATGTATTGGGTTAGGTGTATATTGATCTAGGCATCATCATATCCCTCAGACCCTTACCCATTAAGGTATCAACCTTACCATTCATATGTTGTATCAACTTCACCATACATGAGTGTAACGTCCTCACCTATCTTGAAGATATTGGCCACACCATACTTTAGTGTATTGGCCATCACATGTTCTAGGGTATTAACCACCTTAACACTTTTGTCATCTAGTGTATTGGGTTACCCACCATATCATTTTAGAGATATGTGCTCAACACCATATCGTCCAAGAGGTGTATGCTTAACCCAATATTGGTTTAGAGGTGTATGCTTGCTACCCATATCAATTTAGAGGTGTATGTATGCTTACCATATTTGGCAAGAGGTATATGCTTTCTTTACAGCATATCGAGAAGAGTAGTGTGTGTGTGTGCTTCACACCATATCGGGCAGAGAGGTGGGTGTGTGCTTCACACCATATCAGGCAGAGAGGTGTGTGTGTGCTTCACACCATATCGGGCAGAGAAGTGTGTGTGTACTTCACACCATATCGGGTAGAGGTGTGTGTGTGTGTGCTTCACACCATATCGGGTAGAGAGGTGTGTGTGTGCTACGCACCATATCGGGAAGAGATGTGTGTGTGTGCTTCACACCATATCGGGTAGAGAGGTGTGTGTGTGCTTCACACCATATTGGACAGAGACGTGTGTGTGTGTGCTTCACACCATATCGGGCAGAGAGGTGTGTGCTTAACCCAATATAATTTTTGAGGTGTATGCTTGACCTACTATTGTGCAAGAGGTGTATACTACACCACCATATCGTACAAGAAAGTATTAAATCATATCTATATCATTTTAGTGAAGTAGGTGCATCACCATATCAGGTTAGATGTGCTTGCTTGTGTGCTTGAACCCGATATCACTTTATAAGGTGATACCATCTTCTTAAATCTCTAGACCTTCTTTCTAACTGTTAAAGTTCATGGCAACATGTCTAAGCAACTACTAGAACTCATAATGTCATCAACTATTCTAGAAAATATTAGAATTAAAAGTAGTTCATTAAGTATAGCAATTTAGGTGATGAATAATAACATGGTTGAGTTCAAGTTATATAACCCGCATTAAGAATAACTTCAAAGATCCAAGCTCCAAAGCTCCACATTCCTAAGGTTGAATATGAACTTCACAACTCCTCTATATGCAAAGAATCACCATGGATAAGCAATTGGTGAAGAAGAAAAGAAAGGAAGATCATAACCCTAAAATCATGCTTCAATCCAAGGTTGAAGATGATCATGGCCTCACCTTAGGGTTAAGTATTGAGCTCCCTCTTGCTCCTTAGCACCTTTCACGATACCTCACTACCCTTGCACGATATACCATCACTTGTGGCCGATATCCCCTTCACTTGTGGCCAATAACACTCCACTATGGTTGATATCACCATGCTAGGTCGATATCACCTTGCTAGGCCGATATCAACTTGCTAAGGCCAATACCCAAGGCCTATGCATCATACCACATCACCTATGCACGAAACAAAGGTTCCCTTCATGATATATAAGAGCAAGGAGGTGGTAGGATTCAAAAAAGTTCACTAAGGGGTGAAAGAAGGGGTATATATACTTGTTGTTCATGAAGAAGTGTGAAAATGAGGTGTCATCAATTTGAGCTACTAGGTGCCACGTGTCCATGCATGGGTGAGACGTGTACATGCATGAATTCAAATTTATCTTGACATGCAAAAATCTTTAGGATAATCTAGGGATGAATTTTCGTCCATTACTTATCCCTTTGAATAAAATATATCAACTAAATCACCACTTTATCCACAACCCGATACAACTTTTCTAAGGAAGTTGTAAACCGATACACTACACCTCCTTGAGGTGATTTTCACGTCATGGGCTTTTACTAGCGTCCAATAAACGATATGAGACTCCTCCTTTGGATCCTTGGCTGATAGGCACTCATATATAAGCTTTTCAACTTGATACAACTCAAGTTAAGGTTTCATATTCAACCCTTTTCTTGGTCATTTCATTACCAAGATTACCATCACTCATAATTGATTCAAACATGGTGTCTCCTTCTTTCTATCTCCTCTAAATGATACATAGAGGAAGTAGTAACATTCTATATGTGGTAATTTGTATATGAACCCCACATTTTGGGTAAATTACAATTTGTACCAAAATTGGTGCACAAGGTACTAACATTATTCAAACAAGTTCAAACTTGGCATTTAGGCTTTCCACAAGCCACCACTTAGTATAATTCTCTCTCTTATGATGCTAAAACACATAGGTAACGTTAAACATGTGACATATTGCAATATAACCCCTCATCTTGGTTAAATTGCACTTTGGTCCAAAATAAAGGAACATTGCTCAAACAACATTCAATCAGGACCAAACTTGGAACATAAGTGTGTCACATGACAACAAAACTCATTAGAGGATTATATTAAAGTTATAAGCAACTTTATTAGCCAAAACAAATAGGGTTACCTCATAACCTAGGTCAGGGTCATTACACTAACATATTTTCCATTTTTCTTTGTATGGATGGGGGCACGATGTCCACATGAAAGAATGATTACGAAGCTTAGGAAAGGAGTATAGATCTCAAGGACAAATCTAGGAGACCAAAATAGGTGGGGTGACAACTATAATAGAATAATTCGATTGAATTTCATTTCAAGTTAAGAAATTCATTTATTAGGTCAAATAAGATATTCTTTTTAAGGACCTTGAGAATGAGAATTATTATTTTTTCTTGTGTTGGTTCAATGAACTTTATTTTTATGTTATGATTGTCATTTTTGTGACATTCCAATGAGAATTAAGATTCTTCTCAGTAATGTCTATGCTTTTAAAATTGAGGTGTTACAACCGTCATGGCTCTAGACTCTCTTGCAACCCTAATATTTTCTCTCTGTGTTCTCCAATAACCTAGAAACCAATGGCATGTACACCCTATTGCATGGTGCATCGGGTTCACCTATTAGTTTTTTTTCAAGTTTTGTTAGGAATGGTTCTTTTTGTTTCAATTTTTTGCAAGGAAGATGAATAAGCAGACTACAATTTTCAATTTTGTCCCTAGTCTAGATTTATATTTTCACGCTCAGTTTGACAAAAGTCATCCTTTAGACCCTTGTCTGCTTGGCCAAGGTGTGGTTGTTTCAGCAAGTTCCTGGGCCATGTTGTCAACCTTCATTGGGCCACCTCAATAGTTGCTTTGATTTTGTGTCGATTTAATCGACATAGGTGGCTTTTAGTAAGTTTTTGATTGGTTGTTTGCTGAAAAAATCATAACTAGTCAACTGTTGGTCAGAAAATTACTATAAATACATTTTGGAAAGGAAATTTCATAAGAAACTCGAATTTCTTGGTTTTTGACTCTCTTTCCCTTCAAGAAAACCATAGTTTATTAAGAATCTAATATTAAGGTTTTAAGGTAATGAATAAATTACAATTTGGTTTGGAAAATGTAATCTATATGACATTAGGGTTCCATCAACTTTAGAAGAATAATTAGAAGTTGCTCCAAGATTTCTCAGTGGTCCATGCACTTTGAAGATAAGTATTGAATGTTTGCATATTAGTATGTACAAGTACATGAATCCACACTATTTTTGTTTTAGTTTCTTATGAAGATACAAGTTAATAGATCAATATTGAACTGCATGTTCCTTTTCTTGTTAAAGTTTTTTGTATCACTTTTCATGAGTGAAATTAAAAATAAGATATGAGGAATAAGATGTAAGAGTTTTTTATGTTAAGAGAAATATATATAAATATAACAACTTATATAAGATCCTCACCTAACAGGTTCCTCAGAGAAAATCAAGAGACACTTCAGTTCAAAGAGAAGATGCACTTTAGTGAAACCATGAGAAAAGACAATTATTTAAAAGTAGCTTTAGTTTATTGTTCAAATGTTTATTTTCAGTATAAATGTTTAATGTGTGCATGGTTGGGGGAGTGGTGTCCACGGGAAAAAGAGCAAGAGTAGAGCCATCTGACATACATAGATTAGCTCATGGACTTTAGAAGAAAGGACCTGGTGGGTGCCAACTGTCTCTAAATTAGTTTTGTTTTCTTATTTGTGAGAGTCATGTTTAGTTCAAGTTTGAGTGATGTTAAGGACTTAAAAATGAGAAATTGTTATGTTATCATGTGATGGTTCAAATAAATTATATTTTTATGAAATTTCATGATTTTGACACGCCCTTCAAAGTAAATGAAAATTTATGCTTCCACTCTATGTTGTGTATCTATTTAAAATTAGGGTGTTAATGTTACATCCTCATACATTATATTACTTTCAGAATTGGGTGGTTTTATTCCTTAATTAGTGAGGAGTAGATCCCCTCTAAGGTCCCACTCCTTACACAATCGACCAAACCTATTTTAATGTGTGTGAGAATACAATAGGTTCTAAACTATTGTCATAAACTATAATCACACAACATAGTCTAACCCATTGTAATAGAACATAATCACACAACATGCTCTAGAACATTGTAATAGACCCATATTATATATAATAAGCCGAACTCATTTGAATATATGCAAGACAACCTGTTTAAACCATTATAATATATCATAGTTACAAAAAATGCTCTAAATCATTGAATAGATCATAATCACGTAAATTGTCTAACCCATTATAATAGACCATAATCACATAACATGATATAACTCATTGTAATAAGCACACTACCCATTGAAACTATATATCACATGTGGCAACAAAACTTGATTATTAAGTTTTTAATTAAGTATAACATCTAGATTATAATTGAAGTATATTTTAATTTGATATTATTGTATTATATGTGATTTTTTATACTTGACTCCAATTAAAAGAACTGTATATGTTTAGGATGGTACCTCCAGCTTTAAACTACAAAAAACCAATAAAACCTTGTATTTTTGGGAATTGTTGAGGTGGGTAGTTGTTCTTATGCTTACCCACTACATTGTGTGTGGGTAATGATCTACACTCACCCTCTCCAATAACTCCTCCATTGATATCCTTAATTATATTGCCAATACATGTAGCACTTGGATTGTCAATTGCTAAGGATATACCCTTTTACCCACTATGCATGCCCTATAAGGTAAGGGTAAGGCAAAATGTTTTTATAACTCGTTATCCATTTATCCATTACCCTCTTATTCATTCCCTTAATAAAACATAAAGTAGAAACATAATTCATACTCATTTACCATGTTACATGATAACTGTAAGTAAAAACATTATATATATGTGTGTATATATGTATATATAATATGGCATATATATATATATATATATATATATATGATGGGGCTATCTAATAATTAATACAACACTATTAGATATAAGGTCTATCCCTCCATTTACTCCCCAAAAATGCAACAAATCACCAATTGTGCAACCGCCACTCACACCCAGTCCTTAGGGACTCTTTTGCATCCAACCTCTCAATCCTCTTTCTCCCACTTCCAATTCTTTGTGCAAACCACTATGCATAGACTATATGTGTTCCTTGGTGACATGTGACTATGAGCTCCAACTGATAGACACTACTCTAGGAACTGGCCGGTGCCCAAATACACTACTCTATGTTGCAATATAGATCTTTCTTCTTTACTTCCCTTATGCACTAGGCACCCTGTGCCCCTTCCAGTCTGGCCCCCATGCTTCTCCATAGAGAGGATCTCATCCATATCCACCCATATTTTTGTCGCCCCTTGATCCATTACTTATGCTAACTATAGTCGAAAGGATGGAGTATAATTTTGACACCCCTCTATAGTGGATAAGAGTCATCTACTTGGTATTATTCTCCCAATCAACACACTTTTTGATTTTTTTTATTCAAGCTTAATTCAGATTATTCTAATTGGATAGATGCAAAAAAAAGTTGGTAAAATGTTTGACTAATGATAAGGTAAATACACACATGGTGACTTTATCCACCAATTCAATTTTGGTTACTACTCAACTAAGACAAAAATATTCTACTTGACAAAAGTAAAATTGTAATATGTTTTTCCTCTAAACTTTAGTTGCTTGGATCATGGACAAACCCTTTGACAAGGACTACTAACTCTAATTTTTTATTGGAAAGAATTTATCATATGTTATTTTCTCCGACGCACCTTCAAACCTCCCTCTTTCTTAATGTTCACCACAAGATTTTTTATCATGTTGTAGAAGATAGAATACAAAAGATATGACATTTTCTAGTGCAACAAACAATCGTACACCTCATGGAAGACAAAGTGGATAGAAGGATCACTATAGGGATGAAGTAGGTGGTGGAGGAGATCCTTATTGGATAGAAGAGTGTAAATATAATTATCATCTGCAAGATCTTTTTCCTCCTTTTCTTATAGTACTTATACACCCAAATGTTCATGTATCAATTTGTTTACAAGTTCCAAGTGGTAAGGGAGATGATGTAATTTTGTGGTTGTGAATTTCTTCAAAAAAGTTTTTAGTATGGTTTTGTGTATTTAAAGTGCCATTTAGTATGGGCCTTGTAACACCTCACTTTGTCAAATGTATGAATTACTAAGCAGAAACATAAATCTCAAAGGGTGATGTCACAAACATGATAATTATTACATAAAAATATAATTTATTGAACCAAAACATGATACAATTTCAATTTCTCACATCTTAAGAGCATAAAATCAAACTCACTCTTTAAACTCTTACATAGTCCTCTTAACGTGAATGCAAATCTAGATGGATCATTCTACTATAGTTGGCACCCACCAAGTTTTTGTCTACTAGTTTTGTCCTTGAGATATAGAATCTTTGCCTAAGCTCCATAATCCTTCTTTCTAGTAGAAATCACGTCCCCAACCATGCAAAGTAAAATAGAAAACGCATTAGAGTAAGTGGAACTGAGTAACTTTATATGAATTGTAAAATATATTATACTTTTGAGAAAGCATAAATTTAAACATGACAAACATTGGATTCTTTTCATGTCATTTATCTTCATATTTATTTATCTTAATCATTGACATTGTTGTTTTGAGATGTATATGTTGTCCTTCATCCCTAAAGATGATCCAAGAGCTCATTTCTCACACAGAGATTATGCACCCAAGTGCTCATTGCTCATACAGAGCTTATGCCAAAAAGGCATCTTAATCTGGGAAGGAACAACCATAATTCATCTGGCATATACTTAGCATTGATTTTGAGCACTAATAACTTAAAGTATCAAATTTGACTTAGAACGCATGGACATGTTATGATGATATCAATCTACAAAAAGATATATTGAAAATCATAATTTGATTCATAATCAATTTTCTTGCAAGTATTCATTAAAATGTGTACATGATACATTGTACTTGAATTTTATAATTATAAGTGAATATACAACCCTTTACAGATACTTGTTACTCAGAGTCCATGATCCACTTACCTCCCACTTAAAAAAGATCCTATTATGCTCCTTAGGTCAAAGAAATCTTTGTCATATTCTTGGGGTTGATTAAAACCTTAAATTATACAATTAAAATGTACACTTATCATTAGTTTCATATGTATAGGAAACTAAACCCTAATTTCTTTTCAATAAAACATGGTCAAAGACTATGTATTTAGGGTTTGTAAATAAAAAAAATCAAGTTATACTTGAAAATCCCTTTCCAAATCATATTTTGATAATTAGTAAGTTAGTTGTGTATTTGTGAGGCATTAGCCAATCAAAAATTAGGAAAATAACATGTGTACACATTATCCACTAGCTTGACTCGAGATGAGGTTGCCCAATAGGCATTACCCATGTGGCATGATTCCCACTCTCTACCAATATGTGCGTACAACAAGGTGTCAAAAGATTGAAATACCCCAAAATCAACATGTGTCTTAGCTGAAGGAACGTGAGTAACAATATACTTCCTGGTATCTTCATCTTCTTAGTGTTGAACATCACTATGAACAACAACAAGAATAGTGATAGCTCAAGATTCAAAAACTTGATTCTCATTTGATGCACTAGAAAGTAAGGTACTAGGCACCCTCCTCACTACATTCTGAACTCGACAAGCTAGAGCTTGCGAGTTGTGGTGGTCAGACGAAGGAGCATGCTCCTTTGCCATGAAACAACAACAACTACTAAGGGAAAACACATTCTTGGTCCAAAAATCACCATGGAAGTGTTGGGTCAAGACTATTGACTCCTGATGGTGGTTGAGAACATGAAAACACAGGAATGGGGTCTGAATCAATGGATTGCCAAAGAACCAACATGAAAATTTTGAAACATGATAAAGAGGGAACCGTCAAATACCTCATATTTGGGTGAATTAAGGGCTACAGAAGCTCTCTAGGTATATGAGGATGTGAACTCAATCGTCAAGGATCCTTGGTGGTGTTTTGGTTGATGTTGCAGATTACTAAAAGGGAATTGGTACACGTTGGAGTTTGGGATATATGCGAGAAGCACATGGGGGAGAGGCGACAATGGAATTTATTTTCTTGGTGATCTTTGAACGTTTGGGGTGGGGTCTCTTACGTAGGCCTTGTGGTTAGAGAGGACTAGGCTTGACAAGGAGACTAGAACAAGGGAGAGATAGAGGTTCTAGTTGATTGGAACTCTAAGGCACATAACCCTAGTGAGTTTGGGATCCGCTTGTTCATGTAGGATCAGAGATGGTGAGGGAGAAGTTTGTTGTTAGTGTAAAACAAAAGAGAGGGAGATCTAAGGATGAAGAAATTATGATTGAAGAGTCTAAATAGGAAACAAGACCCGGTGAGGGAGAAAACATGCAAGATCTAGGAGTCCTAATCAGACTCCGTCTGTGGCTATGTGACACATCAAAACCAAGCGGACCATAAGTTAAAGCGATTAAAACCTAGATTCCATGTAAATAGGATTTCAATAAATGATTTTATCTTATATTGATTATTTAAGATAATTATATTTGTCCAATTGTGATGAAACTGTGCACATACTCCAATTAAAATGTGTAGATCACAATTCTAGTCTTAGATTTATCTTTTGAGATAACCTTAAATCATTTTCGATGTAATTATAGTTTAACTAAACTACTTAATATTAATTATTCACCATCATCAACTAAGCCTGAATCCCAACCATGATGGGGTCATCTACATGGATCATTCTTTTCCAATCAACTCTCTTAAGGGTCATACTCTTATCAAGATGTAAAGGTTCAAAATCTCTCTTTATAAGCTCTTCCCAAGTTAATTTAGGTCTGCCTATGGTTCTTTTAGTTGTTCTTGACTCAATAACCTTGTTTCAAATAGGTGCACTTGTCGGACTGTGTTGCACATGACCAAACCATCATAGATGACCTTCACTCAACTTGTCCTTGATGCTCACTACCACCACTTTGTTTGTGATATAGTCACTGCTCAAATGATCTTTTCTCATCTTCCCACACATACATCTCAACATATGCATTTTGGCAACATTCATCTTGTTGAGACCTCATTTCTTCACTTCCCAACATTCACTTCCATATAGCACGGCTATCCGTATAGCTGTTTTATAGAATTGCTTTTTAATGTGAGAGGGATGTTTTGGTCACATACTACTCCAGTTCCACTCCTCCACTTCAACCATCATGTTGTGATCTTGTGATAAACATCATCTTGAACCTCACCCTCCTTATCAATAATAGATCCCAAGTAACAAAACTTATCACATATTGGTTACATCCATTCCATCCAACTTGACCCCACAATTAACAATTCTACATTGTCTAAAATTGCAATGCATATTTCAATTTTGCTTCTACTAATCACAAACCCATTGGATTCCAATGTATTTCTCCAAAGTTTAACTTTATCATTCAATATATCTTTTCTTTCATCAATCAACACAATATCATCAACAAATGACATGCACCAAGGGATATTGTAACATACTTGAATCTAGCTTAAGCATTCCATTCCAGGCCCCTTTCTGATTATGTTAGTTTTAATAACTTTTTTTCTAATTAAAAATGTATTAGGATCAATTAGAATGAAATGACATTATGTCACTAAAAATATCACTTATATATTATATATTAAGATAATATAACCAAATGAATCACTAGTAGGATGAAATATATAAATACATTAATTAGTAACTTTTAACCTTGGTGTTTATCTATCTAGAATCTTCCTCGAGTAGAGAATGGAGGAAAATGAAGAAAAATAAATTATTACATTATAATAGATTAAGAAAGGAAAATAAATACATTAAAAGTAAACACCCTAGTAAGAGATAAATATGAGATAAATTCAAAGAGTAAAATCTATGGTAATTGGGTTCCCCATATCCTATTTAGTCTACCTTTGTATTTTCTAGTCAATCCGAAATTATTTGTCCTCCTAATTAATTGGTTAAAGTTACAAATAACAATACACATTAATTGGTTTGCAATTATTTCATTTAAGGCTATATTATCAGTTGTACCCCTCCCTTGTGTAATGCCCTCTTCAGCCCTTCCTGGTCATGCTCTCTGGGCACAACCCAGCAACTACAAATGACTGATCAATACGAACGGACGTCGCTCTCTTCCTCTTTGTCATATCCTTTCCTCTTCTTGTTTCTCTCTTTTCTTCCTCTCCTACTCTAGATCCCTTCCCTATTTCTTTCCTTCACCCTTTATTCTTCTGTGAACGCTAACCAGTTCTATCCAATGGTTCCCTATTGGCGGCTAGTATGGCCCTAGCAAGGCGTCATTAGTTGCTTCAATAGCCACTATCCTTCTTGCCACCTCCTACCAGCATGATATTGTCTCCTCCATCAACCATGGTGGCACCGTATCCTCCTCCAACATTCCCTTTCATCACCTCTATTACATGCAACACATCAACATCTACAGTAAGAGAAATAGTATATCACAACTTTGGTCTAGTGCAACTCCTTGTGTTTGCTTGCAAAAGGGGCCTCCTCTTCCTCCGTAGTACTCCTATAGTTGCAAAAACTCATCGCATCACCACCAGCAGTTCTTGTATCCATCCCTTCCCACAAAGATCTCACAACCGGTAGCTGGTCATAGGAACTAATCCCAATTGCATTCCTTGTTGCTGACGATACAAGTCTAAAAGTTTCAGACTCCAACAAGTATATGTGTTGCTGCTTGTGGTTGCATGATGAAACCATTGAGAGACTTGATCTCTCTTCTGCACCGTTACTGGTCCTCTCCTCGTAACTTGGAGGCTGACTTGTGTTGACGACCACAAACCTAACAAAGGAGCAAACTCCAGGCGCCAAACAACTAATGTGACCTAGTGAGGACATGGGACAACATCTTGAGGAATTCAAGTGATGACCCCAAATATGTTCATGATGTTGGGAGTATGATGAGGAGAAATTGAACAAGTTCATCCTTGAGACATCGAGCACAATAGATAGGACAGTGACAATAAGTTCTGATGCATTTGTATCAGGTAAGATTTCATATAACATCTAACAATAGGATAAAGTAATACAATGATTGGAGATAACATTGATTTGGGAATTATTGTAACAATAAAATTTGATATATACATAATCGTAGTAGATAATGGTTCCTTAATTGATAAAATATACTAATGTGGCATATACACTCACACATACATATTTACATGACAGTGGCAGTATAAGGTGCTAGATAATAAGTGGCAAGTTATATCAGATTAGTTAATTTATCACACCCTTGGTATGATATTAATTTAATTACTAGTAATTATTATTATTATTATTATTATTATATTTATATATATATACATACATATATATAGTGTGTGTAAGCTTTGTACCCTTATATACTACATGTTCCCTCATGGAATGCATATACGCCCCCAAATTTCTATAAGGAATAGTAGATTTTAGTGAGGTATTTAATAAAGTTAGTTGTGGATGATGTAGATATAGATGACCTAGATATCTAGATGTTCTTAGTTTTTAGTCTAGTTTGTTGATCATATATACCTAAATGCTAAATTCCAATCATATCAATATGCATAAGTTGTTGATAGTAGTTATACATGTGTAAGATACAAGTCTACCCTAGTTAATAAATCGCCTTAGTATTTGTTGTACACGAACTAATAACCTAGGATCGCAAGTATGTGTTATGATGTCATGGAGTATGTTTACCTATATTTCGTTGATTCAAAACCTAAGGGTATAAATGAGAAATAACGTTTACAAGAATACACTTTAATAAACATTTATGTAGACAAAATTATATTTTTATAGTAGATGACATGTGAGTTCGGACCATATATGAATATACTCTAGTTCATATCACCAAAAATAAATATATTTGAACACGCATACATATCAAAATCTAATTATGAATTTATGACACACACACACACAAACTTATATATATATATATATATATATATATATATATATATATGTGTGTGTGTGTGTGTGTGTGTGTGTGTGTATGGATTTGTCATATTAAACCTCAAATATTTCTAGTGAGCATATTTTGATAATCAATAGCTGGTCACATCCATCAACATATATATGGGGTTTTCTATTATTTAGAAATCATAAATCCATAATAAATAATCCATAATAGACTTAGATACACTTTGAATTATGATTTGGTACTTGTTGACTAAAAGATGTATCATACACTTTTAGGTGTAGAAGAATGAATTGTATGCTTCACCCCTAGCAATAGGGTTAGTCATGAATATCAGATATGTTCTCTCCCTATTTAATTTTGGGTATTAATCTTACTAAAATATTCCCATAATGAGGCATTTATTATAATTTGGCCTTGTATTTGTTTCAAGATGAAAATTCCTTATTCTAAAAAATTGATAAATATTTTGTTGCCTTGGGTCTATGACCCCACCTGTATTGTTGTTTTGGTTTGAAAATATGATTGGTGACTTATACCATATCTTTCCACTCTATTTACACATGTTTGATAAATTAACTAGATATCTATTGTACGATGCATGAGCATAACCATTAGGGCACACTATTTCCACCCAAGGTGCACTATTCCACCTCTTTTTATACATGGGCACACTATTTCCACCCAGGGTGTGTTATTCCACCCATTTTTGTTAGTCTAAAGATCCAATGGTATCTTGGTCGTACTATAGCTATTTGTCTAAATATATCTACATGTGAATGTATTTGATTTTTTTGATATTTTGAATAATGGCAAGAATTTTTCTCAAATATTGTAATGTTAAACTTAGAAGCCTCATTCTCTTGAAATTCCTTCTTTTGAACTTACCTAACTTTAATGACCCCTCTTTATGGAACACCCTCTTTTGTACTTCAACTCTTTATAATGCCCAAAATCTTTAATATTGTATGTATACCATTTGATACTGAAACATTCCTTATTTATCTATCTTCATAGTTGTTCCTAAAACCACCCAGATAGGAGCTTTGAAGGACATGGACCTATGAAGCTTGTATACTTTAAGTTTACTTGAGGATAGCTTGGGATGGCCATTTTTCCTTCTGCAACTAGGACTTTTGTGAAATTAGATGTAGTAGTTTTATTTTATGTACCACCCTTAGGGTGAGAAACTTATGTAAATGCAACATTTTGTAACTACTTATTCTTACCGGCTCATATATTATACCATTTGAGTGGGTCCATATCGGGTCCCACTCATTACAAAGTGGTATCATACCCAAAGGAGTTGGTAACTTGACTATTTCAAGTTATTCTCTACATGTTCCTTAGTTGGATAGTTAGGTAACCCTTATGAGATAATGATATACCTAATACTAACTTGTGAACTACCAATTAGGGTTCAAATTGGTTACTTCCACTCGCCACTTTTGAGTAACCCTAGTAGTTCTTCTAGCATCTCTTCAGAGGTGGAAAATGCACTATGTAGGAGTTGACTCTTCTAGTGTATAACTTGTATTTCCTCCCTTATGAGAAACTAGTTCAACTAATATAGGAGGAAGGATGCATCAAACACAAATAATTAGGCTTAACCCTAATTTCTTCTTCCTATGTTATATGTTAGAGATGTTATTGGTATGACCCTTTTAGATTCTTGAGACATCATACCCTCTAGATGGATTGTAGTGAAGTTAAGATAATAACATGCGTGTAGGGTAAGGAAACTGGTTGACCTCCAAGCTAGAGCTCAATAGCTGAGACGGGAAGCATATTCAGGCCTAAATCACCTACTCCTAGCACATCTAATACTCGACAGAATGACCAAGGGTTCCAAAAACCAATAAATACCACTTCTCAATAGAAGGAAGACTCGCAGCAACTCAAGTTGAAGACAGAGTTCTATTAACCGATTCAGAAACCTGGAAAATGAAACTAGGGACCCAGAACCAAATCTCGAGAATCAGGCTAGCAGTAGGCCAGCTACTCATCATCAATAATGAATCCTCTCTCATCTTAGCTTGGAACATCTGAGGCTTGTGCACTCAAGGCAAGCAGGATGTTATTAGAGCTGAGATTCAAAAGACAAAGGCTGACATTGCCTTTCTGGTTGAAACAAAAATGAAAAAGAAAAGGAAACCCAGAGCTTCACATCATATATGGCCTAACTCCAGATAGTTGGATAATTCGAGAGAGTGTAGGAAGGTTAGAATTCAGGAAATTTGGGAAAATTCGACTTACTCCATGACCACTGTATTTCAATCTAAGAAAATGCTTCATATTCAGCATAGCTATGACAATGATATTCTTGATATCTCTATCATTTATGCAAATAATGAGGAAGTTAAACACACTGAGTTGTGGAAGGACATTGTGAATATTAGTTAAAATATAAAGAACCCCTGGTAGTCCTGGGTGATTTCAATGTAGTGAGAAATGCAACAGAAAGAAGTGGTAGATCTGCTCCTTCTAAACATTCCATGGCTGACTTCAATGAGGCTATTTTTCTTGTTGACCTTATTGAATTACAGGCAAAGGGCCCCTTCTTCACTTGGAACAATCACCATCTAGGTTCAAATAACACAAGAAACAAAATCGATAGAACCTTTGGGAATTTTGGGTTTCTGAATATGTATCCCCACTGGTTGGAGACTAAATTAACCATTAATAGTGACCACTGCATGCAAGTCCTTCATCTCTAGGATGTACAAATGAAAAACTGCTACTCTTTTAGAATTTTTAAATTGGTGGACTCTTATGCCAAGATTCACTGAGGTCATTTCTACAACATGGGATAAATAGGTCACAGGTTGTCCTATGTATAGAGCAGTTCAAAAATTGAAAGTTGTTAAGACTGCCCTTCAGAAGTGGAATTGGGAAAGAAATGGGAATCTTATGGAAGGTATTAAGCTACTTGAAGATGAAGCTTTTCATGATCGTAGTGGTTTAGATATGCACCCAACTGACCAACTCTTAATGGAAGATGCTATAGAGAAAGCAAACAAAGTTTAGAAGGCTAGAGATGCTGAGGAATATATGTTGAGGCAAAAAACGAGGGTATTGTGGCTGAAGAATGGTGATAGAAATTCCAAATTCTAAAACTAGAAGAATCGGGAACTAGATAAATCTTATCCATCATGAAGAGAAGTGTTTGATAGACGAGAAACATATTTCATATGATTTTATAGAATATTATTCCAAACTCTTCAATAAAAGGTAGAGCTAAATACCTTTTGTACATCAGAACCTCCCAAAATTAAGTGAAAAACATATTCAAGACCTCAGCAAAGAAGTTACTGATGTGGAAATTACAAACATTGTTATGAAGGCTAACAGTGATAAGTCTCTAGGTCTAGATGGATTCAATTCTCACTTCTTCAAAGATGCTTGGTCAATAGTGGGTCTAGACATTATAAAGGTTGTGAACGATTTTTTTTCCTGAAGGGTAGGCTTTTGAAAGAGATGAATAAAACATTCATTGCTCTCTTTCCTAAAGTGAAGCATCCTTCTAAGGTTAATGAATGGATACATATATCTCTATGTAATTTCATCTTTAAAATAATATCCAAAGTCCTCACCAACATATTGTAGGATATTATGCCTAATATCATCAACATCAATCAATGTGCATTCGTTAAGGGTAGACACATCTCATACGTGATCCCCTTGGCAAATGAACTTCTTTGTGATTTTAGGAAACACGATACCAAACCCAAAATGTGCATCAAAGCTGACCTATCCAAGGCATATGACTCCATCAATAGAGAGTACCTGATTGAAGTCATGGAAATTATGGGATTCCCTACTTGTTGGTTACATTGTGTGTTTGAATGTCTTAATACTACTTCTTTCCAAATCTTAATCAATGGAAGTCCTAGTCCTATTATAAATGCCTCTAATGGTATTTGTCAAGGTGATCCATTGGCACCTTACATGTTTTTGATTGGAATGCAAGGTCTAATTGATATTCTTTCTGAGGGTGAAGAAGCAAACATCATCCAACCCCATCATTCTAAGAACTGTAGCATCTCTCACTTATTGTTTGTTGATGATGTGTTGCTATTTACAAAGGTGGATATAAAGAATTTAGAGGGGTTGTCTAATTTCCTACACAAGTTTAGTACATGTTCTGGCCTTCATTTGAATCCTGTAAAAAGTCAATTGTTCCTAAGCTCAGCAGCTTCTGCTGATTTATCTACTACCCTTGGGATAGAATCTTCTGAAATGCCAGTTAGATACCTTGGGTTACCTTTGTTTATAGGTAGGCTAACAAAGACAATGTGTCAACCGTTGGTAGATAAGATAAAAACCAAATTGGATTCTTGAAAAACTACAATCCTTTTTATGGCAGGCTGATTGGAACTTATCATATCAACTCTATCTGCATACCACCTTTATTAGACGAGTACATTCCCTATTCCCAAGGCTACTATGGAGGAAATTGACCATATATGTAGATGATTATGGTGGGGGGATAAAGATGATGACTCACACATTCACATGATTGCTTGGGATACTATCTGCTCTACTAAATTCGAAGGAGGGTTGGGCATTCAAAAAATGGAGGACTGGGTGAAGGCAGGTATGATCAAGAATCTGCGGGACATGGAAAAAACAAAAATACATTGTGGGTCATATGGATCCACAACAAGTATCTTGCAGATGATACTACAGTCTGGAGTTGTGTTCCTAAACAATACAATAATTGGTATTGGAAAAATCTTCTTATACAAAGAGATGCAATATCCCATCTTATTAGGTTCGATATTGGCCAGGACCTTAATATCTCTTTGTGGAATGATCTGTGGGTTAAAGGGGATTACCTTGAAAACTCATTGGTTCAAATCTAAAGATGAGAAACTATTTGGGAAAGACCAAGAGGTTAGCATCTTACTTAGCAATGGCGAATGGAGCATACCTGAAACTAGAGGAAATAAGGAGTTGATAAAAATCTCCAATAATATATCTCTGAGCAAGGAGGATAAATGCTATTTCAAGTACTTCCCTGTCTTCACCCTCAGAGGTGCCTGGAACCTCGTCAGATCTAAAAAGCAAGAAGTACAATGGGCTAGATGGCTTTGGCACAACAATATGCCAAGAAGAGTCTTGGTTCACTACTGGAAGACGTTCCATTGTAAGCTACTTACTGAAGACAAGCTACAACTTAGGGGATTTTCACTGGATTCTAGGTGCAACCTCTGCAAACGAGCAACTGAATCCAACATTCATTTTCTATGGGAATGCCAATTTTCTGCAATTGTCTGGGAGCTATCTAGAAGCAATATTTCTAAGATTCCAACTTCTCTAGAGGATGTGATCTGCCTCACTAGCAAAGTTGAACATTGCATGGTGACTTTAGTCTTTTACCATGTTTGGTTGATGCGAAATAGAGTGCCTTTTGACAAGGTTAGACCTAATCCACATTCTGTATGGCATGCTATAAGCCAAGATTTTAAAGCATTAAACTTGTATAGATAGGTTTTCTGTTATAGCCTATACATGTAAACATATAGTTACACATGAATAAAGGGGAGGAACACACTTAATGATAAAAAAGGAAACTGGTTGACTTGGTTCTCGGATTGATTTTGGCACCATTTTTTGATTTTCGTCATAAAGCTTTAATCATAAAACTTATTTTTGTTATTACAATATATGTAAAAAAAATGCTTTTAGTTTTTATCATTGGTTTTTAGAACCAAGTCACCACCACAAGAAATTTAAGTGGTAGAGAAACCTTTTAGTGAAGAAAACATGTGACTGACTTTATCAACCATGAGACCCTAGACCTAAGAATGATGTAGTGGGTATGATGAAGAAGTTTTGGATATCAAGGACCTCATTGATCCACCTTTGTTGTCTCTTAAGATGATTACCTAAGTTATAGATGAATCCTTCATAGTGGTGTAGTCTTGCAGACTTACGATTGCATCTTAACTTAAAGAATAACCAAAATTAATAGTTGTTGCAATAACTCATACATGGGTAACACCTAGAAATTATGTCAAACAATTATAGGTACCATGAAATCAGGGTGGTGAGTACGTATTTTTAATTAACCATCATAAATGTTATTTTGGTAAAAAAAATTATCTTGACTAATCCATAAATGATGAACCTAATTCAGATAATTTACTAAGTTCTATATTAGAAAAACTCAGGGAAAAATAATTAGTACCCCTAATTTTCTAGAAGTGTAATTTTCAAGATGATCCTATGCTAGAAGTGAAGCTGAGTGCACCAAAAATGTCAAAAAAAAATGAACGGACATATAACCATAAAATTATAACAAACATAGTGAAAATTTAATACATACATATGAAAACATGTGTAATGTAAAGTGCATACATAAATCATGGATGACTATTTCAATAAGTGGCATACGACACCCTATAGTGATCAACACGTGTGGTAACTAGGAATCCAAACAAAAAAAACATAATGTTATACCTTGACCCTAATCTAGTTAACTATTGATATAAAGTGGTTGGTCATTAGGCATTAAATAATTAACACTCCATGGTAAAATCCACAAATACAATTTCCCTAAGACTTAGCCCTAGTACTGAGAGAAAAGAATACATCATGCATACTATACCTCGATCTCTTACAAAAACTATACAAATTTATAATTATATTGATAGTAATCATGATGTGATATGTTGGGGTTCTTGTTACTAATCAAGTTTAGTCCATCGACTTAGTCATTGTTATATGAACGACCTTAAAGGTGAAGCTACTTATAGAAACTGCTCATGGAAGGGATACCCAACATCATAATAATAGGATGGAGAAACCTCATTAACAATGTTGGTAACCATAATGAATTGAAATTGTTAATATAATCCTTGGTATAAATGTGTAAATTTCATATACCAATACACTATATGAGAAGATAATAGAGACTTTATGGATGGAGCAATATAAGTTCATGTTGGGTTTTGTATATAATGAGGTTTTGGATGTCTTATGCTATGACTTAGTACATTAACTCTATCTAGCAAATTATAAACTTATAATTAAATAGATTATTATATTGGATAAAGCTTGGTGGATTTTGGGGACGAAATCATCTTTAAGGGGTGGAGTGTTGTAACCTACATGAATGTAGCTTAAGCCTTCCATTCCAGGACCCATTTTGATTATGTTAGTTTTAATAAAAAAAAATTCTAACTAAAAATGTATTAGGATTAGTTAGAATGAAATGACATATGTCATTAAAAATATCACTTATATATTAGATATTAAGATAATATAACCAAATATATCACTAGTAGGATGAAATATACAAATACATCAATTATAACTTTTGACCCTAGTGTTTAGCTCCTAGAATCTTCCTAGAATAGAGAATGAAGGAAAAGGAAGAAAAATAAAGTATTACATAATAATAGATTAAGAAAGGGAAATAAATACATTAAAAGTATAATTAACACCCTAGTAATAGATAAAATATGAGACAACTTCAAATAATAAAATATACGGTAATTGGGCTCCCCATATCCTATTTAGTCTATCTTTTTTTTTCTAGTCAATCTAACATTATTTGTCCTCCTAATTAATTGGTTAAAGTTACAAATAACAATACACATTAATTGGTTTGCAATTACTTCATTTAAGGCTATATTATCAGTTGTACCCCTCCCCCTCATGTAATTCCCTCTTCGTCCCTTCCTGATTGCTTCTATGGGCACAACCCAACAACTGCAAATGGCTGATCAATCTGAATGGACGTTGTTCTCTTCCTCTTTGTCATCTCCTTTCCTCTTCTCATTTCTTTCTTCTCTTCCTCTCCTACTCTCGATCCCTTCCCTATCTGTTTCCTTCATCCTTTCTTCTTCTGTGAACCCTAACCAGTTTTGTCCTACTGTTCCATGGCGGTGGATGCCATGGCCCTAGCAAGGTGTTGTCAGTTTCTTCAACGGCTACTATCCTGCCTACCACCTCCTACCAGCGTGAGATCATCTCCTCCATCAACCGTGGTGGCACTGTATCCTCCTCCAACATCCCCTTCAATCACCTCTATTACACGAAACATAACAACATTTGCAGTAAGAGATACAAATCATGATTGTAGTCTAGTGCACCACCTTGTGTTTGCTTGCCAAAGGAGCCTCCTCTCCCCCCCGTAGTACTCCTCTAGTTGTAATAACTCCTCACATCTCCAAAAACAATTCTTGTAGTCCTTCCCACAAAGATCTCACAACTAGAAGCGTGACCAAAGGAACTAATCCCAGTTGCATTCCTTGATGCTGACAATCTAAGTCTAAAAGTTTTAGACTCCAGTAAGTACATGTATCGGTGCTAGTGGTTGCACGAAGAAACCATTGAGAGACTTCATCCCTCTTCTACACTGTTACCCATCCTCTCCTTGTAACATGGAGGCTGACCTATGTTGATGACCACCAACCTGACAAAGGAGCAAATTCCAGGCCCCAAGCAACTATATGACCTAGTGAGGACATGGGCCAACAACTTGACAAATTCAAGCGATGACCCCAAATCTAGTCATGATGTTGGAAGTACGATGATAATAAATTGAACAACTTTATCCTAGAGACGTTGAGCACAATATACAGGACATTTACAATCAGTTCTATTGCATATGTATTAGGTAAGCTTTCATATAACCTCTAAATGCAAGATAAAGTAATACCATGATTGGAGATACCACTGATTCGGGAATTATTGTAATAGTAAAATTGATATATGCACAATCGTAGTAGCTAATGGTTCCTTAATTGATAAAACCTACTGGTGCGCTATATACACTCACACATAGATATTTTTATGACAATGGAAGAATGAGGTACTAGATAATAAGCAACAAGTTATATCAGATTAGTCAATTTGTGACGCCCTTGGTATGATATTAGTTTAATTACTAGTAATTAGTATATATATATATATATATATATATATATATATATATATATACAGTGCGTGTGTAAGCTATGTACCCTTGTATACTACATGTTCCCTCATGGAAATTACTTAATACATATGAATTAGATAGGACATCAGATATCAATCTGAACCTCAATAAGATAGAATGGAAATTTAGACTATACTTGAATGCTAGATTCGGATCATATCAATATGTATAAGTTGTTGATAGTAGTTATACATGTGTAAGATACAAGTCTACCCTAGTTCATACATCACCTTAGTATATTTGTACATGAACTAATAACCTAGGATCACAAGTATGTGATATGATGCCATGGAATATGTTTACCTATATTTCACTGATTCGAACTTCAGGGTATAAATGAGAAATAATTTTTACAAGAATACACTTTTATAAACATTTATGCGGATAAAATAATGTTTTTACAATAAATGACATGTAAGTTTGGACCATATATGAATATACTCTAGTTCATATTTCCATAAATAAATATAGTTGTATTCACATACATACCAATATCTAAATATGAATTTATGACACACACACACAGATATATATATATATATATATATATATGGATTTGTCATATTAAACCTTATATATTTCTAGTGAGGATATTTTGATAATCAATAGATGGTCACATCTGTCAACATATACATGGGGTTTTCAATGATTTAGAAATCATAAATCCACAATAAATATTCCATACTAGACTTAGATACACTTTAGATTATAATTTGGTACTTGTTGACTAATAGGCGTATCATACGCTTTTAGGTTGAGAAGAATGAATTGTATGATTCACCCCTAGCAATAGGGTTAGTCATGAATATCAGGTATGTGATCTTCCCTATTTAACTGTGGTCATTAATCTTACTAAAATATTCCCACAATGAGGCATTTCTTATAATTTGACCTTGTATTTGTTTCATGATTTATTCTCTAAAATTGACAAATATCTTGTTGCCATGGGTCTATGACCCCACCTGCATTGTTTTTTGGGTTTGTAAGTGTGATTGGTGACTTATACCATATCTTTCCACTCTATTTATACATGTTTGATAATTGAGATAGATATATATTGTATGGTGCATGAGAACAACCATTAGGGTGCACTATTTCCACCTGGGGTGTGCTATTCCACCTCTTTTTATACAGGGTGCGCTATTTCCCTCCAAGGTGTGCTATTCCACCCATTTTTTAGACCAAAGATCCAGTGGTGTCTTGGTCATACTATATCTATTAAGTCTAAATATAACAACATGTGAGTGTATTTGATTGTTGTGATATTGTGAATAATGGTAAGACTTTTTCTCAAATATTGTATTGTTGAAATTAAATGCCTCATTCTCTTAAAATTCATTTTTTTGAACTTACCTAACTTTAATGCCCCCGTTTGATGAAACACCCACCTTTTCACTTAAACTCTTTATAATGCCCAAAAAAATTATATTGCACATATACCATTTGATATTGACACATACTTTTTTAATCTATTTTCTGGGTTGTTCCCAAAACCACCCAGGTTTAGGAGCTTTGAAGGACATGGACATGTAAAGGTTTCACACTTGTAGTTGACTTAAGGATAGCTTATAATGGTCATTTTTCCCTCTGTAACTGGGACTCTTATCAAATTAGATGTAGTAGTTTTACTTTATGTACCACCCAGGAGTGAGAAACTTATGTACATGGAAAATTTTGTAACTTTTTTAAATAGATATGTTTTCTATTGCTTAATCTTTATTGTCTCATATATCATACCATTTGAGTGGGCCCACTATCGGGTCCCAGTTGTTACAGATATTATCTTGAACATGCTTTGTCAACTTAAAAATATATACATGTTGAGTGTTGATCCTTGATGTACCCCAACGGTGATAGGAAAAGTTTTTGTCTCTCCTTTGGGTGTCCTAACACTTGCATTTGATCCATCATACATGTCTTTAATTAGGTCAATGTATTGGATAGGCACTCCCTATTTATGCAAAACCCTCCATAAATTTCCCTGGGTACTCAATCATAGGCCTTTTCCCGATCAGTAAACACCATGTGAAGATCTCTTTTATTTTCTCTGTACTTCTCCATAAGCCTCCTTATCAGAAAAATAACATTGGTTGTTAATATTCCCGACATAAAACCAAACTATTTGTTTGGTATTTTTGTAATCAATCTTAGCTTTTTTCTCAATAATCCTCTCCCAAGGATTCATAGTGTGACTCATCAACTTGATACCTCTATAGTTTGTGCAGCACTGAACATCTCATTTGTTCTTGTAGACCGGGGCAATAGTACTATTCTTCATTCATCTAACATCTTCTTTGTATTCACAATCTTGTTAAAGAAATTTGTTAACCACACAGCTCCTTGATCCCCCATAATATTCCATACATCAATGTGAATACCTTATGGATCCCATTTACCTTTTTCATTTTCATCTTTCCAAAGCATTCTTGACCTCAGAAAGTGAAACTCATCGTGTGTAAGTGATATTTCTTGCATTCATGTCACCCAAGTCTCTTACAATGTTTAAGTATCTCCATTGAAAAGCTTATGAAAATAGTTTCTCTACTGGTTCTTTATATCATCATCCTTCACCAACACTTTAACACCTTCATTCTTGATCCATTTTACTTGACTCAAGTTTCTTCCTTTCCTTTTCTTATATGGGCCATTTTATAAATATCTTTTTCATCTTCTCTATTGTCCAACTATAAGACCCCTAACCCAGATTAGAATATTAATCTAATCCTTTGAGATGTTTTTAGAACATGTGACAACTTATGTTTACAACTTGGTCCTATTTTGGATGATGTTTGAGCAATGTACCCTTGTTTTGGACCAAATTGCAATTGACCCAGGATTGAGAGTAATCTTGCAATTTTTTACATGTAGAGTGTTCTCTCTATGTCATGTAATCATGAGAGAGAAAAAGGAGCATAGGGGTGCCTTTCTTAGACCATGGTTGCTGATGTGACATCACATGGTGAGATTAGGGTTTGTGTGTGTTGTGTCTGCAACACCACTATTGGATGAATGTCACAATCGCAACACTTACCCTAGGTGTAGTTTCTTCCACCTTGGTTCTCTCTAGTGGAGGTTTGGTCGCTAAGGTTTGTCCTCTAGTGAAGTGGTTCGACCATGTTGTACATGGTGACCTAGTGTAGCAGTTGCTACATGGGTACCATGATGTGTTGAAACCACAACAAGGAGTGTAGAGGACCTAGGTAGTCGCTACACTTCCTAGATAGTATCACCCTTCGATGGATGCATGTGTTAAGTGCTTTCATGGTTGTTTCCTTGGTGGACAAGTGTCTTTTGATGCTCTCTTGTGTTGACACCTCATAACCCCCTTACTTCCCTCCGACCTAGTGTATATAACCCCTCTCCTTCACATGAAACTATCCTTATCGACTCTACCCTTTCTCTTCTACCTTGTGTCCATCCTTGAAGCTTTTTGGAGTCAAAGAGGATTGATCTTGGAGCTTTGGTGGCCGACCAACCTTGCATGTGGTGTCTTTGAGCTTGATCATCTCCCTTGTGGTGATCTTCTTCCTTGGTAAATTGTTATCTTTCCTTGGTTACATTTTATTTTGGCTATGTACCCTACCTTCTTCTTCTTTCTTGGCCATGAGACTATGGCTTGACCGTGGTGGCTATATTTAGGATCTTCTCTTTGCAAAGGTAGGTGACTTATGGTTCAACCATGGGGGTACAAGTGTCAAAAGAAGTTTCCCTAGAGGTTTCATGAGTGCCTTCATCCGCTACACTCAACCTAGAGGTTGCAATAGATGCCAAATTCTAAGAAGCTCGCAACACCTATGGTCACTACACTTATGGTCGCTACATACGCATACACTCATGTAGGTCACTACACCTATCATTGAATCGACCACAAGACTTGGTAGTTTGTCTATACATGATGAGGTAAGGTTGAATGATTAATCATATTAATAGTGATCAACCCTAATCCACTACAAATATGTGGGAGGTAATGAAACTAGGGTTTGGTAATTTAATGATAATATGAAACCCTAATCGAGAAACCCTAACACTAATCTCAAGTGTAGGATATACTTGTTGAGATTGCTTGATTTAATAAATTGAGGTGATGTTTTCTCTCTGCTACTTGTGTAACCCTAACCTTGGAGGTGGAATGAATGTCATAACTAGTGAATGCTATGGTGTGCGTGATATGTCACAAGGTGATGATTATGAGCCTTGATGAGGAATATCAAGATCATAATTATGTGATGGGTCTTATGACCTGATAGAGGTTTAATGCCTAATGAGAGGTGATACCCTCCAGTGATGAGATGAGGGATCAAAATCCCTTGGTGATGTGATAATAATGTTGACCATGTGTGGCCGTGATAACATGTGATGATGATAGCCTTGACCAAGGCAGTGGTATAGTGATGTCTTGAGATGATGTGACAAGTTTACACCTTATGCATTTTATATCTTCTAGATTTGTATTATACCCTTATCTTTGTAGAGTTTGTTTATGGTTTCTATGTTGTAACTTGATTGATGTGAAAAGACACTCAATTGGTTTAACTAATCAAGTGAAATCCTAATCATGTAGATGCAATGTGCCATAGATCCATTTCGGTGTTAGAACTTGCTGGGTGGTGAAATGAGTCATTCCTACTAGAAACTCGGAGCGCATATTTTTTAATATGCGGGCGTGCAAATCGAGTATATCCTTGAGTCTACAATTACATGATGAGTAAGATGACAAAAGTCATGCCTAGTCCTTAGTTGAGATGGCCATGCATGAGTTTCTCTTCCTTTATGATATGTGATATGTAGCAATATAACTATATTTGATACCTCTTTTTAGAATGGTCATGCGTGGGCCTGTTCTCTAGCTCTGTGCCATGTACCAATGCAGGCTAGGTGTGTATCAGCTTGATTATATGTCATTGTTTGAAGTTGACTGTTATGTATTTGTGGTGTTTCTCTCATATTGATTGGGAGGTGTTGATGAAATCATGGATTCTGACTCTTCCATTGATCCCGTATGACATCAATTTTGACTTCACAGTGGTCGGTTGGATTTGAGTGGTACGCCTCAAATCCTCAGGGAAAATAAAAGACATAATACATCTGTGTAGCGTTGATGCTTAGGATGATATACGATTCACATTGGATGACCCCTTTGCCTTATTTCTTGTAACGATTCTTGAATTATAATAGGGTAAGACTTGTTCTCCATATTTCTTCTTATAGTAAAAGATGTTCTATTGCTTAGTTGTAGATGCTTGAATTGCTTAAACAGTCTTAACTACTTTGCTCATATCATTTAGCTGAATCTTTTCATCTTGATGATATGTGCTATCTTGCCATTTTCATCTATCTGTGCTTATAATAGACATTGGTGGAGAGTTGTATCTTTTGCTGGGATGTTTGGTCTCACCCTGTGGATTTCCACATCTTTTAGGTGGTCGTGCACAATGAGGTAGAGATTGTGCAGCTGAGGAAGAGCTACAAGGAGAGAAGTAGCCATTGAAGGTTGGATATGGTGTATTTGTAGTAGAATCCTATGTGTCATCCATGTACTCTCAGGTCCTTGGAGAGGTTTTGTGATTTTGTACATCGTTACGAGGTTTTTGGAAGCATTCCATGGTTGTATAGATTTGGCTTGTATCTACATAAATAGAGTATCATATGTAACAAATTGTGACTAGTTAGTCAGTGACAAAGTTTGTGAACTCCGATGTGAAATGTTACAACTTTTGTGATTATATGGAATCAGTTTTAATTTATCCTATTTTGTGGTAATCTGGATGATTAGTTTTAATTCCACACTTTATTTTGAGTAATCTCACTTTTGCATGACAAGTGTGTCTCATTTGGTTGGATCAAAGCTTTAGGTTCGTTGAGTCTATAGGGACATAGGACTAGGGTTTGTGTCTGTTCTAGTGTCCTCCAGTATATGGTATGGTAACTTCTACTTACGAAGAAGAAGAAGAAGAAGAGAAGAAAAGATGTCTGAAGACACAAAGAACATGTCTTCGAGAGTAGTGTTGCTGCACTGGGAGGTGGTGCAAGGAGGTAGGGTAGGGTTGATGGAGTGACTGAAGTGCCCTAGTTTGACCCATCCATGATGGAAAAACCCCACTTACCAATCCTTATTTGGACAGTTTATGGCTACGATGACACACATGGTGGACAAAATGCTTGTGCCTCAAGCTAGGGCATCCATCCCCAATGCAGAATCTTTGGGTTCTGGGAAGACCTTTGAAAGGTTAAGGCGAGTTGGGGCAGCTAAGTATGCTGGTACGGTAGATCCAATAGATGTTGACATATGGTTGTCAAAGTTGGAGAAGGCCCTCAAGATCCTCAACATCCCTGAGATAGATAAATGGAAGCATGTTGTGTATCTATTGAAAGGGAGCACTGGCCATTGGTGGGCCATCGAGAAGGAGAAGAAGCCTGATGTTGCTATCAGTTGGGAGGAGTTCTGATAGGAGTTTGTGAGTTAGTACTTCCCTCAGACCTACCTAGATGAGAAGATCCCACAGTTCGAGAAGATCTGGAAGGGATCTATGTCCATCAACGAGTATGAGGAAAAGTTTATGGAACTACTGAGGTTTTGCCATCATATGGCTATGACAGATCATGAGAGGATCAGACTCTTTGAGAAGGGTTTGAGAACAAAATTGATGATAACAATGTCAACTTTGGAGAATAGAGAGAGGTTTGCCATGTTAGTAAATTCTGTTAGAAGGATAGAGCAGTAGACAATTGAGAAATGTGAGGCGAATTCCATGAAGATTTCGGTACAGTATCAGGGGCAGTCATCTGGAGGCTTCAAGAAGCCTAGGTTCTCAGCATTGCAATTACAATAGAGATCGGGTGTTCAGTCATAGTGGTCTCCAAGAAGAGGTAGAGGCCACAATTTTCCATCAGTAGGAGCCCACACTATGACATCAGTATCAGTGACAGAGCCGTCTAGGACATGGTAAGAGAAAAGACATGCTATAAGTGTGGACAGATTGGGCATACAAAACTGCATTACCCAATAAAGGATGAAGAGGTGACCTAGCAGCTGAGGCAGAGTCAGTAGGGCTCACAAAGGCAATAGTTCAGCAGCAGTGGAGGTCGAGGACATGGACATGAATCACAAACTAGTTCTTCTAGGCAAGCCAATAGAGGAAGGGGATGACAATAGATAATGACTTGATTCTATGCCATGATTCTAGCAGAAGGAGTGGTCAACCCATGAGTTGTGACATGTCATATGGAATTATTTCATTTTGATTTGTCTTCTTTTTTATTTATATCTATTTTGGTTGACCTGAGTGTGACACACTCTTTTATCACTTGAGAAGTGATATCTAGTTGTTCTTTGCTTGTTAATCATAGACGTGATGGCCTTCATTTATAAACCCCATTGGTTGGTTCTGCCGAGCTATGGGAGGTGTGTCCTTCATGTGTCCTTTCTTTTTCAAGACATAGCATTCAAGTGGACCTCATACCATTTGACATGCATGGATTCGATGTGATCCTTGGAATGGACACCTTGGAGAAATATCAGGTGGTCTTGGAATGTAGTTCCAAGGTGGCGATGTTTGTCGACGGTGATGTGACGTGGGTCTTCCAAGGGGATAGAAAGATTCTTCCAATATGTCTGGTGTCAACGTTGGTGGCAGAGAAGTTGATGAGGCAAGGCTATGAAGCGTTCTTGGCACATGTGATGGATACAAAGGCTAGGAGTCCTAGTATTCATGAGGTTCCAATTGTTTGCGAGATTGAAGACGTGTTTCCAGACAAGTTTCCAGGTGTTCCTCCACCTCGAGAGTTTGACTTTGAGATCAATCTAGTACTAGTACACAACCAATAGCTTAGACACCGTACATGATGGCACCGACTGAGATGTCAGAGTTGAAGAAATAGTTGTAAGATCTTCTTGAGAAAGGTTTTATCAAGCTAAGTATGTCACCATGGGGTGTCCCTATGTTGTTTGTAAAGAAGAAAGATAGATCTATGAGGTTGTGCATTAACTACTGATAGTTGAACAAAGTGACAATAAAGAACAAGTATCTATTATCCCAGATTGATGATCTGTTAGACCATTTGTGAGGTGCCATGGTGTTTTTAAAGATAGACCTGAGATCAGGATATCACCAGTTGCCGATCAAGGCAGATGACATACTAAGTTAGCTTTTAGGACTCAGTATGGTCATTACAGGTTCATGGTTATGCCGTTTGGGTTAACCAATTCATTGGCATCATTCATGGAGTTGATGAACATGGTGTTTTAGCCATATATTGATCAGTTTGTAGGTGTTTTCATATATGATATATTGATATACACTAGAGACAACTAACAACTTGAACAACATCTTTGTCAAGCATTGAGCTTGTTGAGACAACATTAGTTGTACACTAAGTTTAGCAAGTGCGAGTTTTGGCTAAAGGAGGTGTCTTTCCTAGGACATATGATATCTTTTAAGGGTGTTCATGTGGACCCCAAAAAGGTTGAATATGTGATAGAGTGGGAGCAGCCAAATATGTCGACAAAAGTTCGCAGTTTGTTGGGTCTGGTAGGCTACTATAGGAGGTCCATCAAGAAATTTAGTGCCATAGTGTTACCCCTAACGAATCTAACAAGGAAAGATGTACCTTTCGTATGGGATGACAAGTGTCAGTGTGCCTTCCAGTTGTTAAAAGAGAAGCTGACTAGTGCTCCAGTGTTGGTTCTTCCTGAGCAAGGGAAAGGATATATCATCTTCTGTGATGCGTCAAGGAATGGTTTGGGTTGTGTGTTGATGCATGATAAGAATTTGATTTCTTTTGCTTTGCGACAACTTAAGAAACATGAAGAGAAATACCCAACGCATGACCTGGAACTAGCTATAGTGGTTCATGCCTTGAAGATCTAGAGGCATTACCTTTATGGTAAAAAGTGTTAGATCTTCACATATCACAAGAATCTTAAGTACATCTTCTCATAGCACGAGCTGAATATGAGACAGTGACACTGGATGGAGTTAATCAAAGACTATGATTTCACCATAGACTACCATCTAGGAAAGGCAAACATGGTTGCAGATTCTTTGAGTAGGAAGTCTTCTTCATCACCATCTGTTGAGAAGGCACATTTATGCTCCTTGGTGTGCCATAAGTGAATATGTTGGTCTCCTTGTGTCAGATGAATGTGAAGCTAGAGGTGTCCATGCTAGCAGAACTATTGGCATAGTTAAAGGTGAAGCCTACGTTGAGGTAGTAGATCAAAGATGCACATCATGATGATACTATGATACAACAGATTTGATCAGAGTTTGCTAGTGATAAGTGTGATGTCTTTCATGAGGTAGAGATGGGAAAGTATGTTACCACGATAGAGTTATGGTTCCTAATGTTGATAATCTTAAGAAGATGATTTTAGAAGAGGCTCATTCTTTGATGTACACCATGCATCCAGGTAGCACGAAGACATACCATAACCTAAAAGATTTGTATTGGTGGCCTGTTCTGAAGCGTGATGTAGCTGATTTGTTGCAAGGTGTCATGTGTGCCAGCAAGTTAAGGAAGAGCATCAGAAGCCTGTAGGGACTTTGCAACTATTTCCTATACCACAGTGAAAATGGGATCATGTTATGATGGACTTTGTAGTTGGATTCCTAGGACAGACAAAGGTCATTATTCCATTTGGGTGATTGTTGACAAGTTGACCAAGTCAGCACATTTCCTTCCTGTGAAGATCATGTATACAACATAGAAGCTTGATCAGATATATGTTGATGAGATCATTTGTTTGCAAGATATCCCAGCTACCATCGTGTCAGATAGAGGTCCTCAATTTACTAGTCTCTTTTGGGAGCGCTTGAACACAGTTGTGGGTATGCAGTTGAAGTTCAACACAACATTTCACCAATAGATAGACAGACAGTCTGAAAGGACCATATAGAGTTTGGAAGATCTGATGAGAGCTTGTGCCTTGTAGTATTTGGGTAGTTTGGATGTCCACCTCAGTTTTATAGAGTTTGCCTATAATAACAATTATCAGAGGAGCATTGATATGGAACCTTACGAGGCTTTATATGGGAGATGTTGTATATCTCGGTTGTGTTGTATGAGACTGGCGAGTACCAGCTCCTAGGTCCTGAGCTTATGTAGCAAACAACAAAGTAGATCAAAGTGATTCAACAATAGTTGAAGGCAAACCAGGATAGACAAAATCATATGTTAATAACTATAACAGACTATTGGAGTTCCAAGTGGGAGACATGGTGTATCTCAAGGTCTCTCCTTGGAAAGGTATTTTGTTGTTTGGGAAGAAGGGTAGGTTGGCTCCCAGTTTTATGGGACCTTACCCTATGGTGGCATGTGTTGGGAAGGTGTCCTACAATTTGGAGTTGCCACCTGAGTTGGACAGGTTGGATCCAGTGTTCCATGTGTCCACGTTGAGGAAGTGCCACCTAGATATTGAGTTAGTTCTACATTCAGTGGAGGTTGAATTGAAACAGGATATGTCGTATGTTGAAGGGCCCATTTTGATCCTTGATAGAAGAGTGAAGAAGTTGAATAAGGACATAGTGTTTGTGAAGATTTTGTGGCATCATTTGGCGTAGAAGAAACCATGTGGGAGCTTGAGGATGAGATGCATAGGAAGTATTCATCCCTTTTCGTGTAGGATTTTGGGGGCAAAATCCTTGTTAGGGGCTTATGGCTGTAAGACCCCTGACCTATATTTTTGGGCTAACCTTGTTTTCTTTGATTGATTAGATCCTTAGAACCTTAATCTAATCCTTTGATTTGTTCTTAGAGAAAGTGACAAGCTTATGTTTACAATTTGGTTTTGTTTGATTGATATTTGAGCAATGTACCCTTATTTAAGACCAAATTGCATTTTACCCAGGATTGAGGGTTATCTTGCGATTTGTCACATGTAAAGTGTGTCCTATATTTCTTGGCATCATGAGTGACAAAAAGGAGCATAGAGGCGCCTTGCTTAGACCATGGTTCATGATGTGACATCTCATGGTGAGATTAGGGTTTTTAGGATTTGACTTGTTGATGAGCTTCAACCATGATAGGGTTTGTGTGTGTTACAACTGCAACACCACTCTTGGATGAGTGTTGTGACCCCAACACTTACCCTAGGTGTAGTTGCTTCAACCTTGGTGCTCTAGTTGAGGTTTGGTCACTAAGGTTTGTCCTCAAGTGGAGTGCTTTGACCACATTGTGCATGGTGACCTAGTGTAGAGGTTGCTACATGGGTACCATGATGTGTTGTGACCGCAACAAGGAGTGTAGAGGACCCAGGTGGTCGATACACTTCCTAGATAGTATCACCCTTCAATGCATGCATGCGTTAAATGGTTGCATGGTTGTCCTTGTTTATATAACCCCTCTCCTTCAGATGAAAGTATCCTTTTTGGCTCTACCCTTTCTCTTCTCCCTTGTGTTCATCCTTGGAGCTTTGTAGAGCAAAAGAGGAATGAATTTGAAGCTTTTGTGACCAACCAACCTTGTGTATGGTGTCCTTGAGCTTGATCATATCCCTTGTGGTGATCTTGGTGATCTTCATCCTTGGTAAGTTGTTATCTTCCCTTGATCATGTTTTCTTTTGGCTCTCTACCCTAACTTCTTATTCTTTCTTAGATGTGATACTATGGCTTGACCATGGTGGCTATATTGAGGATCTTCTCTTCACAAAGGTCGAAGACTATGGTTTGACCATGGTGGTACCAATGTGAAAAGACACTTCTCTCTTTCTTCTTTCTACCCCCTTGATCGGCCTAGAGTTTATGTTTTTCTTCATCTTGAGCCATCTTTTGACCTTGGTATGTATTCTCCTTCTTGAGTTGATCTTATGGCAAAATGTTAATATTGGTTGGAGTTTCTTCTTCTCTCTTTTAGATCGGGGTCATGGAGCTTGATCCTGTACATAAGGTGGGTTATATAACTCTTTTCCCTCAGTATGATTCCACTATGTTCTTACGTGCATGTTTCTATTTTCATATTTAAAATGTAACCATAATATGCTAGATGGAGTTATCATGATCTATGTTTAAGTCTTGGTGATAATCACATGTGGTTTGCTTCTACTCCTAAACCCTAATTTCTTACACCTGATTTTGGTGATGATTATGGAATGTATGTTTTCCTTTTTGCACTTTGATTATGGAATTGTATTATCTTTTTTATGGTTCATCTACCATGGATAGTTGGAGGTTTTGGTTCTATTTATATGCATGAGAAACTTTTTTTACATCTCTTTGATTATGGTATTTATGGTGACTTTCCATTACACATGTTCTAGGGTTTATATGGACATCTTTGTGTGGAGTTTTTCACTTAGATGATGCTTGGTTTTCTCGAGGTTGATCATCTCTTTTGACCATGGTTTGGTTCTATTTTGAAGTTGATTATGTAGCTGACTTGAGGTATCTACACCTCTTGGTATTCCTCTATGGTCGCTACACTAGTTGGGTGGTTGTTGCGACTGCAACAACCCTAACCCTAGGGTATGGTCGCTACTCATGCTCTCTAGCGATCACAACATAATGTTTCAAGCATGTAAGTCACTACACATGAGTGCCTTCGACCGCTACACTCAACCTAGAGGTCACAATAGATGCCAACCCTAAGAAGGTCACAACACCTTTGGTCGCTACACTTATGGTTGCTACATACACATACGCTCATGTAGGACGCTACACCTATCATCCAATCGATCGCAACACTTGGTAGTTTGTCTATACATGATGAGGTAAGGTTGAATGATTGATCATATTAATAGTGATTAAACCCAATACACACCAAATATGTGGGATGTAATGAAACTAGGGTTTGGTGATTGAATGATAATATGAAACCCTAATCATCCATATGAGAAACCCTGACCCTAATCTTAAGTGTAGGATATATTTGTTGATCTTGCTTGATTTAATAAATTGAGATGATGATTTCTCTCTCCTACTTGTGTAACCCTAACCTTGTAAGTGGAATGAATGTCATAAATAGTGAATCCTATGGTGTGCGTGATATGTCACAAGGTGATGATTATGAGCCTTGACGAGGCATTCCGAGATCATAATGATGTGATGGGTCTTATGACTTGATAGAGGCTTAATGCCTAGTGAGAGGTGATACCCTCCAATGATGAGATGACGGATCGAAATCCCATGGTGATGTGACAATGATGTTGGACATGTGTGGCCATGATAACATGTGATGATGATAGCCTTGACCAAGATAGTGGTATAGTGATGTCTTGAGATGATGTGAGAAGTTTACACCTTATGCATTTTATATCTCCTAGAGTTATATTATACCCTTGTCTTTGTAGAGTTTGTTTATGGTTTGTACGTTGTAACTTGATTGATGCTAAAAGACACTCAATTGGCCTAACTAATCAAGTGAAATCCTAATCATGTAGATGTCATATGTCATAGATCCATTCCAATGTCAAAACTTGTTGGGTGGTGAAACGAGTCATTTCTATAGGAAACTTGGAGCGCATATTTTTGAATATGCGGGGGTGCAAGTTGAGTATCTCCTTGCATCCACAATTATAGGATGGGTAGGATGATTGCGGTCATACCTAGTCCTTGGTTGAGATGGTTGTGCATGAGTTTCTCTTCCTTTGTGATATGTGATAGGAAGTAGTATAACTGCATTTGATGCCTCTTTTTAGAAAAACCATGCATGAACTTTTCTCTAGCTCCATGCCATGTACCAAGGTGGGCTACATGTGTATCAGCTTGACAATATGTCATTATTTGTAGTTGACTATTATGTCTCTAAGGTGTTTCTTGTGTACTGACCGAGAGGTGTTGGTGAGATCATGGGTTCCAACTCTTCCATTGGTCTTATATGGAATTGATTTTGACTTTGTAGTTGTCAGTTGGATTTTAGTGGTACACCTCAAATCCTCAGGAAAAATAAAAGACGAAATACAGCCATGTTGCATTGATTCTTAGGATCAAATATGATTCACATTGGATGACCATGTTGCCTTATTTCTTATACTGATTTCTTGAATTATAATACGGTAAGAGAAATCAACTATTATACATGTTCTTCATATTCCTTCTTAAAGTAAAAGGTGTTCTATTGCTCAGTTGTGGATGCCTGAATTGCTTAAATAGTGTTAACTACCTTGCTCATATCATTTAGCTGAATCTTCTCATCTTGATAATATGTGCTATCTTGTTGTTTTTGTCTATTTGTGCTTATAATAGACGTCGGCGGAGAGTTATATCTCTTGCTGGGACATTTGGTCTCACGTTGTGGGTTTCCACATCTTTTAGGTGGTCGTGTATGATGAGGTAGAGATTGTGTAGCTGAGGAAGAGCAGTAAGGAGAGAAGTAACCATTGAAGTTTGGATACTCTACTAGTGTTTGTAGTAGAGTCCTATGTGTCTTACATGTACTCTTAGGTCCTTGGGGAGGTTTTTTACACCGATAGAAGTTTTTTGCAGTATGCCATGGTTGTACATATATGACTTGCACAAGCATAAATAGGGTATCATATATAACATATTGTGACTCATTAGTTAGTGACACAGGTTGTGAACTCTGATGTAAAATGTTACAACTTTTGTGATTATATGGAATCTGTGGCGTCCAACTTATAAAAACTTGATTGACTAATACAGAAGTGTATCATTAGCAGCGGAATTACCGAAAATCACTAAAAATTAAAACCATTTACAAAGAGATCCATTCTCAGGAAAACTCTTTAAACAAGAACCAAAGTATGTGTAACACCCCAATCTTATTATGCAAAACTTCCAAATTGTTTTATTCTCTGCATGCTCTTTTTCTAATAAGATAATTGTTGAGGACTTAAATGCAAATTACCCATGTTAGTTTTGCAATTTCGTTTTATTATGTTCAATTACTCTCTTGGCCATGATTTATTTAAAGAAAATGTCTCTTTATGCACTTTTGTTTAGAAAATGGAAATAAATGCTTTATGTAAAATCTCCTCTCTCATATTGTAATTAGTGATTTACTTGTTTAAATTGTTTTCTTAATGGCCTCCATATTTTTAATTGAAAATAAATAATGTTGAGGGCACGTTTCCATGTTTTGCAATTCTTATTTGAAAAATTAATAGCTTTATATGCACTAATAATAGCCAATTAATTGCACATAATGGTTTTTGTTATTTTAAGCATAAAACGTGTACAAGCAGTAAAACTAATTGAATGGGAATGCTCTAGACACTCTAATGCACTTATGGTCAAAATTTGAATTCATTTGACCCATGTTTGGACCCTCTAAGCAATTAAAGTAGGTTTTAATATGGTGTGACCTTTTATTTAAATGGAAATGCATTCATATGGCCGATTTAAGCTATAGTTGCCTTTAATCTTCTGTCACGCGTTATACTTATCACGCGCGCTGCCCTCACTGTGGGATCAGGATCCAACGGTGTTGTCGTCTTCTTCTTCCTCCGTTATTCTCGCGAGCCAGAAGCCATTTTAGCTGCTTTGAATCCTCGCAGTCAATCTCGGTCATTTCTCGACAGTTTCACGTCATTTCTTCGCCATCGAATCCGGCTCATTTCCCCGATCCTAGTGAGCCCTAACTCGCACCCTCTCGTACTCTATAGGGTAAACGCCCAATATAGGGCTTGGACACCCTCTCCGCAGGCGACTTGCATCCGCCACCTCCGTGTGTCTACCATCCACCTAAATGCTCAAAAAGCACCGCCGGCCCCCGAGCTCTCCTTCTCGACTGCCAATTTGGCCCCGAGAGCTCCTGAACTCCCCGACCTACTCACTTTTGGTTCCCAGTGACCTTGAGTCTGCACAGCCTTCTTTGACCAGCTCGACTTAATTGCCCTTTTGCTGAGCATCCTCGGAGTATCTCTTTTGTTTTCCTAACCTCAAGTTGCCCTGAGATTTCCCATATCATCGAGACTTGTACTCCGCCGTTATGCCTCAATGCCTCCATTCACCATGGTGTTATGGAGCATCCGCAACCACGAAAATAGGTTGGATGGCTTCGCCTTGCCTCCTTGGTCATTTTCTGATCACTGCCTAAAGGTTTCAGTTTACTTTCTTTTGACCTTGGATCTTCTATGTGTGTCCCCTGTTTCTCGCCATCACACCCTGCCCTTTGGCCACGATGGTCCCTTCACCGCTGGGTCTGTTACCTATGTTTCAACGACCGCTCACAAGTCTTTATCAATGTTATCTCACTACCCTCTATGTTAGTTCTTCGTTTTGCATCACCTCCCTGGTGTTGGGCATGGCGGCACCCATGGAGTTGCACCTCCAGTACAAGCCTGAGCCAGTGGCTCGGTTTGGTGCATCCTCCCTGAGTTGGTAAACTAGCCTGATGCCTTGGTTGCTCTGGAGATCCTCTACCAATGGCTTTGGATCAGAGCCAAGATGCTCTTGTGAGATGCTCGATCCATGGCTTGTGATGGAATAGGCATGGAACAAACCAGGCCAGTCAATGACATTGGTACCCCTCCCTGTCAGCCCATTTTGATGTTTTTCACCCACGAGGGTATTTTTGGGTTTTCATTCCCTAGTTTCCTTTGATTGCTGGGGCAAGCCTCATGGCCTAGTTGACCAAGCCCGATTGGGCCATGTCAGATGTTGGCCCCCTATTTTCTGGATTTGGATATATATGTATACACATGGCTTTTTCTTGATTTGTGATTGGTTTGTTCCTTGTAAAATTCATAGTAAATCGCCTGTTTATCAGAAAATTACAAAAAAATATGTTTTGGAAAGGATTTTCGATGAGGAATCCGATTTTGTGGTTTTTATCGACTGATTTTGTTGTTTTCACATCTCAATAATTGTATGGACAAATTAGGGTTTAATAATATATGATGAAGGATAGTTATGTAAATTTTAGGTGTTTAAGGGAATCCAATCAGTCAAACCAGGTTTGACCTAGGTGTTTTAGCTCAAGGTAAGTGGGCCATGCCCTTGGCATAGATAATCTTTGGTTTATTGAAGGTTTATGAATATTATTAAGCACTTTATGTTAAAGTCATGATAAATGCATGTTTTCCTTCAAGTATATGATTATTGAATGCTTGTTTGCTATAATCTAAGTCTAAGTATATAAACCACATTTATGTTATGAATTATGATTAAGATACATGAAACCAAGATTAAGAGGGAAGAGATTCCCATCCATGCTTAAGGGGGAGAAATCCCATTATGTTTCATGGGGAGAAATCCCAACTATGTTTAAGAGGGAGAAATCCCATTAAGATCAAGCCTAAGTCATTTAGAAGATAATTAAGTCTAAAAAAGATAATGGTTAATGGAAATTGATTTAGATTTATATGCACCTTGTTATGGGCTTTCCGAGCATTATGGGTTTTCCGAGTAATTATGGGCTTTCCAAGCATTATGGGCTCCTTATGGGGCATTAAGAGAGGAGCATATACTTCTAGTGAAGTTCTTTATGTAAAAGATGCCAAGAAATGATTAATGTTAATGCATGTTCATGTTTATGTCAAATCAATTTATATGTTATTCTTTTTATGCTTTATAACATGCCAATTCCACTTACTTACCATGTTTGTTTTTCCTTTGCATGGCTGGGGACAAGATGTCCGTAGAAGTTGAAGCTAAAGGGAAGGAGACATCTTGAGAAGATTCCAAGTATACAAAACCTTAGAAGTTGTTGCCTAGTGGGACGTCCATCTATGGAGATCCTATCTTTTTCATGATTATCTAGTTTATGTTTATTATACCTTTAGAAGCATGATGTGGATTTCTTTCCAAGAACTCATGTATGATAATATGTTTCTATGAATGCCAAGTGTTGTTTATTTCTTGTTATGAGATCATGCATGTGACAATTCCTCCCTGATATGCCAAGTACCCCACATTATGGATAATGTTGGGGATAAGGTTGTGCTTCTGCTGGTTACGTAAGAAACCCTACGGAGGGGTGTTACATTAATGGCATCAGAGAAAGGAATAGATGGCCACTAAGGCAACATTAGATATTCATATTATGTTCTAATATCATGTTATGTTTACCCTTTCAGATGGCCCCTAAGAAGAAGGAGAAGTGTAACATCCCTGACCTGGGTTATACTTTAACCCTAGGTGTTTTGATTAATAAAGGTGATTAAATGCTTAATCTCATATTGTGAAAAGTAATTAGGGCTCAAGAGGAACTTATGTTGCAATTCTAGCCCTTTTGAACATTGTTGAAATCGATGTTTTGCTTGTTTTGGACTAAAGTGCAAATTACCCAAGTTGAGGGGTTTAAGTGCAAATTGTGCATGATAATATGTTCCTCATGTGTTGAAGCATCATGAGAGTAAATATGATGCTGAGGTATGGCTTATGGAAGCCTGAATACCAACAAAGAGCTGATAAAGCAATGTATGCGCATGAAAACCTAGTTTTGGTGTAATGTGCAATTTACCCAAAACCTAGGGTGCAATATGTAAATTACCAATTCAATAAGGTCCCTAATGTTTCTTGGCATCAATTAGAGAAAATAAAATGAGAGGGGCGCCTCATTTGAATTAAGTTGGAGGAGAGAGAATCTTGATATTAAAATAATCAAGATTTAATCCTAATTGAAACTCTAATTTGATTTAGGGAAAAAATAAATGTATTAATTAAAGGGCCTTCAACCAAAATTAAAATGTTTGAATTAAGATGTGTGTGTGACGTCCTTGATCCTTGCAAGGACCACGAAAATATCCAAGGGAGTGAATAACTCACACACAATTTTATAAGAAAAAGAAATATCCACTCACATATGGATATTAATATAATATGAATTGTGGTGCTTAATTTGCTTTTCTTTAAATCATAGATAATTGAGAGGAATAATAGGAAAACAAGATAGCCTCGTCCCTAAGGAAGATGGGGGGGGGGGGGAATAGGCGGCCACATTTTTTGGATTAAATGGATTTTTGCAAAGCATATTCTCTCTCATTGAATTTTTATAAAAGAACCCTTTACAAGCCAAATGGAAGGCTTTTTCGATCCCACTTCTTCTCCTTGCTTTGGAAACGACCAAGGGAGCTTGGGAGGGTCATGAGGACGACCCCCAACCTGTTGGTAAGGTTCTTGATCCATTTCACCTTGATTCCATGGTGGAAATCGAAAATAAATTATGGATTTCTTCCAATTTCAATCTCCTCTTCAATTCTAACCATTCCTTTTCACTCAAATCTTGAGGACGAGCCTTGGAATGGTGAAGGGAGTTGCATCCACCATTTTTACCGTGAACATGGAGCTTTGGATCTCAATTGGAGGTAGGTTTTATAACTTGAAACCCTAACTTTGTTATTGCATTCAATTCCCCATCAAATAATGATCATTTCTCTATTTAGAATTATTGATTTGGTTGATTGATGCAATTTCCATGGAAATCACAGCAGGTTTTGTGGGTCTAGAGCTTGATGATTATGAAATCATCATAAGCACACACCTCCCCAAATATCTATACCAAACTTTTTCAATAAAATGTCCAAACAGTTTGTGTTTTGGGAGCAAACGGTTTCAAACTGTTTGGAATGAAACGGTTTCACTAAACCGCATAAAAGCAAACGGTTTAAGACCGTTTGGTGATGTTGACCAGGTTTGACCATTTGGTGACTTGATCATAATGATCTAGGTTAATTACCCATCAATTATTATTGATTAACTCCAATTGGTTCATGAGTTGAAGGTCCATCAATTACCTAAACCCTAATCGGGTTGAGTGCTGATTTCATAAGTGATTGAGTTTGAAATTTGGGTTGATTGACCCAAACGGTTTCAAAACCATTTGGGAATCACCCAAACGGTCTCAAGACCGTTTGGAGGTCAACCAATACCGTTTGTAGGTCTAGGGTTGAGTATGGTTAAGTATTTGAAGATTCAAACATATGGTATAAACCCTAATCGGCGAAGTGCAGATTTTGCAATTGAATGAGTTGATGCTTTGGGTTGATTGACCCAAACGGTTTCAAAACCGTTTGGGGATCACCCAAACGGTCTCAAGACCGTTTGGGGGTCACCCAATACCTTTTGGAGGTCTAGGGTTAAGTTTGGTCAAGTGTTTGAAGGTCCAAAGATACCAAATTGTAATACAATCAAATGTTGATTTGGTGATCAATCCAATGATCCAAACTTTGATTGATTGACTTGGATTTTGATGTTGACATGGGAAAACGGTCTAAAGACCGTTTGGAGGTCATCCAAATGATCCCAAAACCGTTTGGGGGTCACCCAAGTCCGTTTGGAGGTCTAGGGTTGACTATGGTTAGGTGTTTGAAGATCTAAAGGTACTAAGTTGAAGTGCAATCAAATGCTGATTTGATGATCAATCCAATGATCCAAACTTTGATTGATTGACTTGAATTTTGATGTTGACATGGGAAAACGGTCTCAAGACCGTTTGGAGGTCATAAAAATGACCTCAAGACCGTTTGGGGTCAGGTCATGCCCAATTTGGATGATGGTCCAATGGTTTTAAAGTAACTAGTTTCACATTGGTTAATGTTGAAGGATCATCGATTCCAAACACTAATCCAATTGATTCAGACCCTAATTGATGATCAATTGAGGGTCAAATCAGTTGAAGGTTGACCTATTTAACTCAATTGAAGTATGGTGATAGGTCCAATTGATGATTGGATACATGAATTCAATGATTGAAGGAACCAACATTGGAAACCTTATTTTAATTTGATTGGTTGAGACCATATTTGGTCCATGCGGTTTTGAGGAGGTTTGGACCAAACGGTCTCAAGACCGTTTGGGACCAAACGATCCCAAACCGTTTGAGTCCATGAGGTTTCAAAAAGGTACTTTAGCAAACGGTTTCAAGTACTTGTTTTAGCAAACGGTCTCAAGCACCACCTTCACCAAATAGTTTCAAACCATTTGAACTTTGAAAGACTAAGACCATTTGGGGCTCAAGTAGTCAAGATTGATTGAGGATTCAATTGGTTAATCCAATTGGTCAATTCAATTGGATACCTTATGTATTGGAGGTCCAATGTAATTGAATCTCTTGAGAATTATGATGATGAATGATCCATTGATCCAATGATGATTAGTAATGAAAATTAATGAAGGTACAAGGTTGAAACCCTAATAGTACCTAAGTGATTAGTGACAATTAAGGGATGAACCCTAATTGCTTATCGGAACAATGAGGGGGTACTCTATGTTAATCATAGTTGTATGTACTTGATTGAAGGGTTGATATGACCTAATCAAGTTGAGAAGATGATAGCATGAGGTTCATACATGAATATGATTCATGAGGTGATTAAGGGTATGATTCTTAAGCAAAGAGATCATGAAACCCTAGTCATGAACATAAACCCTAACTGACAGGGCTATTGAACTCTAACCCTAATTGAGGGCAATTCTGAATGAAACCCTAATCCAGGGTGAGGATGTAACCGTAATCTAGGGTAATGATATATGAAACTCCAATTCAGGGAAATGAGATGTAAAACCCTGATTTGAGATGAATAGTAGACCCAGGCTTTGGGTAACCATAATGGAAACCTTAATTGAGGTTGATTCCATGTGAATCCCTAATTGAGGATGATTCAATGTGAAACCTTAATTGAGGTTGATTCCATGTGAATCCCTAATTGAGGTTGATTCAATGTGAATCCCTAATTGAGGTTGATTCCATGTGAATTCCTAATTGAGGTTGATTCAATGTGAATCCCTAATTGAGGTTGATTCCATGTGAATTCCTAATTGAGGTTGATTCAATGTGAATCCCTAATTGAAGTTGATTCCATGAGAAACCCTAATTGAGGGTGATGCCATGAGAAATCCCTAGTTGGAACGAATAGTAAACATTAAGTATAGACAATGAGATGTGGAAGCCTAATGAAGGGTGATGCTATATGCAATCCTAAATCTAATGAAGTATGATAGCATGTGAAATCCCAAAGCCCTAATAAAGGGTAAAGGTATGTGAAACCCTGATTGAAGTTATAATACATGAAGCCTTAATCTTGAACAACATGATGACAACCCATAACCCTAATAATAAAATAGTGGGTAAAACCTTATAAGGGTGAAATATCATAAATGGTTGATTATAGGCAAGCTTATTGTAAGCAATGCCTTAACCTGATATGAGTTCATATAATTAAAGATAGTTGGATCATTCTTATGTGTAACCTATCCACTTCATGGTAAGAGTGATAGGTTAGTGGATGAAAGGATTAAGATGGGAAATACCTTAATCCAAGATAAGTTGATAACTTAAGAAAGTTGGAAGTAATAAGGTAAGTGATACATCAAGATATGAAAGACTTCACAGTTAGCATCTCAAAGTTGATATACTTTGATAACTATGAAATCCTAATGTGAGATGGGAAATCTTAACCCTAAATTGGGTAATGGGACATGAGAGATCATAATATGATAAGAATAGTAAGCCCTAACCCTATTGAGGGAATATAGGTGTTACTATTGTATTACATGAAGTAATATGTTATCATTGCCTAGTGAGAAGTGACAAAATGTTTAATGGCCTTGTGAACCATATGGTTAAATGTTGCCTAGTGAGATGTGACAAGATGTTTTATGGGCCTTATGAGCCATGAGAGCAATTATGGCATAGTGAGAGGTACCAAAATGATTATAAAAGTTTATTATAAGAAAGGATAATGTTTTAATAAACTTAATAAGAGGACAATTGTATTCAATAAAGAATGTGTAAAGCTATGTAGGCTAACCTCAGGGTTCAGAGCCTAAAGTAGTATGTGATGAACAATGATGAGTTAAAGGAATTAAATTCCATGAACTACGTAATCAGGATTGGTTAAAGTCCAATACCTGGCAGAGGTGTAATGCCTGTAATCAGGATTGGTTAAAGTCCAATGCCTGGTTGTATAATCAGGGTTGGTTAAAGTCCAATACCTGGAAGAGGTGTAATGCCTATAATCAGGATTGGTTAAAGTCCAATGCCTGGTTGTGTAATCAGGGTTGGTTAAAGTCCAATACCTGGCAGAGGTGTAATGCCTGTAATTAGGATTGGTTAAAGTCCAATGTCTGGCTGTGAAATCAAGATTGGTTAGAGTCCAATGTCTGGCTGTGAAATTAGGATTGGTTAGAGTCCAATGCCTGGCTGTGAAATCAGGATTGGTTAGAGTCCAATACCTGGCTGTGAAATCAGGATTGGTTAGAGTCCAATGCCTGGCTGTGTAATCAGGGTTGGTTAAAGTCCAATGCCTGGTTGTGTAATCAGGTTTGGTTAAAGTCCAATACTTGGCAGAGGCATAATGCCTATAATCAGGGTTGACTAAAGTCCAATGCTTGGCTGTGAAATCAGGATTGGTAGTGTCCAATGCCTGGCGGTGTAATTAGGTTTGGAAGAGTCCAATACCTGGCAGAGGCTAAATTCCTGTAGTGATAACACAGGATTCGTAATAACCCAATGCCCGTAATGATGATTTAGGATTGGTATTAATCCAATTCTTGTATGAATGATAAATGAGTACATGGTAGATATATCTCTTTATTTGTTTAACAGGTTGGCTAAGGCCAACAGAATGAAACAAGAATGTTTCATGGGTGACATAACAAGATGTTGAGTGCCACAAGAAAAGTTTGATATGATGGTATAACATGTTGGATAAATGATATACATGTCATTCCTATTCCTTATTAAAAGAATAGATGATATATTGCTTTATCATAAATAGTTGCAATGCTTACAAAGTTGAGAATGTTTTAAACTGCTTAACCTCTGCTCAGTTTCATATCTTTAAATTGCCATACAATGTTTTGGCGGAGAGTTATATCTCCCACTGGGGCAATTTACAATTGTCTCACCCCCGTGGGATCCAATGTTTTTAGGTGGACGCGGACAAAGAGGCAGGAAACCTTTAGCAGAGAAGGAACAGCAGCAGCATCAAGGACAGCAGTAATATCTCAGGTGGAGATACTGCATGTCTAGTTGTATAGATAGTAGTCCTATGTGTCTTCTCTGTACTCTTAGGTCCTCGGGATTTATAGATAGTGTTTTCATCATCGACTCGAGATTTTGGCTTGATGCCTCGAGGTTTTATGCTGTCTGTACATAATGTTGAATAGGACAGCTGATGTTGTAATCCTCGAGACGAGATAGTACAGGTTGAGTACTTATGGAACAGAATGTTAATATTATATTTTGGTTCTTGATGAAAAGGATTTCCTATGTATGGATCTCTTTGCAAAAAGTTTTATTTTTACTGATTTCTAGTAATCCGCTGTAAATGATTCGCTTCCGCTTAGTAATCTTATGTTTTATAAGTTGGATGCCACAAGAAGGTTGGTGAGTCAAGGCCCTCACAAGGCTCCTCTAGTGGTGATAAGACTGAAGACATGAACCACGCCCCTCCACCAGTCACCCTAGATGCCCTAGTCGCATCCTTGACCAATGCCCTCCAACCTAAAGCTCCACTTAGAGTACATGAGATCTCCCTCATAGATTTCCTGAAGATTAGACCTGATGCTTTCCATGGTGAAGATGAAGTTGATGTGGTGACCAAGGCTGAGGAGTGGCTTAGTAACATGGAACATTGCTTTAGAGACTTATAGTGTCCCCCACATAGTAGGGTTAGATTTGCCACCCATATGCTCAAGGGTGCAGCCCGTACTTGGTGGGAAAATCTATTAGCCTCTAGGGAAGATGATGACCCTCCTTTCTCTTAGGGTGAGTTTGTAGAAGTCTTTAATGACCACTATGTATCTGAAGCCATGTTAGAAAGGAAGGAGGATGAGTTTGTTAACCTTAAGCAAGTGGGTGACATGACTATCACTGAGTATGCCATGAAGTTTCGTAAACTCCACAAGTATGGTCTTGAGTACACCGAACAAAAGAGAGCTAAGAAGTTTATTAGAGGGCTTAAACCCGACCTAAGTTATGCCTTGTCTGGTAGAGGACATAGGACCATGTAATCAGCCTTGGATGCAGCCCTAGAATTGGAGGAGCACCCTGGGAGGAACCATAAGAAGGAGGTACCTCAAAATAATCATCACCATCAACCCCCTCCACCCTCCAACCACAAGAGAAAAGCCCATGATCCTTCTCCAGAGAATGGGAGAACCCCATGCCCCACATGTAAGAGAAATCATGGTGGTCCTTGTAGGTTTGGGACTTCTGTTTGCTACTATTGTGGTGAGGAAGGACATATCAAGCCTAATTGTCCTAAGCTTGCAAAGAAGGATCCCAACCATAACCAAGCTAAGAACCCTAATCCTCCACCCAAGGTTAAACCAAGGCTCTTCACCATGAAAATGTCGGATGGAGAAGAGGAAGATGATCAAGGTAAGGGTAGTTAAGTAATTTATGTTGAATATTAATGCTTTGTTTTTATATGCCTCCTATAATGAAAATTTGTATGGAAAATTTGCAAGTTTATGTGAAAACCTTAAGGTGGGTAGAACTCTAGGAAATTTCGAGGACAAAATTTATTTAAGGTGGGTAGTATTGTAACACCCCAATCTTATTATGCAAAACTTCCAAATTATTTTATTCTCTGCATGCTCTTTTTCTAATAAGATAATTGTTGAGGACTTAAATGCAAATTGCCCATGTTAGTTTTGCAATTTCGTTTTATTATGTTCAATTACTCTCTTGCCCATGATTTATTTAAAGAAAATGTCTCTTTATGCACTTTTGTTTAGAAAGTGGAAATAAATGCTTTATGTCAAATTTCCTCTCTCATATTGTAATTAGTGATTTACTTGTTTAAATTGTTTGCTTAATGGCCTCCATATTGTTAATTGAAAATAAATAATGTTGAGGGCATGTTTCCATGTTTTGCAATTCTTATTTGAAAAATTAATAGCTTTATATGCACTAATAATAGCTATTTAAGTGCACACAATTGTTTTTGCTATTTTAGGCATAAAACATGTACAAGCAGTAAAACTAATTGAATGGGAATGTTCTAGACACTCTAATGCACTTATGGTCAAAATTTGAGTTCATTTGACCCATGTTTGGACCCTCTAACCAATTAAAGTAGATTTTAATATGGTGTGACCTTTTATTTAAATGGAAATGCATTCATATGGCAGATTTAAGATATAGTTGCCTTTAATGTTCTGTCATGTGTTATACTTATCACGCGTGCTTCCCTCACTATGGGATCAGGATCCAACAGTGCTGCCGTCTTCTTCTACCTCCGTTATTCTCACCAGCCAGTAGCCGTTTTAGCTGCTTTGAATGCTCGCATTCGATCTCGATCATTTCTCGATGGTTTCACGTCGTTTCTTCGCCATCGAATCCGGCTCATCGCCCCGATCCTAGCGAGCCCTAACTCACACCCTCTTTTTCTCTATAGGGCAAACACCCAATATAGGGCTTGGACACCCTCTCCGTAGGCGACTTGCATTCGCCACCTCCGTGTGTCCACCATCCACCTAAACGCTCAGAAAGCACCGTCGGCCCCTGAGCTCTCCTTCTCCACTGCCAATTTAGCCCCGAGAGCTCCTGAACTCCCCAACCTACTCGCTTTTGGTTCCCAACGACCTTGAGTCCGCCCAGCCTTCTCTGACCAGCTTGGCTTAATTGCCCTTACAATGAGCATCCTCGAAGTATCTCCTTTGTTTTCCCGACCTCAGGTTGCCCTGCGATTTCCCATATCATCGGGACATGTACTCCGCCGTTAAGCCTTAACGCCTCCATTCGACATGGTGTTATGGAGCATCCGCAACCACGAAAATAGGTTGGATGGCTTTGCCTTGCCTCCATGGTCATTTTCCGATCACTGCCTGAAGGTTTCAGTTTACTTTCTTTTGACCTTGGATCTCTGATGTGTGTCCCCTATTTCTCATCGTCGTGCCCTGCCCTTTGGCCACGATGGTCCCTTCACCACTGGGTCTGTTACCTGTGGTTCAACGACTGCTCACAAGTCTTTATCAATGTCGTCTCACTACCCTCTATGTTAGTTCTTCATTTTGCATCACCTCCCTGGTGTTGGGCATGGCGGCACCCATGGAGTTGCACCTCCAGTCCAAGCCTGAGCCAGTGGCTCAGTTCGGTGCATCCACCCTGAGTTGGTAAACTCACTTGATGCCTTGGTAGCTCTGGAGATCCTCTACTGACGGCTTTGGATCAGATCTAAGATGCCCTTGTGAGCTGCTCGATCCATGGCTTGCGATGGAACAGGCATGGAACAAACCAGGCCAATCAATGACCTTGGTACCCCTGTCAGCCCATTTTGATGTTTTTCACCCACGAGGGTATTTTTGGGTTTTCATGCCCTGGTTTCCTTTGATTGCTGGGGCAAGCCTCGTGGCCTAGTTGGCCAAGCCCGATTGGACCAAGTCAGATGTTGGCCCCCTATTTTCTGGATTTGGATATATATGTATACACGTGGCTTTTTCTTGATTTGTAATTGGTTTGTTCCTTGTAAAATTCATAGTAAATTGCCTGTTTATCAGAAAAATACAAAAAAAATATGTTTTGGAAAGGATTTTCGATGAGGAATTCAATTTTGTGGTTTTATCGACTGATTTTGTTGTTTTCATATCTCAATAATTGTATGGACAAATTAGGGTTTAATAATATATGATGAAGGATAATTATGTAAATTTCAGGTGTTTAAGGGAATCCAATCAGTCAAACTAGGTTTGACCTAGGTGTTTTAGCTTAAGGTAAGCGAGCCATGCCCTTGGAATAGATAACCTTTAGTTTATTGAATGTTTATGAATATTATTAAGCATTTTATGTTAAAGTCATAATAAATGCATGTTTTCCTTCAAGTATATGATTATTGAATGCTTGTTTGCTATAATCTAAGTCTAAGTATATAAACCACATTTATGTTATGAATTAAGATTAAGATACATGAAACTAAGATTAAGAGGGAAGAGATTCCCATCCATGCTTAAGGGGGAGAAATCCCATTATGTTTCATGGGGAGAAATCCCAACTCTGTTTAAGAGGGAGAAATCCCATTAAGATCAAGCCTAAGTCATTTAGAACATAGTTAAGTCTAAGAAAGATCATGGTTAATGAAAATTGATTTAGATTTATATGCACCTTGTTATGGGCTTTCCGAGCATTATGGGCTTTCCGAGCAATTATGGGCTTTCCGAGCATTATGGTCTCCTTATGGGGCATTAAGAGAGGAGCATATACTTCTAGTGAAGTTCTTTATGTAAAACATGCCAAGAAATGATTAATGTTAATGCATGTTCATGTTTATGTCAAATCAATTTGTATGTTATTCTTTTTATGCTTTATAACATGCCAATGCCACTTACTTACCATGTTTGTTTTTCCTTTGCATGGCTGGGGACGAGATGTCCGCATAAGTTGAAGCTAAAGGGAAGGAGACATCTTGAGAAGATTCCAAGTATACAAAACCTTAGAAGTTGTTGCCTGATGGGACGTCCATCTATGGAGATCCTGTCTTTTTCATGATTATCTAGTTTATGTTTAGTATACCTTTAGAAGCATGATGTAGCTTTCTTTCCAAGAACTCATGTATGAATCTATGTTTCTATGAATGCCAAGTGTTGTTTATTTCTTGTTATAAGATCATGCATGTGACAATTCCTCCCTGATATGCCAAGTACCCCACATTATAGATAATGTTGGGGATTAGGCTGTGCTTCCGCTGGTTACGTAAGAAACCCTAGGGAGGGGTGTTACAATATGACATTTACATCCTGGTTCATATATACATATCATGTATCATCCCTTCTCGGGGAATACAAGCATCAACTGCTCTGTCTTAGCTGTACAAAAGTAGTATAAAAACCTTGAGGCTTAAAGCTAAAATCTCATATTTATTTATTAAAAGCACTAAATCCTAGGACCTGAGAGTTCAGAAATGACACATAGGACTATCTATTCCAAAACTTGATCACCAGTACTTCCACCTGTAGAATTACTACGATCCTTGTTGTTGTTGTTGCTGCTCTTCCCTAGCTATGGGATTTCTGCCTCTACTTCGTCCGCATCCACCTAAAAATGTTGGATCCCACGGGGGTGAGACAATTTGTAAATTGCCCCAGCGAGAGATATAACTCTCTGTCGAAAACATTATTATTGCAGTTTAATAAAAATAAACTGAGTAGAAGAATCATATATATATCCAGCAGCAGACAAATCAATATCTAAACTGATTAGAGAAATATGTTTATTCAGAGTAATTCAGTTATAACTTGATAAAGTAGCATGTCACTATTCAACAAGATATTAAAGAAACATGTATATCATTTATTCTTCTAGGATATACTAAGCATTGTACATCAAACAGTGATTCTCGCATTTTGACCTTAGCAATTATGCTACACAACTGGTTGCACTTTACAAACATATTTATGCCCTGAGGAGATGAAGTATACCGCTCATCCTCCAACCGACCACTATGAAGTCGAAATCGGCACCATATAAGGTCAAAGGAAGAACCGGATTCCATGACCTCTCACATCTCGGTTAGTGCGAGACTACAAGCAGGACTATGTCAACTGCTCAACATAGCATTCCAGGGTGTACTGGCAACTTTGCTACAGAGTTACAGCGACAACTGCACTCTCATCGACAATCGAGAGATTTTATCTCATATTGATCCGACATTCATCATCATTGGGAGATTTGTGATACATCCATCTCGACACAATCAATAAAGGATTGGGAGATTTATTGCTTATCTCAAATCAATCCCTTCATCATTGCGTAAGGTATTAGCGCCCATTACCCCCACATATTCAAAAATATGTGTTCCTTAGGAATTCTCGAAGGAAAACCTATTTCACCATCACCAACTTCTGACGATGATGGTTCTATGGTTTGGGATCTACATGAAAAGATTTCACTTGATTAATTAAGTACATTATCATATTCTTTTAGAATCAGTCAAGTTTTCAAACATAACTTATTAGGACAATGCTACAAAGAAACATGTACTATTTTCATCAGTTACTTCTCAATTTTTATAAGACATTGGGATCTCAATCCCTCATTTCAATTACTGGGAATACTCATCCCTTCACAAACTCAATGTCATAATCATATGGTTATGGGTATTCAAACCCTTAACTCATCACTGAGCATTGTTACCACTTTTTCAGGTAACTATCACCTTCAGGTCATCTGACCAAGGTAAACATGATACTTGTTATACAAGCAGCTCATATTGCACTTAAGGCCCATTAATTCTCTTATTACCTCTTACTAGGAAACAAGGCATATTATGGCACATAAGGCCCAATAACAATTTAACAAATAAAACATCATAGCTCATACCTGGCTATGTTCATCATCTCATGATACATGCATGGTTAGTACAGATGATAACAGTTAATTCAATTTCATATCAGCACCATCAAAACAAATATAACATCACAAATCAAGGGTAACACCACTATTTCCTTACTAAGATTAGGGTTTCCCATTTTAATTTAATTGGGGATACTCATTCCACTACCCAGATCATGGTTATGGTTTACCACCATATTGCCAATATTAGGGTTTCATATAGCATTACATAGCATCACTCTGGATTTGAGTTCCACATCACATCAATATATCAGGGTCTCATATCACATCTCCCTAGATTAGGGTTTACATTCAAAATTGCCCTGAATTAGGTTTAGGGTTTATCTAACCTTCTCGATTAGGGTTTCATGATATCTTCACTAAGGATCATACCCTAATCACATACTCTACATAAATAAATTCATGTATGAATTACTTTCTATCATCCTCTCAACTTGATTAGGTTACATCAACCCTTCAATCAAGTACATATAACTATGATTGACATAGTGGAGTAAGACATTGCTTTCATAGCCTTTTTAGGTTAACCATCTTAAAGATACTGATTATATAAGTACTTTAGAGATTTAGCATTTGTACTTATCATTGATAATCATACTTATCAACCATTGGAGCAATGGATCAATCATCACGTTAAGTTTCCAATCGATTTGATCACATTGGTCCTTCATTCGGTTTTGGGGGTTTCAACACCAAATGGTTTTGAACTCGTTTGATTCCAAACGGTCCTGAGACCGTTTGACCCCAAATGGTTTCAAGACCATTTGGACTCAAATGGTATCAAGACCGTTTGGCCAAACCAGACTCAAAACCGCAAGGATCAATTAAGGTATCTTTCAACCAATTGAATTAGGGATTACTTTGTCGAATTGGCTATCAATTGAGCTATTGAATGTTCAATCAAACAACACCATTGGATCTTCCTCATCAATTATAATCAACCTTGGATCTCCAAATGGTCCTGGGACCATTTGATCCCAAATGGTTTCAAGGCCGTTTGGACTCAAACGGCCTCAAGACCGTTTCGTCCAAGTCAGCTTGAAATCATTTGGATTAATCTAGTTTTCTTTCACAAGTCGATTAGGTTTCTAACTGGAGGATTGTCCATATATTGAATCAATCAATTGGATCCATTGGATCATCACCCAACATGTACTAGGGTCCTAACCTCAAATGGTCAACCCATCCAAATGGTCAATCCATCCAAACGGTTTGGGATCTAAAACTCCAAACGGTTTGCAAACCGTTTGGTCTCCAAACGGTTTGGTGAAATCATTTGGACCAAAGTCCATGAAACCGTTTGCAAATATATTATGTTGAGATGTGTGCTTATGACGATGTCATCATCATCAAGCTTTAGTCCATCAAAAACTACTGCCATTATCATGGTAGTTGCATTAACTAATCAAAGGAATTGCAAGAAGAACAATTGAACATAGTTGATTGAGAAATTGAATTCAATAACAATGAATAGGGGTTCAAGTTATATCACCCTCCTTCAATTGAGCTTCAAATCTTGGAGCTTCACGTCAACAATTTTGGAAGAAGCTTTTTCACACCACAAGGTTCGTTCCTCAAGCTTTTGAGTGAAAAGGATTGGCTAGAATTGAAGATGGGATCGAGATAAGAAGAAATCATGCATTGATTTGTAATTTCCACCATGAAATCAAGATGAAAGAAGGTCAAGAAGCTTACCAACAGGTTGAGGGTCGTCCTCCTGTTTCTCCAAGCTCCCTTAGTCATTTTTGCAAGCAAGAAGTGAAAGTGGATTCGAAATTTATCCTTTCACTCTATGGATAAAGGAGCTTATATATGCATTTTATTGAAAATTCATTTAAGAGAGATAATGTAGGGATTATCTCTTCCATATTCTTGCCACTTGCCCCCTCCTCTTCCTTAAAGAGGAGGCTATCTCCTTTTCCTATTATTCCTCTCAATTATCTGTGATTTAAAGAAAAGCAAATTAAGCACCTTAACCCTTATTATAATAATATCCTAAAGTTAGTGGATATTTCTTTTTCTTTTCTTAATGTGAGTGGGTTCTCCACTCACGTAGATATTTCCTTTGCCTTTTATAGGAAAAAGGACGTCCATATACATGGATTTTCAACCAACACAATTTTTGTTGAAGGGTAATCCATTTAATATAATTATTTTTGCATTATTTCAATTATGCTTAAATCTTGATTATTTTAATATCAAGATTATATCTCCTTCAAAGTGATACAAATGAGACGCCCCTCTCATTTTCTTTGCTCTACATGATGCCAAGAAATATTAGGGACTATTTTGAAGTGGTAATTTACATATTGAACCCTGGGTTTTGGGTAAATTGCACATTACACCAAAACTAGGTTTTAATGCACAAACATTGCTTTATCATCTCTTTCTTGGTACTCAGGATTTACTAGCCATTCCTCTGTATCATCTTAATTCTCATGATGCTTCAACATATGACGAACATCTTATCATGTAACATTTGCAATTTAACCCCTCAACTTGGGTAATTTGCACTTTAGTCCAACACAAGCAAAACATTATTTTCAACATAGTTCGAAATGGACTAAAATTGAAATATAAGTTCCTATTGAGCCTTAATTACTTTTCAAAAGATAATATCAAGCATATAACAAAACACCTAGGGTTAAAGCATAACCCAGGTCAGGGATGTTACAAGTTACCCACCCCTTATAAGGATTTCGTCCCTGACATCATCAATGAAAACATTAAGAGAAAAGAGTAGGGTACTTCCTCCTCATCTCATCCTATAACTACCACATAGCTTCTTCAATGCCACGGTGATGCCAAAGAACTTTTATAAGACATATGTCTTTCTTTTTTAACTTTTTGATTCCTCTATCAAGAACCAACATAGGTCCTTCAACATAAGATTTATCATCATTTAGTTCTACCTCCACAGGTTGCAGAACTGACTCTGTGTCAGGATGACACTTACTCAATATGGAGATATGGAACACTGGGTGCAATCTATGCAACTCAGGTGGCAACTCCAGCTTATAGGCTACTTTTCCCATCCTTTTAATGATCGGATAAGGCCCCATAAATCTAGGAGCTAACTTCCCCTTCTTTCCAAATCTCAGTATACCTTTCCAAGGTGAGACCTTGAGGTACACTCTGTCTCCAACCTGGAATTTTAAGGGTCTATGATGCTTATCAACATAAGATTTCTTCCTATCCTGGGCAGCTTTCAATTGTTGTTGTATTACTTTAATATTTTTAGTTTTCTATTGCACTAACTCAGGACCCAAAAGTTGATATTCTCCCATTTCATACCAACATAAAGGAGATCTACAACGTCTACAATATAATGCCTCATATGGTGCCATCTCAATACTGTGCTGATAGCTATTATTATAAGCAAATTCTATCAAGCTCAGGTGTAGATCCCAACTTCCTACAAATTGAAGGACACATGCCCTAAGAAAGCCCTCCAAAGTTTGTATGGTCCTCTCAGATTATCGATATGTCTGAGGGTAAAAGGTTGTACTAAACCTTAATTGTGTACCTAAAGCTTTATGGAGTCATTCCCAAAAATGACTCGTAAATTGGGGACCTCTATCAGAAACAATAGTAGCTGGAACCCCGTGCAAACACACTATCTCATCTATGAATATTTGTGCAAGCTTCTCAGCTGTATAGGTTGTTTTGACAGGAAGGAAATGTGCTATTTTTGTCAACCTATCAACTATCACCCAAATGGAATCATGACTTTTGGCTTTTCTGGGAAAACCAAACCACAAAGTCCATGGTTACATGATCCCATTTCCACTATGGTATAGGCAGAGGTTGCATTGTTCCTGCGGGCTTCTGATGTTCAGCTTTAACTTGCTGACTCACCGGACACCGCATAACAAATTCAACTACATCTTTCTTCAATCTAGGCCACCAATACATATCCTTTAAGTTATGATACATCTTGGTGCTCCCTGGATGCATGGCATACATTGAAGAATGAGCTTCTTCCAGAACTAACTTTCTTAAGTTATCAGCATCAGGTACTACCATCCTACCATGGTAACAGACTACCTGATCATCTGAATCATGGAAACCATCCCGTTTCTCACTACCATACTCTGACCTAATCTGTTTAATCACAGTATTAGCTTGTTGTGCTTCTTTAATCTACTGTCTCAGAGTAGGTTTCACTTGCATCTCAGCTAACAGACTGGCTAACAATGATACTTTAAGCTCTATATTGTCTTTCCTTAAGGAGATAAGCATATCTCTCTTAGAACAAACTAAGGAGTTTAACTGTGCTTTATCTAAGGCTGGTGAGGATGATTTTCTACTCAATGCATCATCAACCACAATAGCCTTCCATGGATGATAATCAATTATACAATCGTAGTCCTTGATTAACTCCATCCAGCGGCGTTGTCTCATATTCAACTCATGTTGAGAGAAGATATACTTTAGGTTCTTATGGTCTGTGAAAATCTGGAATGTCTCTCCATAGAGATAATGTCTCCAGATTTTCAAAGCATGGACCACAACAGCTAGCTCTAGATCGTGTGTCAGATAATTCTCCTCGTGTTTCTTAAGCTGTCGAGAAGCAAAAGAAATCACTTGTTTATCCTGCATCAACACACATCCTAGACCATTTTTGGATGCATCACAGAAGACTATATACCCCTTCCCTTGCTCAGGTAACACTAACACAGGTGCACTAGTTAACCTTTCCTTCAGCAACTGGAAGGATTATTGGCACTTGTCATTCTAGACAAAAGGAATCTCCTTCTTTATCAACTTAGTTAGGGGTAAGGCTATAGAACTGAAGTTCTTGATGAACCTCCTGTAATAGCCTGCCAGTCCTAGGAAACTATGAATCTCATTCAATGTCTTAGGTTGTTTCCATTGTAGGACAGATTCTACCTTCTTAGGATCAACACGAATACCTGAGGCAGATATTATGTGTCCTAGAAAAGAAACTTCTGGTGACCAGAACTCGCATTTGCTAAACTTAGCATACATCTTATGCTCTCTTAGCAAAGTCAAAGCCTAACAGAGGTGTTGCTCATGCGGTTGAGCATCTCTACTATAGATCAAGATGTCATCTATGAATACTACTACACACTAATCAAGAAAAGATCGAAAGATTCTATTCATGAGTTCCATGAATGCAGCTGGTGCATTAGTTAGTCCAAACGACATAACTATGAACTCATAGTGACCATACCTTGTCCTAAAGGAAGACTTAGGTATGTCACTCTCCTTGATACGCAACTGATGATATCCAAACCTCAGATCTATCTTAGAGAAGATAGTTGCACCACACAACTGATCAAATAAGTCATCAATCCTTGGAAGAGGATACTTGTTCTTTATTGTTACTTTATTTAACTGTCTGTAGTCAATTCATAACCGCATCGACCCATCTTTCTTTTTAACAAAGAGGACCGGAGAACCCCATTGTGAAGTACTCGGTCGGATAAATCCTTTCTCAAGCAACTCTTGCAATTGTTTCTTGAGCTCTACCATCTCAGCAGGTGTCATTCTATACGGATTTTGTGCTATGGGTTGCGTGTCAGGGATTAGATTAATCTCAAAATCAATCTCTCGGGACGGAGGAACACCTGGAAGTTCTTCAGGAAATATATCTTCAAATTCCCTAACAACTGAAACTTCATAAGGATGAGGGCTCTCCATTGTGGTATCTACCACATGAGCCAAGAATGCAAGGCATCCCTGTCTCATCAACTTCTTAGCTACCATAGCTGACACAATACAAGTTGGAAGAATCTTTCTGTCTCCCTGAAAGATCCATGGGTCACCGTTGTCTGTGAACACAACCTGCTTATAAATACAATCCAAGACAACCTTATACTTCTCTAAGGTGTCCATCCCTAGGATTATATCGAACCCGTGCATTTCAAGTAGTATAAGATCCACCTGAATGCAATGACTAGAAAAGGAAAGATCGTAGGAAGAACACACCTCCCGCAACACTGCAGATCCCAGCAAAGGGGTTTCTAGCATCAAACTATCTGTTCTATGACCGACAATCATGTTGCAGTCATGAATCACTTCACGAGTGATAAAGGAATGTGTAGCACCCAGATCAATTAACAAAGATACGAAGTAGGATGAATACATATCAGAATAAAATAGTTCCATCTGACCTATCACAACTCGAGGGTTGACTACTGCTTCAGGCTGATTCATAACATAGAATCTAGTCGTTGATTGTTGTTGACCCTGTGCTCGGTTGTTGGGTGCTGACGATCCATCTTGTGACGCTTGTCCACATCCTCTAGTACCACTGTCAAACTGTTGCCTCTGAGAGCCTTGCTGGCTCTGCCTTGGTAATTGGGTCATATTCCTGACTTTCTCAGGACAATCCTTCACAACATGTCCCTCTTTCCCGCATCTGTAATAGGTTATATTTCCCCACTGTGGCCTTGTAACACCCCTCCCTAGGGTTACATACATAACCAGCGGAAGCACAGCCTAATCCCCAACATTATCCATAATGTGGGGTACTTGGCATTTTGGGGAGGGATTATCACAACCAGGATATTCATTGCACAAAATAGAGTTTAAACAAACCATCACAGGATCAAGATTACAATTTCTCATTCTCAAACCTCAACAAAATTTACATATACATAATCATGGAAAAAGTAAAAAGGTCTATAAACTAGGTATGGTTGGCACCCCACCAAAGCTCTTCTCCTTGTAGGTCCTTGAGCTAGGGTTTCCTCCTTAGATGGACTTCCCTCCTTATCTATCTTCCAACCTGTGGGCATCACGCCCCCAGCCATGCATCAAACATATGGTAAGTGGATTGAACATGTTATAATATAAGAAACTTGAAAACTGAAAATAAGCATTAGCATTAAACATTGAAAAGACATGCATTTTCTTTTAGATCAATTTCTTTTATCTTAACCTATATAAGTAACCTCGGGTTGCACAAATGTGCCTCTTCTCTTATGCACCGAAGTGCCTCTTAGGTTGCACCGAAGTGCCTTTTCTCTTATGCACCGAAGTGCCTCTTCTCTTATGAGGTACTTATATAAGCTTAACATTAATATTTTCTTCTTTCTCTTAAAGCTCTTAACTTTACACTTAACTTTATTTGTAGCTTTATCATTAAGATTCATGAAGATCATACTATACATAATATGCAATTCAATTTATGTCAACTTTACTGACTTTAGCAATTAAGAACAATAAATAACTTAAACATGGCATCCATTGAAATCCATACATTAATAATAATTCAAAACAAGATAATTATATGTTCAATTGCATGGACCACTTACTTTTTCACTTAGAGAGTGAATCCTCTCTCTTCCTAGGTTGAGTGAGTCCTAACCACTCTGTGGGTCTAAAGAACCCTAATTATCCTGTTTGCAACAAATCTCACATTATTATACATTTTATTCACCAAATAAAACCCTAAATTCCATTTCCTATAAAACCAACATTTGGTGATTCAAAATCAGACTCTGAAAACCATATATTCGGATTCCTCTCGTAAAATCCTTTCCAAATCATATTTTTTCTCATTTTTTTGAGCATCGAGCGATTTACTATGAATTTATGAAGGACAACCAATCAGAAATCAAAGAAATATGCCACATGGGCCAATGAGAGCCCGCCACATAGGCGCGGTCTCACCCAGGTGGATGAGCGGTCAAAGGATATAAACGATGTGAAAAACCAAGATTACCCCTGCAGTACTCACAAAAGAATTAACCTATCGCGGGGTACTTTGGTCATTCAATGACCAAGCATCTTCCACCCCCGTCCCCTTAGACATGGCGTCGAGCGCCAGGACAGGAGATGGAACCTCCGATCATAGCTCATGAGAAGGAGTCAACTATGGGAATCTGAGACCTCAGGGGCCTCCCTTGCATCACGGCGGATCTAGGGAGCTAACTCCCGCACTGTGGCGAGCATTGAAGCTCCACCTTGTTGCTGCCGTGAGCACTGGAAGGGGGCAAGATGGCTGAGATCCCAAAACACCATGATACATCGAGGAAAAACTGCAAGGATGCATCCGCGAAGATCCAGAGAATCCAATACATCTGGACATGAAGGGAAGCTCCTGACCTATAACAGATTATCGAAGTAAAGAAAACAGGGGAGGCATACTCGACAGTGGGGTACGAAGCCACAAACCCGAAAACTCAAAACCAAAGGCCGATGAGCACTCATCGTGACCTCACGAAGTCGTGCGATGAAGAGCCAGAGTCACATACGCACCGAAACGATGAGCTCCGGCGAGCATGTCCATCGAGCTCTATAGGACACAGCGTTTGGGGAAAACCTGAGCCAAAAAGACGATGCGAAGACAAAGAACGGATGACAAGGATGCTCACCGCACTTTCTATTTAGCGGAGGTGAACCGAGGGGCCGGGCAAAGCCAGGGTTACCGGAGAAGGTAACTCGAGTAGGTCGGGGAACCTCGGGAAACTAGGGATGAAATTGAGGGTGGAGGTGTGAGCCTCAGGGCTTGGTCGTCCTCCTGAGATCTGGAGGCGAGGAGGGGAGGAAGTATGGTGGTGGTTGTGTAAATCGGTGAAAAGAGCAGCGTCGGCCCTAATGGGTGTTTCCTATATACTCCACGAGAGGGAGAGTTCAAGGGATCGGCGGATGCGCATGAGAGAGACGAAGCTAGAGCCGCAATAATCTCACAAAACTGATAACTGTAGAGGGAGAAATCAATCGTTGAATAAAACGGCTGTAGGAGTCTCTGTTGCCTAAACGAGCGGGAGGTAGGGGATGAGCCAGATACCCTCCGATCAAAATTGAACGGCTGAAAAAGGACGCGCGTGAAAATAAAAGAAGGGGAAGGCGTGACAAGGGAATAAATCTCGGAATCATAGGGAAAACGAGTGCATTGAATGATAATCAAATCAAATTATATTCAAACCTTTCCTAATTTAATTGGAGGGTCAAACAAGCTCTAAATGAGTCCAAATTTGGACCATTGACTAATCAAAGGGTCTAGAATATTCCTAGCCAATTAGATTTAGGTTTTCTCAACGTTTGGTCCACATTTTCTATTTTCATTTCTTATCTTAATTTAAGTGTACAAACTAATTAAATAATTAATATAAAGGTTTCCTTGGTGAGTTCTTGCTCCAAATTACGAGATAAACAATAATTGCCACTTTCAAAATCATTCCACACCTCTTTATTGCCTTCTTGTGTACTTTATTTGGAGGAGAGAGAAAAATGAACATTAAAGGATTTATCTTGAAATCTATAAAAGGAAAAGCATACTTATTGCCCAAGTGATTTGAATTTCGAATTTCTTGCTTCTTTATCTTTCTCTTTCTCTTCCATTACTTTTATATTTATTTAATAAAAGAAAAGGGTAAGACATATTATCATTATTACACCTATTTGCAACACATTAATATAAAAGAAACTTATTTGGAGCCCTTTCTTATTTCTCTTTGCATTAAAATCCTAGAAATGGACAAATTGCATTAAGACTCTTAACAAAATATTATTTAAGGAAAACTACATAAAATGTTTTATTTTACTCCTAAAAAGAAGGATGTTACATTACTACCCACCTTAATTAAATTTTGTCCTCAAAATTTTCTAGGGTACTACCCACCTTAAGGTTTACCTAACCTTTTCATTCATTGACAAATTACTTTTCAAGGTTCAATTATGCTCAATATTTTGCATAAATATATATATATATATATATATATATATATATATACGTATGATATTCATGTGACACGGATAAATTTTCACTTTGGTCTTCCTCTCAACCGATACTTAGGCTTTATTAAACCAACCCATAATCATATTTGAGGCATTTGACTCAACCTTGTCATGACTACCCATCACTAGGTGTAGATGCCTATCTAATCTTAGGTCATTTAGGTTACTCCTACATTCCTAGATATGTGGTGATCAGGCACATACCTAGAGATGTGGGCTCTTACTATGCTACCTCTCGCTCGCCTACTAATGCACATGTCCCATACCACATACACCAGTAAGAAATGAGAAATGCAAGATAGGTCTTATGCTCATGACATTCCTCTTTAAGTCTCAGTTGGGTGGCCATAACCAATGAGAGTGGAGAGGTCATATCATTAGCTAGGTTTAGGTGGACACTAGATAACCATCTATCCTTATCACTTCTATTCCTCTTCTAGTCATTCTAGGGCGTGACATATATTCTTGGGAATCTATTACTAAATCCTAATTTTACACCTTCACTCCATCCATGGCTACCTTTCCGTTGTCACCTTTCTTCTTAGGAGCCATCACTGTGAAAAAGACATAAACTATATGAGATCATGAGAAAAGCCTGGTGGCCAACCATATTTTGGCTCTGATACCATTATTGTAACACCCCTCCCTAGGGTTACATACATAACCAGCGGAAGCACAGCCTAATCCCCAACATTATCCATAATGTGGGGTACTTGGCATTTTGGGGAGGGATTATCACAACCAGGATATTCATTGCACAAAATAGAGTTTAAACAAACCATCACAGGATCAAGATTACAATTTCTCATCCTCAAACCTCAACAAAATTTACATATACATAATCATGGAAAAAGGAAAAAGGTCTATAAACTAGGTATGGTTGGCACCCCACCAAAGCTCTTCTCCTTGTAGGTCCTTGAGCTAGGGTTTCCTCCTTAGATGGACTTCCCTCCTTAGATAGCTTCCAACCTGTGGGCATCACGCCCCCAGCCATGCATCAAACAAATGGTAAGTGGATTGAACATGTTATAATATAAGAAACTTGAAAACTGAAAATAAGCATTAGCATTAAACATTGAAAAGACATGCATTTTCTTTTAGATCAATTTCTTTTATCTTAACCTATATAAGTAACCTCGGGTTGCACAAATGTGCCTCTTCTCTTATGCACCGAAGTGCCTCTTAGGTTGCACCGAAGTGCCTTTTCTCTTATGCACCGAAGTGCCTCTTCTCTTATGAGGTACTTATATAAGCTTAACATTAACATTTTCTTCTTTCTATTAAAGATCTTAACTTTAAACTTAACTTTATTTGTAGCTTTATCATTAAGATTCATGAAGATGATACTATACATAATATGCAATTCAATTTATCTCAACTTTACCGACTTTAGCAATTAAGAACAATAAATAACTAAAACATGGCATCCATTGAAATCCATACATGCATAATAATTCAAAACAAGATAATTATATGTTCAATTGCATGGACCACTTACTTTTTCACTTGGAGAGTGAATCCTCTCTCTTCCTAGGTTGAGTGAGTCCTAACCACTCTGTGGGTCTAAAGAACCCTAATTATCCTGTTTGCAACAAATCTCACATTATTATACATTTTATTCACCAAATAAAACCCTAAATTCCATTTCCTATAAAAACCAACATTTGGTGATTCAAAATCAGACTTTGAAAACCATATATTCGGATTCCTCTCGTAAAATCCTTTCCAAATCATATTTTTGCTCATTTTTCTGAGCATCGAGCGATTTACTATGAATTTATGAAGGACAACCAATCAGAAATCAAAGAAATATGCCACATGGGCCAATGAGAGCCCGCCACATAGGCGCGGTCTCGCCCAGGTGGATGAGCGGTCAAAGGATATAAACGATGTGAAAAACCAAGATTACCCCTGCAGTACTCACAACAGAATTAACCTAGCGCGGGGTACTTTGGTCATTCAATGACTAAGCATCTTCCACCCCCGTCCCCTTAGACATGGCGTCGAGCGCCTGGATAGGAGATGGAACCTCCAATCACAGCTCATGAGAAGGAGTCAACTATGGGAATCTGAGACCTCAGGGGCCTCCCTTGCATCACGGCAGATCTAGGGAGCTAACTCCCGCACTGTGGTGAGCATTGAAGCTCCACCTTGTTTCTGCCGTGAGCACTGGAAGGGGGCAAGATGGCAGAGATCCCAAAACACCATGATACAGCGAGGAAAAACTGCAAGGATGCATCCGCGAAGATCCAGAGAATCCAATACATCCGGACATGAAGGGAAGCTCCTGACCTATAACAGATTATCGAAGTAAAGAAAACAGGGGAGGCATACTCGACAGTGGGGTACGAAGCCACAAACCCGAAAACTCAAAACCAAAGGCCGATGAGCACTCAGCGTGACCTCAAGAAGTCGTGCGATGAAGAGCCAGAGTCACATACGCACCAAAACACCGAGACGATGAGCTCCGGCGAGCATGTCCATCGAGCTCTATAGGACACAGCGTTTGGGGAAAACCTGAGCCAAAAAGACGATGCGAAGACAAAGAACGGATGACAAGGATGCTCACCGCACTTTCTATTAAGCGGAGGTGAACCGAGGGGGCCGGGCAAAGCCAGGGTTACCGGAGAAGGTAACTCGAGTAGGTCGGGGAACCTCGGGAAACTAGGGATGAAATTGAGGGTGGAGGTGTGAGCCTCAGGGCTTGGTCGTCCTCCTGAGACCTGGAGGCGAGGAGGGGAGGAAGTATGGTGGCGGCTGTGTAAATCGGTGAAGAGAGCAGCATCGGCCCTAATGGGCGTTTCCTATATACTCCACGAGAGGGAGAGTTCAAGGGATCGGCGGATGCGCATGAGAGAGATGAAGCTAGAGCCGCAATAATCTCACAAAACCGATAACTGTAGAGGGAGAAATCAATCGTTGAATAAAACGGCTGTAGGAGTCTCTGTTGCCTAAACGAGCGGGAGGTAGGGGATGAGCCAGATACCCTCCGATCAAAATCGAACGTCTGAAAAAGGACGCGCGTGAAAATAAAAGAAGGGGAAGGCGTGACAAGGGAATAAATCCCGGAATCATAGGGAAAACGAGTGCATTGAATGATAATCAAATCAAATTATATTCAAACCTTTCCTAATTTAATTGGAGGGTCAAACAAGCTCTAAATGAGTCCAAATTTGGACCATTGACTAATCAAAGGGTCTAGAATATTCCTAGCCAATTAGATTTAGGTTTTCTCAACGTTTGGTCCACATTTTCTATTTTCATTTCTTATCTTAATTTAAGTGTACAAACTAATTAAATAATTAATATAAAGGTTTCCTTGGTGAGTTCTTGCTCCAAATTAAGAGATAAACAATAATTGCCACTTTAAAAATCATTCCACACCTCTTTATTGCCTTCTTGTGTACTTTATTTGGAGGAGAGAGAAAAATGAACATTAAAGGATTTATCTTGAAATCTATAAAAGGAAAAGCATACTTATTGCCCAAGTGATTTGAATTTCGAATTTCTTGCTTCTTTATCTTTCTCTTTCTCTTCCATTACTTTTATATTTATTTAATAAAAGAAAAGGGTAAGACATATTATCATTATTACACCTATTTGCAACACATTAATATGAAAGAAACTTATTTGGAGCCCTTTCTTATTTCTCTTTGCATTAAAATCCTAGAAATGGACAAATTGCATTAAGACTCTTAACAAAATATTATTTAAGGAAAACTACATAAAATGTTTTATTTTACTCCTAAAAAGAAGGATGTTACAGGCCTGGTTGGTCCTGTTACTGGCATTGATGCTGAGCTATGAGCTCCCTTCGGTGGTAAGATACGGCCTCTACCCTTACTTGACGTCCACTGCGTCTAGGTATTGAACCTTGTTGGTGGTGTAGGTACAGAAAACCTCGATTTCTTAAAGCTTCCAGAACTCTATCCTTGGAATTGAGTATATACCTTTTTACTCTTAGTCTGATGCTTCTCAATCACAGACCTCTCTATCCGTATCACGTACTCCATAAAGGTGGCGAACCTCTCCCTATTCTCTAAAGCAGACACATGAGTGGTTAAATCAGCATTCAATCCTTTTTCGAAATGTTGAATCCTCTCCTCATCCGTAGATTCCATATGTGGATAGAACCATAAAAGCTCCATGAACCTAGCTTCATACTCGCTAATGTTCATCTGTCCTTGCCTCAACGTCTCGAATTGAGAGATCTTCTCATCTAGATACATCTCGGGAAAGTATCTAGTAACAAATTCACGTCGGAACTCATCCCATCCGACTTCAACACCAGGTCTTTTGTCTTCCTCAATGGTCCACCAATGACCAGCACTCCCCTTCAGTAGGTAGATTTCATGTCTCACCTTCTCATTTTCAGGAATCATAATGATTCTAAAGGCTTTCTCCATCTTAGTCAGCCACAAATCAGCGTCTGATGGGTTAGCTCTGCCAGCATACTCCGTGGCTCCTACCCTCTGAAGCCGTTCAAAGGTCTTGCCATCTCCTTGTCTTTCATCGTGGGATGGTGCCCTTGGTGTAGGTAGTGTCAACCTATCTGTCATATGAGTCATGGCTGCCATAAACTGTCCAAACATGGCTTGGAAGGCTGGGTTCCCCATATCAGCTTGATTGAATAGGGGTTGCTTAGGTATAGGATCCTCCCTATTGTGGTCCCTTGCACCTCCTCCTGGTGCAGCAACGCTACTCTCAGCAGCATGTTCATCATGTGATCCAGACATCTCTAAGTTTTTCTTCTCCTATATGAGCAGAAGACACTTATCAGATAAACTAGAAGACACTAAAACAGACTCAACAACCTTAATCATATGTCTCTGTAGACTCAGCAAACCTAGATCTCTGATACCACTAATTTGTGGCGTCCAACTTATAAAAACATGATTGACTAATACGGAAGTGTATCATTAGTAGCGGAATTACCAAAAATAACTAAAAATTAAAACCATTTACAAAGAGGTCCATTCTCAGGAAAACACTTTAAACAAGAACCAAAGTATGACATTTACATCATGGTTCATATATACATATAATGTATCATCCCTTCTCGAGGAATATAAGCATCAACTGTTCTGTCTTAGTTGTACACAAGTAGTATAAAAACCTCGAGGCTTAAAGCCAAAATCTCATATCGATTTATTAAAAGCACTAAATCCTAGGACATGAGAGTACAAAGACGACACATAGGACTATCAATTCCAAAACTTGATCACCAGTATTTCCACCTGTAGAATTACTATGATCCCTATTGCTATTGATGCTACTCTTCCCTAGCTATGGGATTTCTGCCTCTACTTCATCTGTGTCCACCTCAAAATGTTGGATCCCACGGGGGTGAGACAATTTGTAAATTGCCCCAGCGAGAGATATAACTCTCCGCTGAAAACATTATTATTGCAGTTTAATAAAAATAAACTGAGTAGAAGAATCATATATATATCCAACAGCAGACAAATCAATATATAAACTGATTAGAGCAATATGCTTATTCAGAGCAATTCAGTTATAACTTGATAAAGCAGCATGTCACTATTCAACAAGATATTAAAGAAACATGTATATCATTTATTCTTCTAGGATATACTAAGCATTGTACATCAACCACTGATTCTCACATTTTGACCTTACCAATTATACTACATGGCTGGTTACACTTTACAAACATATTTATGCCCCGAGGAGATGAGGTATACCGCTCATCCTCCAATCGACCACTGTGAAGTCAAAATCGGTACCATATAAGGTCAAAGGAAGAACCGGATTCCATGACCTCTCACATCTCAGTCAGTGTGAGACTACAAGCAAGACTATGTCAACTGCTCAACATAGCGTTCTAGGGTATACTGGCAACTTCGCTACAGAGTTACAACGGCAACTGCACTCTCATCGGCAATCGAGAGATTTTATCTCATATCGACCCGACATTCATCATCATCGGGAGTTTCATGATACATCCATTCCGACACAATCAATGAAGGATTGGGATATTTATTGCTTATCTCAAATCAATCCCTTCATCAGGGCGTAAGGTATTAGCACCCATTACCCCCACATATTCAAAAATATGTGTTCCTTCGGAATTCCTGAAGGAAAACCTATTTCACGATCACCAACTTCTGACGATGATGGTTCTATGGTCAGGGCTCTACATGAAAAGATTTCACTTGATTAATTAAGTACATTATCATATTCTTTTAGCATCAGTCAAGTTTTCAAACATAACTTATTAGGACAATGCTACAAAGAAACATGTACTATTTTCATCAGTTACTTCTCAGTCTTTATAAGACATTGGGATCTCAGTCCCTCATTTCAATTACTGGGAATACTCATCCCTTCACAAACTCAATGTCATAATCATATGGTTTTGGGTATTCAAACCCTTAACTCATCACTGAGCATTGTTACCACTTTTTCAGGTAACTATCACCTTCAGGTCATCTGACCAAGGTAAACATGATACTTGTTACATAAGCGTCTCATATGGCACTTAAGGCCCGTTAATTCTCTTATTACCTCTTACTAGGCAACAAGGCATATTATGGCACATAAGGCCCAAGAACAATTTAACAAATAAAACATCATAGATCATGCGTGGCTATGTTCATCATCTCATGATACCTGCATGGTTAGTATAGATGATAACAGTTACTTCAATTTCATATCAGCACCATGCAAAACAAATATAGCATCACAAATCAAGGGTTACACCACTATTTCCTTACTAAGATTAGGGTTTCCCATTTTAATTTTATTGGGGATACTCATTCCACTACCTAGATCAGGGTTATGGTTTATCACCATATTGACAAGATTAGGGTTTTATATAGCATTACATAGCATCACTCTGGATTTGAGTTCCACATCACATCAATATATCAGGGTCTCATATCACATCTCCCTAAATTAGGGTTTACATTCAAAATTGCCCTGAATTAGGTTTAGGGTTTATCTAACATTCTCGATTAGGGTTTCATGATCTCTTCACTAAGGATCATACCCTAATCACATACTCTACATAAATAAATTCAAATATGAATTCCTTTCTATCATCCTCTCAACTTGATTAGGTTACATCAACCCTTCAATCAAGTACATATAACTATGATTGACATAGTGTACTAAGACATTGCTTTCATAGTCTTTTTAGGTTAACCATCTTAAAGATATTGATTATCTAAGTACTTTAGAGATTTAATCTTTGTACTTATCATTGATAATCATACTTATCAACCATTGGAGCAATGGATCAATCATCACGTTAAGTTTCCAATCGATTTGATCACATTGGTCCTTCCTTCAGTTTTGGGGGTTTCAACACCAAACGATTTTGAAACCGTTTGACCCCAAATGGTTTCAAGACTATTTGGACTCAAATGGGCTCAAGACCGTTTGGCCAAACCAGCCTCAAAACCGCAAGGATCAACTAAGGTATCTTTCAACCAATTGAATTAGGGATTACTTTGTTGAATTGGCTATCAATTGAGCTATTGAATGTTCAATCAAACAACACCATTGGATATTCCTCATCAATTATAATCAACCTTGGATCTCCAAATGGTCCTAGGACCATTTGATCCCAAATGGTTTCAAGGTCGTTTGGACTCAAACGGTCTCAAGACTGTTTGGTCCAAGTCAGCTTGAAATCGTTTGGATCAATCAAGTTTTCTTTCACAAGTCAATTAGGTTTCTAATTGGAGGATTGTCCATATATTGAATCAATCAATTGGATCCATTGGATCATGACCCAACATGTACTAGGGTCCTGACCTCAAATGGTCAACCCATCCAAATGGTTTGGGATCCAAAACTCCAAACGGACCAAACGGTTTGGTGAAACTGTTTGGACCAAAGTCCATGAAACCGTTTGCAAATATATTATGTTGAGATGTGTGCTTATTATGATTTCATCATCATTAAGCTTTAGTCCATCGATAACTACTGCCATTATCATGGTAGTTGCATCAACTAATCAAAGGAATTGCAAGAAGAACAATTGAACATAGTTGATTGAGAAATTGAATTCAATAACAATGAATAGGGGTTCAAGTTATATAACCCACCTTCAATTGAGCTTCAAAGCTTGGAGCTTCATGTCAACAATGGTGGAAGAAGCTTTTTCACACCACAAGGTTCGTTCTTCAAGCTTTTGAGTGAAAAGGATTGGCTAGAATTGAAGATGGGATCGAGATAAGAAGAAATCATGCATTGATTTGGGATTTTCACCATGAAATCAAGATGAAAGAAGGTCAAGAAGCTTACCAACAGGTTGGGGGTCGTCATCCTATTGCTCCAAGCTCCATTGGTCATTTTTGAAAATAAGAAGTGATAGTGGATTCGAAATTATCCTTTCACTCTATGGATAAAGGAGCTTATATATGAATTTTATTGAAAATTCATTTAAGAGAGATAATGTAGGGATTATCTCTTCCATATTCTTGCCACTTGCCCCCTCCTCTTCCTTAGATATGAGGATATATCATTTGCCTCTTATTCCTCTCAATTATCCATGATTAACCCTTATTATAATAATATCCTAAAGTTAGTGGATATTTCTTTTTCTTTTCTTAATGTGAGTGGGTTCTCCACTCACGTAGATATTTCCTTTTCCTTTGCTAGGCAAAAGTACTTCAATATACATGTATTTTCAACCAACACAATTTTGGTTGAAGGGCAATCCATTTAATATAATTATTTTTGCATTATTTCAATTATGCTGAAATCTTAATTATTTTAATATCAAGATTCTCTCTCCTTCAAAGTGATACAAATGAGACGCCCCTCTCATTTTATTTGCTCTACATGATGCCAAGAAATATTAGGGACTATTTTGAAGTGGTAATTTGCATATTGAACCCTGGGTTTTGGGTAAATTGCACATTACACCAAAACTAGGTTTTAATGCACAAACATTGCTTTATCAGCTCTTTCTTGGTACTCAGGCTTTCACTAGCCATTCCTCTACATCATCTTCATTATCATGATGCTTCAACATATGAGGAACATATTATCATATAACATTTGCAATTTAACACCTCAACTTGGGTAATTTGCACTTTAGTCCAACACAAGCAAAACATTATTTTCAACATAGTTCGAAATAGACTAAAATTGAAATATAAGTTCCTCTTGAGCCTTAATTATTTTTAGAATTGAATTTAATTTATCATTTTTATGGCAATCTGGATGATTAGTTTTAATTCCACACTTTGTTTTTAGTAATCTTGCTTTTGCATGACTAGTGTGTCACACCAACTTCTTATATATCTCACCAAAGTGTCTGGACCTTGCCACTTGGACTGCCTTCTTAGCATCTTTCTTTGCTTGTTTGTATCTCTGAAAAGTTGCACCATCTTTGGATTTGGGCAAGCTCCTATATATCTCCCTTTTGAGTTTAATAGCCTTTTGCACTTCATCATTCCACTACCAAGTCTCTTTCTGTGGAGGCCCACACCCTTTGGACTCTCCTAAAACCTCTTTGGCACTTTTTTTATGCAGTCACTCATACTTTGTCTGGACCTTGTTGATGATGATGATGATGACGACTTTAATATTAATGATTATGAAAGATCTAGAGGGGGTTAATAGAGATTTTTTATAATTTAAAGGTAATTAAAACACTCAACCAAAGAAGGAGGAGGAAACAAGGAAGACACTTGTGTTTAGAATGGTCCCAACCTTTGAATACAAAGGTTGTCAGTCCACTACCCAATTGTTTCCAATTGGGACTTTGAAAGTGATTAATTTTATTACCTGATCTCAAGGATGTTACATAAAATACAATCACCTTACTTGACTTAGACTTCTCCTAGAAGTATCCTTAATCCTCATTGTGGTAGCCTTCTTTGAAGTAACTTCAATCGCTTGGAGTAGCCTTCTCCTCCTAGAAGTAACTCCACCACCTTGAGATAGCCTTCCTTTGGAAGTAGAACCAACCACCCTTGAAGTAATATCAAGATCTTCTCGAAGCAGCCTTCTCCACCAAGAAGTAACTTCACTTGTGCTCCCTCAAGCAACCTCCATGATCTTGGAGTAGCCAAGGAGCAATTACAACTTGTACCAATGAAGGGGGATTAGAAGAAAGGAATACAACAATGAAGCACAACACTTTGATCCTATATCAAGCATTAGAATCTCCTATCCACTTAAGATGAACGTGGATATGTGTGGTGGCTAGGAGATTGTAGCTTTAGGAAACCTTCTAGATCACATAGAGGAAGACAACAAGTGAATCTTAGCTTGATTGCTCTCAATAGTGAATGCTCAAGTGTAGATTGGGTGCTTTAGGCGTCCTAAGGCCTCTCTTATTTATAGGAATGGTTGGTAAGTGTCTAAGGATGTTCTAGGGAGTGTCTAGAGTGTTCTTAATGCTTAACTAGCTGTTAGGTGTACATTAGTTAGCTAGCAATTTCTAATTTATTCGTGCTTGAAAAGAACAATCCAGAACCCTGCTCGGTCGACAATCTGGTCGACCGAGACTGTGTCCCATTTGAGATTTTCTTCGACTGAGCCTGGGTTTAAGGAAAAAGTATTGCAACATCTATTTTCAACTCCCAACTACCAACCACTCAGTCTAATGGTCACAAGCTTTAGAGTGAAGCTTACTCGATCGAGATTATTTTTGACCAAAGACTATTTTAGAGCACAATTGTGTAAGTTGTTGAACAGTGCTCTCAAGTTTGATCAAGGTGGTTCTTGGTCGATAAGAACTTTGACCCAGTGTGTCTCAGTCGACAAGTTCTTCTACTGAGGGTATCTCTATTTTAGACTTTTGAATCACCTACTAAGTGTGTGTTTCAATGTGAGTTGGTGACTTTAACTTTGGGGGAAACATGTCTAAGGGTTATAAGTGGGTAGGGAAGATCTAGCGCTTGATTTGCATGATGTCAACGTACTTGTACATTATATTTTTTACAAGTGTTTAAATTTGAGTACAATCATGAACATTTATACAATTAATCACATTTGATCTACAATTTGCATTGATCTTCATCTTCCCTCTTAGTAGGTTCTCCTTATTTCTTTGAACCTTAAAATTCTCAAATAAAATGTTAGATCCACAAGTGTGAAATGTTTGTCATCATCAAAACAAAGTGTATATTAATGTCCAATTTAGCCAACAATCTCCCCCTTTTTGAAGATGACAGACTTTTCTAAAATATAATCAAAATGATTTAAATGAGATGAGTTTCATTCTTGAGATTTACCTGAGATGAAGAACATGTTCTTATTTTCATAAAATGTGTGAAATTTTTTCCTAAAGAGATATGGAACATATTATCCATCTCTCAAGGAATATAGCATCATTTAATGTTAAGCCAAGAGAGCATGAAACTCATTTATTTTGTTTTATATTATTTATACCCTCTTTGTCAATACAGAAAAATAACCATATAAACATTTTACTCCCCCTTAATGAGATAATCCCCCTCAATATGATACACAAGATGCAAAACAAAGTGATAGAAAATGTCCAATGAAAGACACAAGATAGATTTTACTAACATGATCAAGTGAACACAAACAAGCTCGATTACATTGATAGCAACATAAGATAACATCATAGACTTCACTAAAATGATTACATAAGTAGTACTACTCACTACATAGGATAACATCACTTGAAGGACTGTAAGATCACATCAACCTCAGGGTCTTTCCCAAGAAATAGAGCATCACCATTGTACTTGACAAGTGTTTGACAATCAAGTGCACATGTCATTGTAAGAGCATATGCCTCAAGAAATATAGGTACCCTATCAAACCTGAAGTGGGAAGAAATGTCCTAGAGTTGCATGGGTGAGTATTGAGTATGGGAAAGATCATGTGAAGGTGGTTGTGGGATTTGGGTGTATTTGATTGAAGGGTTAAAAGGATAGAGACTCCCAGGATAGAGTTTATATGGGTATGTGTCGGGAACATTGGGAGACAAGGCTTGCATTCTTTGATTAAGATAGGTCATGACATGATGATTGTAATCTAATTGTCTCCCAAGGTGAAAGGTAGCTCCTTTGAGATAACACACATCATTGTCTAGATTTTCTATGGAGTAGTTAGGAGGAGTAGGAGGTAGAGGATTTGCTTTGGTGGATGTCTCTACTTTGGTCCTAGCCCGCTTGTGTCCAAATTCAAGGCCCATTTTATCTATAGTGTGATTGGTGAGTTTTTGAGGACGCCTATCACACTTGTAGTTTAGATCATCTAGGTTTTTGTCAAGACAAGATTGAATGATTTGACACATGAAATCAGCAAAGGGAGGATTTCCAAAAAATTCAAACATATTGGATAGGATAATGTGAATGAAATTGACTAGAATACTCTCTAGGATAGCATAGATTAGATACATCCTAAATTATGGGATTTCAGTTTTGTTTTCTCTAGGGTAGATGTTGTGCGAGATAGTGAGGTTTACTAACCTATCTTCAGGGGTGAGAGATGTATCATAGTAGGTTCCCCTATTTTCATGACATGAAGTATTAGGAAGGAAAATGGCCCTTTTTACATCTCCTAAGCTAATGGTGTTATCATTTGTGGAGAGTTTGGATAAAGGGTTTCCAGTGGTTAAGTCTATGAAGCCTCCATATTCCTCCTCATCTAAATCTAACATTTTGAGTATGTCTTTTTCAAAAAAATAGAATCCTAACCCATCAACCATGGAAGTGAAAGAGAAGGGTTTATTGGAGTCCCTAGTAAGATTAGTGTAGAACTCATTTACGGCTTGGGTAGACCAGAAACGAAAGGATGGTTCAAGAAACTCCGTCAACTTTTGCACCTTGAAGAGCTCGGGGAGGTCAAGGAGCGTGATGAAGTCATTGGTGTCCACCACATGTCAAGGAAGAGGGGTCTTTGACGTGAGCTTGAGGTAGCATTTTCCAACAGCAACGTCGTTAAAGGTGATGTCGTTGATGACGTTCAAGGCTGGAGTGACATGTCTTCCCTTCCTCGCCGCTACTTGCTTCTTCCCGCCGTGCACTGAAGATGAGGCCATCTTGAACAAGTGGAGGTGGAAGAAGAACTAGGGATGGTAGTATAAGAGTATTGTTGAAGAATAGCTCTAAATATCACTAGAGAGGAGGTGGAGAAGAGAGAAAGTGAACTGTGAGTAGAATGGGCAGATTGGGGTCCTTTTATAGAAAATCTGTGACCTGCGTGGTCAACCTTTTCGTCGACCGAGAGCCCAATGGCTCTCTTATTACGCTCCTTGTAACGGCTAGTTCGATCGACCATTGTAGTTTTGAAAAAATGATCGTTAGTTGGAGGATTCGGTCGAAAACTTGCTCAAACAAGGGGGTTTTTTGCAAAAAAAATTGGTTCACAAAATTTTTAGAGGAAAATCGGTTCAAAAATGCCTTGTCGACCGAGGATTCCACCGAGTACATCTCGGTCAATAATTTTGTTGATCGAGAATCATCTCAGTCCAAAATATGTTCGACTGAAGAAGGGTCTCTGAGTAGTTTTGGTGAATTGTTTTGAGCTTGTTTATGTACTCGTGCATGATAATAAATTTTATAAATAATCAAAGAAACATTACTAGAATCATGTGCAATAAAAATAACATGAAACTCAATTAGAATTTTGAGCACATATATCAAAGAATACATCTTCAAAGGAAGTAATAAGTAACCTCTTTCTAATATATTGAAATTGATCAAGTGGAAGAGGTTTGGTAAATATATCCGCTAATTTCTCTTCAGTATCAACATGATGAAAAGATATATTATTTTTAGAAATATGATCTCTTAAGAAATGATGTTTGATTTAAATATGCTTAGCACGACGATGTGAAATAGGATTATGGGCCAAGTTTATAGCACTAGTATTATCACAAAAAATTGGCGTAGAAGAGAAAGCAAAGCCATAGTCATTCAAAACTTGTTGCATATAGAGTACTTGAGCACATCATGAACCAGCAGCCACATATTCGGCTTCAGTGGTGGATAGAGAAACTGTATTTTATTTCTTACTAAACCAAGATACTAAGGCTCTTCCTAGTAAGAAGAAACCACCACTTGTGCTATTACGATCAAGTTGACATCCAGCATAATCGACATAAATGTAAGCTTTTAGGTCTAGCGATTGTCCTTTAGGATACCACAAACCATAGTTGATAGTACCAGCGAGATATCTTAAAATTCTTTTGACAGATTGAAAATGAGAGTGCATTGGTTTTGATTGAAATCTAGCACAAAGCCCAACGGAGAACGTGATATCCGGTCTAGAAGCAGTCAAATATAGCAAACTACCAATCATGGCCCTATGCAAGGAGTCATCAATGGGTTCACCATCTTCATCCTTGTCAATTTTGGAAAAGGAAGCCATGGGAGTGGTAGCATGTTTGCAATTTTCCATACCAAATCATTTTAAGAGTTCTTTGGTGTATTTCTCTTGGCTTAGAAAAATTTCAGCGGGCATTTGTTTTATTTGAAAACCAAGGGAAAATGTTAATTCTCTGATGGGACTCATTTCAAACTCTTTTTGCATAACATCACTAAATTGATTACATAAGGAATCATTTGAAGCACCAAAAATGATGTCATCCACATATATTTGGACAACAAGAAAGTTTGATTCGTATGTTTTGAAAAATAGTGTAGAATCTAATTTTCCAATCGAAAAGCCATTATAAAATAGGTAATTTTTAAGTCTTTCATACCAATTGTGTGGTTCTTGTTTATGACCATATAGAGATTTCTTAAGTTTATATACATGGTCACTTTTCCAAGAATCTCAAAGCCAGGTGGTTAAGCATCATATACTTCCTCTTCTATAATTCCATTTAGGAAGGCACTTTTTACATCCATTTGGAATAGTTTGATGTCTTTGTGGGCTGGTAGAGCCAATAACATTCTAATAGCCTTAATTCTAGATACAAGAGAATAGGTTTCATCAAAATCTATTCCTTCTTGTTGATTATATCCTTGAGCTACCAACTTAGCTTTATTTCTAACTACTTCCTTGGCTTCATTAAGTTTGTTACAAAAAACCCACTTAGTTCCAATAATGGTTTTATCTTGTGGTTTAGGAACTAAGTCCCATACATTATTTTTGTAAATTGATTCAGTTCTTCTTGCATAGCCATTATTCAATATTCATCCTTTAAAGCTTCATTTACCTTTTTAGGTTCAACGATTGATATGAATGCCATGTTTGCAACATCTCTAAATGATGATTGGGTTTTACATTAACAAAAGGGTTTCCTTAAATCTTGAGGATGATCCTTGATTAATCTAGGAATGTGTTGTTGTGACTCATTTTGTTTTTCATTTTCTATATTTTGATCATCTTTAGTAGATATGGTTAAGTCATCAATTTGATGAGTTACATCTTTTAAGTTATTAATTTCATTTTCAGCACTTTGTGTTGTAATTTCATGAAATGAGATATGAATTGATTCTTCAACTTTTCTAGAGATGGTATTATAGATTCTAAATGCCTTGCTAGTAGTTGAGTATCCCAAGAAGAATCCTTTATGTGATTTAGGGTCAAATTTATCTTTATCATCCTTTGTATTTAAGATGTAATAGGGTGTACCAAAAGTATGAAAATAATAAACTCTTGGTTAATTGTTGAAAATAAGCTCATAAAGAGTTTTCTTAAGATGGGAGTGAATTGTTACATGATTCAATACATAACATGTTTTACTAACTGCTTCAACCCAAAAAAAACTAGGTGTATTGTGTTCAAGTAACATAGTTCTAGCCATTTCTCGTAAAGATCGATTTTTTCCTTTCTACTACCCCATTTTGTTGTGGGGTGCGTGGAGCTCAAAAATTATGAGTGTACCCTTGAGATGCACAAAAATCTTCAAAGATATGATTTTCAAACTCCCCACCATGATCACTCCTAATGGTACATATTTTGTTTTTTAGTTGACTTTCAATTTTAGAACAAAATTGAATGAATATTCTAATTGTATCATCTTTAGTTGAGAGGAAATGAACCCAAGTATATCTGCTATAATCATCAACAATAACAAAGCAATATCTTTTACCACCAATATATTGAGTCCTCATAGGGTTAAACAAGTCCATGTGAATGAGTTCTAATGATCTAGTAGTGCTAAGTAAGGTTTTATATTTGAAAGAAGTTTTACTTTGCTTACCTAAAGTACATGGTTCACAATTTTTAGGTTTGTCAAAAGAGAGTTTAGGTAAACCAAGAACAAGATCATATTTAATCAACTTTTTAATAACATGTGAACTTGCATGACCTAGTTTTTTATGACATAGCTGTAAGGATTCATCATTTGCAATAAGACATTTTTGAATAATAGCTTGCATAGAATTAGGTCTAAGTATATATAGATTTCTTGATATTTTTCCTTCATAAACAACATTATTTATGTTTTCTATGAGTAGCTTGCAGCAAGATTTGTTAAAAAGAACATCATAGCCACTATTACATAATTGACTAACACTAATCAAGTTGTGATGTATTCCATCAACAAGTAGGACATTTTTAATTTGAAAATTTGTACCAACATTACCTATTCTAATAATTTTACCTTTGGCGATGTCTCCAAATATGACCGTACCACTCTTGTTTTCTTCAAAAGTTTGAAAAGCTTCTTTGTTTCCAGTCATATGTTTGGAGCAACCACTATCAACCACCCAATCTTGCAAAATAGATAGGTTTTAGTACCCATGTGATGGTCCTTTTGGTTAGGGATGTTTATTAAAGAATTTTGTACATTAGAATAACTAATTTGGAAGAGTTTTTTAACAAATTTTAGCAATACGATTGAATATAGTCACAAGTTGATTGATTCAATACAAACTCTTTACAGAATAATACTTGGTCAAAGATTTATTTGACCGGAAGATTTCTCGATCGAGATATTTGTCGGTCGGGATGATTTGCTAGAAAATATGATTTTAAACAAAACAATCTCTGGTCGACAATTTCTTCAATAGGAGAGACCCTCGACTGAGTATTTTGTCGATCAAAATTGGTTCTGTGTGAATTTATCAATTTCAAGCAAAACATCTTGTTATTTCTAATCAAATCATGAAAAGTATGCAAGTTAAAGCTATGTTTAGTTGAGATAAGACAATCGTATTTTTAAATTTAGTTTTAGATCAAATCTCAACTAGTATCCCCATATTTCTAAGTTTGTGGTTTTGGAACCCAAGCTAGATCCTTATCTTTATTGCTCGTGTAAGGACATGAAAATGAATAATGACCAAAACATAAACAATGATGACAAAATATAAAATCAATTTCATTTCTGTTTTTACCATTGTTGTCATGAGCTGGAGTGTTTTTAGGTACATACATGACCTTTGTCTTGGGTACTTGTGTCATTCTAGTTCCAAATTTTTGATAGGATTTTTCTTTGGGTACATAGCCTAGACCTCTCCTCCCAATTTGTCTGAAAGAGTCTTTTAGGATTTCATCAAGGATATCTTTATTTTTCAAGCTACTAATATCTTTTGCAACTTACCAATTTTATCTATTTTTCTTTTAATATCTAATTTTTCTTGATCTAGATTAGATAGCCAACTGTCTCTTTCTTTGACAATAGCATCATAATCCAAATGAGTGCATAAAATAGGTTGAGTTTGAAGATCATTTATCTTAGCAAGCAATTCAACCTTTTCTTGGGAAAGAAAGTTATAGTTTGTTTCTACAACAAGCAACTTGATATTATACTCATTAATTGAAGATTGTAAGATATCTCTTTCAGATATGAGACTTTCATTTTTCATAAGAGAGAGTATATAGCTTAGCATGCAAATCATCATTAGTTTTTGTAAGCTTCTTTAATTTCTTTTTACATTCAATATATTTGTCATGTGTCTCTTGGAGACTAGTGACTAGTTCTTCTTTAGATAATTCAAGAACGCTTACCTCACTTGAGTCCTTGTTTTCATATTCTTTGGCCATAAGACATTCAACTTCCTCCTCCCCACTTCCACTTTCATCACTTGATTTGTCCCAAGCAGCTTTGTAAGCTTTATCTCCTTTGTCCTTTTTCTTGAAGGAAGACTTCTTTACTTTCTTGATTTTAGGACATTCATTCTTCACATGTCCTTTCTTTCTGCATTCAAAACACCTATGGGAAGAGGAAGAAGCACTAGAATTCTTGTTAGATTTATACCTTTTATATTTCTTACCATTCACAATGAGTGCATCTTCTTCATCATATCCTTCACTTGTTTCTTCACTTTCTTGAGTGATGACTTTTGATTGAGTTTTTGTTGTAGTTTTCAAGGCTATGTCCTTCCTTTTTCCCTTTTGAAGCTCAGTCTCCACTCTTTCTTCTTCTTCAAGGGTGACCTCATGAGTTTCTAGGTTGCCAATGAGCTGCTCCATCCTCATTGTGGTGAGATCATTTGCTTCTTCAATAGCCGTCACCTTTGGTTTGTATTTTGGAGGCAAAGACCTGAGAATTTTGGACACTTGATCTTCTTCACTTATATATATTCCTAAAGAACTTAAGTTGTTAACATTGGAAGAAAATCTTGCATACATTTCACTAATAGATTCATTAGGTTGCATACAGAATTGTTCAAACTTTTGCTTAAGCATATTAATTTTGATATTTATAACTTGGGTAGTTCTTTCATGTGTTATGGAGAGTATGCCATATATCATAAGTTGTATCACATGAGGATATTCTATTGAATTCACTTACTAAAACAGAACAATACAATATGCTAACCATTTTGACATTTAATTGAACTTCTTTTACCGTGTTGGGATACCATGTTGCATATTCGGTTTTGGGAAGCACATAGGGAGTAGACACCATCCTCCATAACTCCAAGCTAAGTCCTTGGAAGTAGAGTTGAATTCTTCTTTTCCAATAGGTGTAGTTGCTTCCATCAAAAGGTGGTGGTCGAGTTACGTGAGTTCCTTCAAGGTTGAGGTTGCTAAGCATGTTGTCCCCCATTATTCAAGACTTGTTAGGGCTCCTTGAAGACCTTCTCTAATACCAATTGAAAGATCTAGGGGGTTGAATAGAACTTTTTGATAATTTAAATATAATTAAAACACTCAACCAAAGAAGGAGGAGGAAACAAGGAAGACAGTTTTGTTTAGAGTGGTTCCAACCTTTGAATACAAAGGTTATCAGTCCACTACCCAATTGTTTCCAATTGAGATTTTGAAAGTGATTAATTTTATTACCTCGCAAGGATGTTACATAAAATGCAATCACCTTCCTTGAAGTATCCTTCTCTTAGATGTAGCCTTAATCCTCCTTGTGGCAGCCTTCTTTGAAGTAACTTCAATTTCTTGGAGTAGTCTTATCCTCCTAGAAGTAACCCCACCACCTTAAGATAGCCTTCCTTTGGAAGTAGCTCCAACCACCCTTGAAGCAGCCCACCTTGAAGTAATCTCAAGATCATCTTGAAGCAGCCTTCTCCACCAAGAAGTACCTCCTGGGGGTGCAGTCCGCTTCAGTCCCGCGTCGGCCCCTTGGTCTAACCCCCTGGCGGATGTGACAATGGGTAGGTCCTGGGCGGAGATGATGAGGCGTCCCATGGAGGTTCGTGGATGCTGCAGACTTGTCGTTCTTCCTGAGGATCCCAAAGCACCGACATTATGTGATGGTAATACCCGTCCGTGGATGAGGTTCTCTCAACTGGTGGTCGCTTCTATGGATGACTTCCACATGTTTACCATCACCATCCAGGTGATAGGCAGGACTTGCCACATCGCTCAACTTTACGGTTGGATTCTGAGGTCGTGGAAACCTAGGGAAGAAGTCCAACTCTCGGCCTTGAAGGATGGAGTCTTCCTGGCTAGATTTGCTTCTGATGATGACATGAAAGCACCACTGGAGGAGGGGCCATGGTTTTTCGACAACAAACTGGTCATCACTAGTAGGTGGTCACCAGAGGCCGATACCAGAAGGGCGGCCCTCACCTCTGCCCCGGTCTGGGTAACCCTCCCCGATGTGGGATTGCACTAGACGCATAGGGAAATCTCCATCATTGGGTATGGCCTGGGTACCCCCAAAGTGGTCGACTTCCATTCCAAAGGGAGGTTTACGGGTGCTTCTCACCTTTGCGTGGAGATCACGGTGGACAAACCACCACCTCCAGTGGTCATGGTTGATATGCCTGATAAGAGGGAATTGGAGATCGGGGTTGTTTATGATGCTCTGCCTGAGAGGTGTGAAGCCTGCAAGGTGTTCAGACATGGGTCTGTGAGTTGTCCGAACGATAAATATGAGACGTCAGAGGTGTTTGACGCCCGCGGTAGATCAAGCAGTAGGAGGCCCAACAGAAGGATGAGGAAGTAGGCTACCATTCCTCATCCGATCAAGACGGGACCTCAACAACCCTAGGTGACCCAATGACAACATCAGGAGCAGGCCGCGCCTAGTGACCAGACTAAAGCGGTTCAATCAGGGGATAGCTTTACGGATGACCCTATTGTGATGAAAAGGAACTTAGAGGGTGGTGGACAGAACTTTGGAGGATGGACGGCCTCCAGACCCACCACGTACAGAGGCCGCGGATGAGAATCATTTCTCAGTTCTTCAGAACTTGGATTCTGAGGTTAACTTCGAGGACCTGATTGGTCAGTCAGTGATGAGAGCAGGGGTTGATGTGTCAGGCACCCAATCTAACAGAGGGAGGCGTACCTCATCCAGAATCTCCACCTCCGGAAGGGGTGGTTCGTCTCGTACCAAATGACTATCCTCATGCGGAACGTGAGAGGTGCCTCAAGGCCAGAGAGGCATAGGAGGGTGAAGGAGATCATCAACAGGGAGCAAGCTACCATAGCCATCTTCTTGGAAACTAAAATAAAATGGGCCTTTGGGCAGAGGATATCCAACCTATTTCTGGCTGGTTGGGGTTGCGATTCTAATCTCCTACAGGTTGATGGTGGTAGAATCGTGATCGGGTGGAACATCACAGTTTGGGACGTTCAAGTTATCCAGGCTACTAACCAATTAGTTATTGCTAGCTGCATCAATGCGGGGGGGGGGGGGGTTCACTGTGTGGTCAGTGTTGTGTATGGGCACAACAATGAGATGTGTAGAAGAAGCATTTGGGACCAGATCATTAACTCCACGCAGCAGGCTCTACCATACCTTGTGATTGGTGGTTTCAATCATGTAAGGAAGGGATCTGAGAAGTTCGGTGGCAAACCTATTCCGGATTCCATCATCGGAAGGTTCAATGCAGCAGTGGATGCAGCTAATCTGGCTAAAGTCAACATGACAGGGGGGTTACCACTTAGCAGAATAAAAGAAGTATGGCTTTCAAAATTACGAGCAACCTTGATAGGGCCATGGTCAATGTGAATTGGCTAAATGTGTTTCTCGAACCGTCAATGAGTTTGGGGGGAGGCACCCAAACAGCGACCATGCGTGGATGATGTTGAATCTTAATGGTGCAAGGCAGATGAACAGACCTTTCAGATTCTTGAACTTATGGTTGGAGTGTCTGAGTCTTAAAAATCTGGTGGTGGAGACTTGGAATACGCGCATTGAGGGCAATCCAATCTTTGTGGTGGCAGAAAAGCTAAAAATCCTTAAAACTGCAATCAAGAATTGGGCCAAGGATCTCTCGGACATCCCTACTCTAGTGCAGAAAGCTACTCTAGCATACTCTAAGGCTGCTGAAGACCTAAGGAAAGTCCCACTTCAACCCGAGTTGATGGGGGTAGAAGACAAGGCGGCAAAGAAGCTTAAACAACTAGAAAAGGCTGAAGAACTCCAATTTTGGCAGAGAAGCAGATTAAGGTGGATTAGATATGGTGATCACAACACGAATGTGTACCATGCAGCTACTAAGAAAAATCATATGAGAGACTACATTCACTCTCTTACCTAAGAGGATGGATCACCCACAGGTGGGCCGGAGGATGTGGCGGATGAAGCTATCAAGTTTTTCTCTGATCTGTACAATCAAGGCAGATATTCCTCTTCTTGTGAGCTCCCCCCTCGACGTGTCTCTGAGGAGATGAACAGGAAGTTGTGTGGCCCAGCCTCTGATGAAGAAATTAAACGTTGTGTGTTTTCCATCGGTGCGTCCAAAGCACCTGGGCCAGACGGTTTCAATGGGAAGTTTTTCCATGCTTTCTGGGAGATCGTTAAGGATGATGTTAGCCAGGTGGTGAGATGGTTCTTGGTTGAAGGCTCTATGGTCCGAAGAGTCAATCATGCGTTCCTGCGCCTTATTTGTAAGAAGCCTAATGCTGCTTCTTTGGAGGACTTCAGACCTATAGCATGTTGTTCTGTCCTCTACAAAATAATTGTTAAACTCTTGGCGAAGAGGTTGAGTACCATTCTTCCTGAGGTGGTGTCCCCTAATCAGTCCGCTTTTGTCAAAGGTAGGTCTATATCTGATTGTGCGCTGCTGGCTAGTGAGTTCTTGCTGGATTTCAACTATAAGAATAGAACCAAGAAGGCTTGTGTGAAGGTTGACATATCGAAGGCCTACGACCATGTTAACTGGTCAACCCTTTGGGCGATCTTAGAGGCCTTTGGTTCTCTAACAGGTGGATTGGTTTGATGAAGCAATGCATAGAGACACCCTCTCTCTCGGTGCTTGTCAATGGTATTCTTAAAGGGTTGTTTAAAGCTACGAATGGTTTGAGATAGAAGATCCATTGTCCCCCCTATTGTTTATGCTGCTAATGGAGGCGCTGACCTTTCTCATTCAAAAGGCTGAAGCAAGGGGTGATCTCAAGTCCTTCAAGGTGAGGAGCATTGCGGTCCTATCACATATGATTTTCGTAGATGATGTCTTGCTGTTTCTAGCAGGTCATGACAAATACTTGAGGGCGATGAAATCCACACTAAAGACTTTTGATAAACTTTATGGACTTTCATCAGCAGAATCAAATCTAGGATTTACCTTTCCAGATCTTGTGATGCTAGGAGAGGGAGGCTCAAAGATGTCGTTGGTTTGGAGATCGGTACTTTTCCAACTAAGTATTTGGGCATGCTGATCATGGGAGGCAAAGGTTCTGGTAGGGAGTTTATGGAGATCATTGATAATCTCTAGAGTACGGTGGACAAATGGGTGGGGCTGAAGCTGTCGCTAGCTGGCAGAATTGTTCTAATTAAAACTGTTCTTACGAGCAAGCTCCTCTTCTGGTGTAGATAAGTTGAATTACCTGGGTTTATTTTGGACAAAGCCAGAGCAATCATTAGTTCGTTCCTCTAGTCTGGTAGAAATCATGTCGTTTCTTGGAGCATGGTGATTGCGCCTACGGATCTTGGTGGTCTAGGCATTAGGGACCTGGTCACCATTACTGACCGTGCAACTAAGATGAGGATTGACACGTTCCTCATGAATGTGACGTCTACCTGGGCTATCTGGATGAGAAGGAGGTACGGGGAGAGCTTGTTGATGTCCGATTAGAATAGGTCCTCAAGAGTGTGGAGGAGAATGAACCTGCTCTGGATAAAGGTTCATACAAACTACCAGCTATTGAATGGAACGTGGAAAAGAACTGATACCATGGCTTGGGCATAGGTTGTTGTAGGCCCGCAGGTTCCTTGGGCTCAGATCATTTGGAACCGGACTCATTTCCCCAAATGGAGCTGTTGTTTCTATAGGGGGGTTATGAGGATGATGCCTACGATGGATCGGCTCATCAGATGGGGGCTGGGAGCGAGCACTACATGCCTCCTATGTAAATGTGAGGATGAATCACACAAGCACCTATGGTGGGAATGTAGTTACAATAGGTACATATGGACGAGGGCTATGCTGAAGTGTGGATGGGGGGAAACCCACTGTGCGAGTTGGATGAAAGCATTGCTTAGATTCTAAGGAACACACATAAGAATCAACCTATGAGACACTTTGTGGGCATTTGTATGACTTCCATCATGTTTCATGTGTGGAGGGAAAGAAATTCCAGGTTACATAATGGACCTGAGAAGGATGCCAGTGTTATTTTTGATGATATTGTAAATAGCTTACTTGTTGTTGGCAAAGCCAGACCTCAGCTCGTTTGTAGGATGAACAGGTTGGTCTTGATCCATTGGGGTTTTTTGTAGTTAAATCCCTGGCTTTTGTATTTGGGGTTCCTTTGTTCCCAAATAATTTTTGATACCCGATAGTGATATTTTAACTTATCCAAAAAAAAGTAGTTTCACCTGTGCTCCCTCAAGCAGCCTCCAAAATCTTAGAGTAGCCAAGGAGAAATTGCAACTTGTACCTGTGAAGGGGCATTGGATGAAAGGAATACAACAATGAAGCACAACACTTTGATCCTATATCAAGCGTTAGAATCTCCTATCCACTTAAGATGAGTGTGGCTATGTGTGATGGCTAGGATATTGTAGCTATAGGACACCTTCTAGAGCACAAGGAGGAAGACAACAAGTGAATCTTAGCTTGATTGATCTCAATAGTGAATGCTCAAGTGTAGCTTGGGTACTTTAGGTGTCCTAAGGCCTCTCCTACTTATAATAATGGTTTGAAAGTGTCTAGGTGCGTTCGAGGGAGTTTCTAGAGTGTTCGTAATGCTTAACTAGTCGTTAGGTGTACATTAGTTGGCTAGCAATTTCTAATTTGTTCGTGCTTGAAAAGAACAATCCAGAACCCTGCTGGATCGACAATTTGGTCGACTAAACTGTGACCCCGGTCGAGATTTTCTTCGACCAAGCCTGGGTTTAAGGAAAAGTATTGCAGCATCTATTTTCAACTTCCAACCAACAACCAACCACTCAGTCTAAAGGTCACAAGCTTTAGACCGAAGCTTACTCGGTCGAGATTATTTTTGACTGAAGACTATTTTAGAGCACAATTGTGTAAGTTGTTGAATAGTGCTCTCAAGTTCGACTGAGGTGGTTCTCGGTCGGCAAGAACTTTGACCGAGTGTTTCTCGGTCGACAAGTTCTTCAACTGAGGGTATCCCTATTTTAGACTTTTAAATCACCTACTAAGTGTGTGTTTCAATGTGTGTTGGTGACTCTAACTCTGGGGGAAACCTGTCTAAGGGTTATAAGTGGGTAGGGAAGATCTAACGCTTGATTTACATGATGTCTAAGTACTTGTACATTATATTTTTGTACAAGTGTTTACATTTGAGTACAATCATGAACATTTATATAATTAATCACATTTGATCTATAATTTTCATTGATCTTCATCTTCCCTCTTAGTAGGATTTCCTTATTTCTTTGAACCCTGAACTGCACAAATAACATGTTAGATCCACAAGTGTGAAATGTTTTTCATCATCAAAACAAACGATATATTAATGTCCAATTTAGCCAATAGATTAAACATCAATATTTTGGGATTTAGGGTCTAATTATCATTTTCTTTCTTCCATCAAATTTATATGACATTATTTCTCTCGAGTTTTAATAGTTTAACTTTATTAAGTTCATTTTTTCATTATCTTATACTTATCGGTATTACCATCAACATTCATTAATTAGGGTCACATTAATTCCCTATTTTATCAACAAGGTCACCCTAGATAATTTAGGTTCACTTTATCAAAAATATGCAAATTAAATTAATTAGACTTTTCATTTTGGGAGAAAACATTAATGATGATGATGTTACTTAGAGGGTTAGAAAAGTGAAATAAATTTCCAAATATACATTGATTCATTTACACATAAATAGAAAAGGAGAAATATATTTTGTTTACTCTCTTTATATCCTATTATAGGTGAAGTGTTTGTTACATCATTGTCCAAGATTTGAAATTTATTATTATAAAATTTGTTATTAAAACTTTCATCTGATTTTAATTTAATTTGGGATGTCACGTGCTCACTATATTTGTATGTAGTACAAGAAGCTAACGTGGCATTTGCAATGTGATGTTCAAAATTTAGTTGTTATTATATAAAAACAAAGCGTATTTGTTGGTGTGTTTGTAATATCTTTGATGTTGTGAGAAACATTACTTATTTTAAATGGAAGTTGGTAATGGTATATGCATCTAAAATTCTGAGCATTAATGGAGTTTTAGTGGAAGTAATGAGTAATGCTAATGTAGCCAAAATATCCATTTATATTCACCTCCATGTTTTCAAAATTCAGAGATGGTAAGGGTAATGATAGGATAAGGGTATTTGAGGCGGATACTTACCCTTCCCATTATCAGCAAACTCGTGGTGGGTAAGGGTAAAACACTTTACCCTCTCCATTGATAACCCTACTACTAAAACAACAAGAATTAATTGTTATTTCAAACTATATATTGCAATATCATTGTATAAAGCATAACTATTGCAATAGTGTGCCTAGACAACTACAACATACATTAACTATGGTATCAAACTATATATTACAACTTACAACCCCTATTTTACGAAGCACCCCAATAACAACATGTGTACCTAGGAGATACAACATGTGTTAACTATTTTACAAAGCATATATATTACAACATGCGGCACATGTTGTATAAAGTATCCCTTTTAAGACCATATGATCAATTATAGTAGTTGTAACATGTTATACACGGGGACGAGTAACTATCATGCGGCATAATGTAACATGTAGAGAGATAAATGGTATGACATGCGACCCAACCTTGTACTGAAGTGTGGGAATGAGAAGACAAAGATGCTATAAGCTCCTACCTAGTCATGTGCTAACATGGAATGACATAGTTGTCTAAAGGTGCCTGGATAAAAACCTAAGTCATGGACGGTGAGTCATGCATTTGGCTACATCGTGGTGACTTCTAGTTGGTTGGGTACAAGCCATATATTTCTTGGGGAATAAATAAAAATGAAAAGGAAGACAATTATACTGATGATTCTTAACCGCATTCTTTATTGTCTTATATCATAATCATGCGACTGCCATAACAGTAAAAATTGAATAGTTCTTCTAATATATTCTTTATCTTAAAATTTACTTGCCTTAAATAGTGAAATGAAGATGAAGTTGTATTTACTAGCTCTTGCATATTATCTCTCACTGTTACAATATCTAATAATCTACTAAATAAGTGATTAGGTTTCTTCTAAATAAAATCCTAATTAGACGGTTTGAGTGACTTCACATTTTGGTGGTCACTACTTTTTCTTGTGAGCATGTGTATAAAAGTTTGGTTACTGAGATTTTTAGACATATGTGGGTTGTTTCTATCTACAAATTCTGCATGGAACTTAATGTAGTTTTATGTAAGTTTTATGGAACAATAGTAGATGGCTTGATGAAGATGTTGTGGAATTATATAATAAGTAGTATATTGTTTGCTTCACTTATATAAATGATGGATTTCCCTAGCCTCTTTAGAGTGTGTTATTATGATGCCTTTGATATGTGTCATTTGTCATGGATGGTCGTTTTGGCTGGTCGGGCACCACCTTATAGTCATGTTTGGAATGGTAATCAGGAGTGGTGCCCAACATCACGGGTGAAAGTGAAGAGGGGTACTCATTTGCTAACTCAAAACCTTATAGGGAACTCAATTATACTAGTAGCTTATGATTATCCTGGGGGGTTCTATTCCATAACTAATTGGCGATGAGAGGAGTATCTCAACAACTTATATATGGGTGCATATCTCCACAAGCAGACAATGTGGGATTAAATCCATTCACACATGATTTAACAATCTCCCTCGCATGTGTGACTCCATGAACTCCCCCTAGAAAGACTATTAACCGCACCATACTACATAGGCCCAGAGCACATCCTGATAGTGTGTTTCACAAAGTTGCAAAACCCCAAGTCTGAACCGAACTCTGATACCACTTGTTGGAGAGAAACCGAGGGTTGGACGGTCCAGCCCAATATATAATCTGATTGGGGTTTTATCCCATACCAATTGGCAACAACAGGAGTAGCCTAAGAACTTATATATGAGTGCACATCTCAACATGCAGACAATGTGGGATAAAATCCATTCACACATGACTTAACAATCTCCCCCTCATGTGTGAGTCCATAAACTCCCCCTTTGAAAGGTTATCAACTGCACCACACTATAAAGATCCTTCCACACAGCCCAACAATATATTTCACAAAGGTGCAAAGCCACAAGCTCGAACGATCTTTGATACCACTTGTTGGGGAGAAACCGAAGGGGGGTGGCCCGACCCAATATATAATCCAACCGGGGTTCCATACACTATCAAGTTGTGCTTTGCGCCTATGGTGTGATGCAATTAATCGCCATTGGAGGGAGAGTTTATGGACTCGTGAGGGAGAAATTTGTTAAGTCATGTGTGAACGGATTTAATTCCACATTGTCAAATTCATATATAAGTTGTTGGACTACTTCACCATTGTGAATTAATTTTGAGATGGAACTCCAGCTGGATATTAAACGAGATCATCCCCCTTGATTTTTCCCCAACACTTCCCAATTTGGCGACGACCCTCTTCGTTGAGGTGTGGGAGGGTTGGGCGCGAAGCAAAACACCATGAAGAAGCTCGAGTTGGCGGGAGGCCGCTGGAGTTTGGGGCAACTCGAGCTTTCTCAGCTAGAGGAATTAGAAGGTAGAGCCTTAAAAGCTTTTTCATGATATCAGAAAGAGCCTCCCTAGAAAGGCAGGTTATGCCAGGGGAAAAAATCGCTTTATGAGTGGACTCCACATCATGGCACCCCTCTCTCCCCAAATGTTGTTGCTGCTCCAGTTGTGAGACACGAAGTAGGCAACTTTCTTGAACACGGTGATCAAACAGAAAGTCCAATGTGCCAAAATCCATGCTTATTGAAATTTGATCTGTACCGAGAAGCAGCAGGCGATTGGCTAACATGGATAAGATTGGCTACACCTAAACTGGATTCAATTGATTCAGTCAATTATAGTTAATTCGATTCGATTATACAGTTAGTTTGAGATTTTAACCATTAAACATACCAAATTAGAGCCGATAATTCGGTCAGAATTAACGGGTTAGTGGTTAATTTAATCAGTTAATTTGGTTAACCAAAGTAATGATATTGTTTAAAAATACTCTTAAAATCTTAAACAATTTTTATATTATATGGTGGGTCTCTTGCAAGAGGCTGGTTGGGGACTTTGAAAGTATGTTGCTGCAGAAAACAACAGTAGAACGGGGCACATCTAGATGGTGATTGTATGCATGACGTGGCGGCGATGATGTACATTTCATCGCACAGTTCCTACTGAAACATATATAAAAAAGAAAAGAAACAAGTTGGGAGGGGGGAAGGAGCCCATCCAAGTGGTGTTGATAGGCATATTTTGACGAATATGTACATTTCGTTTTTTTCAACAGAAGACTAGAAAAAGAAAGAAAGATGGTGAAACATCTTTGCATACATTGTCGCAAACAGCGGCGGAGGCTTATCCAAACCGTGTTGGAAAATATGTATGTACGTTTCTTCTCTCTATACAGTAAGAAACAAGCTGGGAAAATAAGAACAAGACAAAACGACAGAAACAAGTAGCAGCAGTGATACTGGTGTGCTATTGAGTATAGTAGGGGGTCTGAATGAGAATACGACGGGGCAGCGAGCATGCTTAGAAAGAATTCATCTCAAGCAAATAGCTTGGTCTCTTGAGGATCCTCCTTGCCGCGGTCATGAAGACCTGGTCGCCCGGCTGTTGGAACGCCGATTCCACCAGTGCCCCTTCGTCCTCCAGCTCAGCCGCGGACGACTGATGATCCCCTGCCGCCGCGGCAGGACCCTCGACGGCCCTGACGATCACAAGTGCAGCCCCTCGCATCCCGACCCCTCCTCCCAGATCCAACTTCCCGAAGTGTCGCATCGTCATCTTGACCGCCGGGACCGTGGTCCTGCCTTTCCTCTCCGCAGTGGCGGGGTCGTCGTCGCCGTCGATCTCTAGGGACAAAAATTCATCTCGGTTCCTACGCTTTCGCGTCTCCTCGTCTTCCTCCCTCCACTCCCTCAACCCCTCCGCTCCCACCTGTACAACCCCTTCCCCATCCTGATCCGCCACGACGAGCGACTCCATGTCCCCCCCTTTCTCTCCCATCGCCACTTCCTTAGCCATGTGGTGCCTGGCCGAGGCAGCAATTAGAGCCCCAATCGTCCAAACCACGCGCTCCTTGAGCCCCGTGGCCGACTCGTGTTCGCCCTCCTCTTCATGCCCGCCGCGTGCAGCAGCGCTCGGGGCGGGTGCCGCGTCATCCATCGCCATGGGGCCGTAGTACCGCGCGGCCAGTACGACGCAGGTGCGGAGCCGCTTCCTGAACACCGCCCGCCACCGCAGCACGGCCGCGTCGGCCCCCTTGGTGCTTATCCGCGGACGCTCCCCTGCCGGCAGCTCGATCCGGAGGGTCCGGACCCGGTGGAACCCGAGGAGTAAGGACGGCGCGCAGGGGGACGACTTCGATGGCTCCTCTGAGCCCTGCTGGTGGTTGTGGCCCGCATCCTCCCCGCGAGGCGCGGCGCCGCAGAGCACCCTAGCGGTGGCCCGAGGCGGCTTGTCGTCGGGGTCGTAGAGTAGGGCAGAGATGGAGTTGAGGAGTGAGAAGAGGACTCGGTGAAGCAGCGGGACGATGAGGAACAGCAGGCCCGAGCCCGTGTGCGAGGACGAGAAGAAGAAGGGCGCGGACGAGGACGGGGACACCACGGCGTCGACGCCGAGGTGGAGGTGCTCGGCTTGTGGCACTAAGGAGGCGAATCTGCGGTTAAGGCAGCGGCAGCGGGCGAGGGTGCGGACGTCGGAGACTATGTCAAGGACACGGACGAGCACGTCATCCGGGAGGCGGTCCAAGCCGTCGTCCGCGGATGCAACAGCTGCTGCTGCTGCTGCTGCGCCGGCGTTGCCTTCTGCTGGCCTGGAAACGAGCTTCATGTCTGGTCAGTCTTAGCAGATTTTGGCGGAATCTGGTAGGTAAAGGCGTTTGCGTTGTGGCGGTGGTTGGAATGCCGGTCTGGTCTGGGAATTATTAGTAGCAGTAGTAAGCGCAGCAGTGATTTAGTAGTAGTAGTAGGCAGCTAGCAATGAGAGGAAGAAGAAATAGGGTTTGCGAAGAGGGGATTGAATAAGGATATCGACGACGACTCCTGGGACCAGGGCTCCGTCATCCATCCTCATCATGATACATGCTCGGTCCTCATCCTATCTTTTCCCCAGTTTGCCCCCAAACATGACAGTGACCGGCGCGGCGCCCGCCTCCTTGCTTCCCGCCCGCTGGTTGGTGGTCACACCACGGACGGAATTAGGGAAAGAATCCACGGATTTCGAATAACACACACCGCCCGTCTCGGTGCGTGTGAAGAGGTGGAACCGGAACGCGATGGTTGCCGGGTTTCCTTAACATGGAAGCAGCTTTCCCTGGTCATGTAGCACATCCCCAAATTGTTTAAGTTATTGAAGTCTTCATTTATTATATATTGATGGATCCAAATAAAAGCGGGAAGAGAACACGCCGTCAGCTTCACCATTATACACGTCATTGTCGTTGTTTTCACAAAATATCTGACATCTCAAAAATAAACAAATAAGTGCATAATATATCAAATACCAGGAATGCCCCGAACGTGGTTTGAAAGTATTGTATTACATTGAACACGGTAAATGGTGTGTTATGTGTTTTTTTTAAATGAAGAAAAGAATAGACTTAATAAGTGATTTCATTGTAAGTTAGATAAGTTCAAAGGAAAGTGTTGAAATCTATTTCGAACATACATACTATGATCAAAAGAAAAATAAGGGATAAAAGTAATAATAAATGTCTTCCATTGTTAGGTTGTGCCACACACTCAATCCTAACAACAATTAATATACGGTAACAACAAGGAGAATGGTACCAGACAGACAGTCCTTGTTGGGGTGCATACAAATTATACAATCAATTTTGTATAATTTTGAAAAACTAGAGGTAAATGTTACATGCTATCTATATATTTGAAAATTAAAGATACACATTACATTCAAACCCTCATGCGGATTTTCATATATTCTTGTTAAAGTATATTAAAGGAACATGCAAACCCCTCATGCTCTCGCATAACTACCTCATTGGAACAAAAGGCAAACTTATACAAAAAAAAAAACTTATAAAAAATAACATCAAGTACATGCTGAGTTCTTTCCTTATATGGATCATATATTTTTAATTTAGAAAAATCGCTCTACGACTTCTTAAATAGTATAGATATATCAACGAATGTTGCTTGCTTGATCCTGATTGTTTTAACGTATTTATATAGTACGAGGAAGCATGTATCTTTAGCCGTCATCACAATCATCTAAGCCTCAAGACTCAAGTCCAACAGCTACGTGATTTTTCTTTGTTGCTTCCGATAAGCTAAATCATGGGTTATATTCATTTCAGGATGGAAAGCTTTGAAATCTTATTTTATAAACTTCTCTCCACGTTATTTAGATTCGTCTCCTCTTCTTTTCTATGTCCTCGACTCATTAGCAATGTTTTGAATGGGAGCATTCGTCTTATTGTGTTGAATATGTCCATGTCATTTTGGACGGCCTCCACTCACTCAGCGTGTCCTCGTCACCCCTTATGTTCCTTATATTAGTAATTTCGCAAGTGGTTTTTTATTGTTGTACACACCTCCATCTCAAAACACATGTACTTTTTCCACATTGAACTTGTCAATGTCCAACATTCACTCACATATAGCACAATTGATAGTTATTTTCTAAAACTTACTTACTAATTTAAAGGAAATATTCCGATCAAATATTACTCTACTTGCACTACTCTATTTGAACTATTCCAATGTAATCATGTGACAAACAACTTGAACATCATCATCCGTTACAAAAAAAAAAAAATTTGGTCGGTAAAAACTCAAAAAAAAGACTGGTAAACAAATGAAAGAAGAATTAGAAGTGACATTTGTATGAAGTTAATATTTTTATATCATGTATAACTGATTAATATGTATAATAGATGTAGTGAATTGGATGACTCTTATGTGTTTTTTGATTGTGCTTATTATTGTTTTTCTCTTCTATTACAGATTTAATAGATGTTATTAGGAAGAGTGACAAATCAACATATAATGATTCTGTTAAGATACATATTGTCAGTCATATATTTACAAATACAAATGTCATAGAAGATGTATAATCTTATACATTTTTAATATAGTATATTTGTCACATAAAAAATGCACTGCAATATAATGAAATTTCTGAGAAAAAGATCACGTACCTTCAACCTAGAGGCACGGCACTGTTGTCTCTTAGACGCCCTTCCCCAGCCTTCTTCTACAGAGACTACAGAAACTATAGCGGACGTGCAACTGACCGTCATTAATTAACATTGTTGTTTGTACGGAATGTCTCGTGCCTAACCTGTGCTGGTGATATGGAACAGGGACCGCCAGGATAATGGCATCTTAGCTGTCTCCATGATTCTCGACTCTTCTATGTATCCACCTTGAGCGACTGTACCTTGGGACGGACTCCTTCGCCGCGAAGCTATTTGAATATTTATTTTCTTTAAATAAATATGATACTAACAACGGCGATCCTTGACAATGTATCAACAATTTTTCTTCCATGCTGGCGGCAACCATGGATGTGAACTGGGGTTTACTAGATACCCTCTTCACCCAAACACATTGGGGACATATATCTCGTCGTGTTCTTTTTATATTGCCTACTCTGTCCATCAACCACGGTGGTTGCGCTCAACAACCGACATACTGACACCACGAGTGAAGAGCCAATGGAGTCATGGTTGCATGCAAAATTCCGCGGCAGGAAGACCATCATCAGCTCATTGGGGATAAATTGATCCAGTTAGTTAGAGGCGGCCAAACCCTCACAAATGGAAGCGGCATAAACATAATTTATAAGACTTTGGTATTACTAATGATTCACATCAAAGGTAAATAGGAGTAAAGCCAATACATCATCGATATACCTCAAACATATGTTGCTCGTCTTTTTTTGCTAAGATCAATAGAAAAGTAAATGGATCTTATGCCAAATCATATCAGATGGGTGGATAACCTAGTCCCGTAGTATGAACAAAACTGATTTTCAGACCCCAACTATGGATCATATCAGGTTCTTCTCCTATATACATGTGTAAAAAATCAATCTCAATAAAACAAAATTTCGACAAATTTTTATTTTAGAAAGAATGCAACAATCTTTACATCATACACTTACATCTTTGAAACTATGAGATCATATTCAAAACTCATTCTAGTTTTGCTCCAATGGGAGGCATCTTGCATTCCATCTTCTTTTAAGTTAGCTAGAATCGCTTGTCCGGTTCATATCTTTTCTCCAAGGAAATATATCAAAGCTTGAACCATAATAGGAAAAAGGTCATCCTCAAACAATGCTACAAAATCCTATTATTTGGAATGTGAACGTGTAAGATACTAAAATTTCTAATGTGAAACCTTAATCCCATGGGGTAAGTAACAATGTAACCAATGAGTAACAGTTAATGTTATATAACTCATTTATTAATTCCTCCTTGTACCCTAATGAACCTATAGTACACATGATGTTATGACTTTGGTGTAAACTGTAACTTTGGAAACATATGTCTTAGACATTCCTTAGATATCTAGACCATGAAGTGATGGATGATACGGATCTGTAGAACCTAACCTTAAACCTAGAAGATGTGTAAAGAAGTGTAAATTGTATGTACTGATAGAATAGACCTTAGCCCTAAATTATGGTCGACTAGTACTAATATATACATAGTATTGATTGTATGTCCAGAGAGCCATCATGTGATGATTGCAATAGGGATACTTTATATTTGATTTGATTATCAATAAAGGCAAATTCACTTATTATGTTTCTTTGAGTATTGAGATAATGAATAAACTTAATAATGTCCTAAGAATGTTTTAACTCGGTGACATATGGTTTGGGTTGAGGACCTGAACATGATATCATATATATAGTAAGAGTACTCATTCTTTTTGTGTTCCTAGTCAGTTGTTGTTGTGGATGCTGTAGGACAACAATAATACACAAAACTAGCATGTATGGTGAGTGATGATTGCATCTCTTTAGTCAAGATATTGGATAGTCAACTGAGATGCATGGGTACTTATTAGAGAACAAGTTGTACTAAGGAGACCCACCTTTTAATTGAGACATGGAAGTCATGTAGTGACATGTCACAGTCATATCTTAATGTGACAATGGTGATTGTGATCCTTATACATGAAGTCACCAAAATAATCACAAGTCGTTCTGCGTGCTTTGACCACTAGCCCAACATGCTCTCAAATATGAGTTGCCAAAAAGATAGTGATTGGGTGTATTTGAGATATGTTATCATCCCAATAACGTCCATGTTCTCATGCTTCTTTTGAAGTTCATGATTCATGGGACAAAGCATCATGCATTTGATGTCCAAAACATCAATAGAATTCTTGTTATGAGCCCCCTTTCCTCTCTAGGCGCATTTGGAGTCGGTTCATTAGGTATTGGTGTGTCTAGGACATAGAGCTTAGGCTCATGTGTGAGAATATTTTCAGCATCTTGAACCAATCATTTAATTTATTCCCTTTAAATTTTTCTTTGTTAAGGATAGATCACAATGAAAATAGATTATGAATTGCATTTTCCATTGATCCACAAAGAATATATTTTGCATGACTCAATTAATTTTTTTTATTTCAAAATTTGATTTGACAGGATTAATTTAGACTTTAATTAATTACGCTCTGACTATCTTGTTCAAATTAATAGCCCTCAATATTAATTCAGAAGATTACAGTGAACAATCCTCTAGTGGTCAAGATGCAAAATATATTACTTTATCAGGTTTCATAACTTAACTATTAATGTAGGTAACAATTATCAGTTGTATAATTCCCTGTCAATTATTCTTCATATGAATTATATGCCATCTTTGTGCCTCTAAGTGCTTAATCTCATTAAGATCACCTAGTCAAGTTCAACACAAGTCCAATATAATAAGATATGCTCCCTTCTTGGCAAGCCCACATACTTATTACCACACTTCCCCAAAGTATATTATGCACCACGCTTGACGTGCCCACACTTAGTAAAAAAAGGTTTTCATGTGTATTGCACTTAGAACACATCTTCAACATTGATATTATATTGAGGAATTCATATATATATGTATGTATACAATCACCATTATAAATACATTATTATACGTATCATATACTATAACAATCACCACATGAGATAAAATATGATATGGTAACTAGTACAAGACTTGAGCCAACAAGTGTTGTAGAAAAACCAACCAAGACATCCACATCCAATGTAACCATTATTTTGCTTTTTGGGATTTTCTGGTCGCCCAATTAGGTAAGACGATCAGCCGATTAGAATTCTCATATCACCCTATCAAGAACAAGCAAGGCAGGAGAGGTATGATGTCTCCAAGGTGTTGTTTAAGTGCAAAATTGTATAGATGAAGTATAGGCCGAGACACGACATGTGAGGCTTGGTGTAAATATTCAACAAGACAACAAAAGGTTGTAGCGAATAGGATGAGTCAGATCCTTTCTTTTCCATCTATATTTATCGATGGTCAACTCATATTTGAATCTGGTAGATTGCGGTCTTCACCAAAAAAATATGTATCTTGTTGTTGGACAACAAATGTGGACAAAGGTATCACCTTTGCACTTATTTTGTTTTTATTCACTAGAGTCTCATAGCTATGGTCTATTGGCATTATAACTTTGGCAAGAAAAATTAATTTTACATAGTGCCTCCTTCCCCAAAAGCCCTACTCATAACTGGTACAATAAATAGTACATTGGTGGAATTCGGTGTATAGTGCCTTAGCATAGATTAATACACTTCTAGAATGATGAAATACTCTAATATGATCTAGAGTTAAGTTTTAGTTCATAATGTGCATTCTAATTGTCACAATATTCATTAACATATACATGCTAGTTTAATAAGGTTTATATATCTAATATGAATTTAACTGTGCAAACTGACTAATGTAAGTCGAAAAGGGATTAAAACATATGCATAAGAAATCATAGGTGTTTCATTTAATCATGGATGACTAATGTTGCCCTTGTCTCATTTAATGATTGATTTCATGGACTTAAAATAATTAAGTAACATGATAGAATTCATGTAGGATAATCTAACGCAACTTTCTTAATGATAGGATCATGGAAATAAGGTTAAATATTAAAATTTTGGCATAATGATGTTATGTAATAATGTATATTAAGATTACATGGTTAAATAATTGCTTAATTAGACCTCATAAAAGTTAATATTCAAATATAAATTGAATGATATATTCGAATTCTACATGGCCAAAGTAGGACAACAGAGAAGTTTCTTCCTCTCTGAATGATGAAAAATTATTGAATTCAAATATAGTAGACACACCACAAATAAATGGAATTGATTTAGATTAGAAGATAATTTCAATTATTTACATCACTGATTTCACACCTATGTAACAGTGTGACACGTGCATGGGATAATCCACTTATGTAGACTCTTTTTAGAGCAGATTGATCATGATCTAATGGACGCATGACCATCTTCAACCTCAACCTTGAGTCCTATGACCCCCTCAAACAATGGTGTCGTTTGTCCTTAATTTCTTTCTCCCTCTCATTTCTCTCTCATCCCTTTTTATCTATCTCTCCATCTTCCCCATGACAATTGGGCCTAGGTTATCCCAAAGTTGCCTAACATCAGTGGAATCTAGAGTTCCCATGAACCCTAGTCTCCTCAATTGTGCTTTCTCAAATTCCATAGGGGTCTATCTCTCCCTTAGTACATCTACCTCAAAAGACCTAGTCAAAGCTAGATGCAACCTAATCCTCCCATTTGATCTTGTTTCACCAGCACCACCACCTCCCAACGCCAATTACTTCTTCGGTGACCTCGAAACAGGTGGATCTTTCTGGATCTCTTCATGGCTTATGAATTAGTTGGAACACCCTAGTGGGACCACAAGAAGGTACCTCAACTATCAATTAGGATAGAATGGAGGTATACCATGATTCCCTCTTTTTTTATTGGTTTCTTTATGCTTGCACATTACCACGGATGTGTTTTTGGTTTCTAATCGATAAAATTGTTTGATTTTAACACATCTGAGTTCAATACAAAGTGTCCAAGCTTCCCAAATAACATGTAGTTTTGGGTTCTCCTTTCCTAGTTTCCTTGTCAATTCTAATGTTGTGTTGATAATAGATATCCATTTTGGAAACTTTAGACACCACCAGACCCTCCATGGAGGTTGTTTGATGTGGAGGAACATCCCAAGTCCAATAGTTATGGGATCATGTAAAATCCATTAGTGGGATCCTCGTTAGCTCTATGTTCAATAGAAGAGACGGGAAATATCCCCTCTAACAATCTCACATGGGACTCCCTATAAGGAGTGGGACCAGATAGGAGATCCATTCCCTACTAAAATTTGAGGAATAAAACATCCATTCCAAACACACTCAGAAGGTATGTCAAAACAAGTGTAAAATTTTCAAATCTTACATGATGGTATACAAAAGACCAAAGTAAAGTAGAGGAATAAAAGTTTCATGACTATAATCTATTTTATGAAAGTACATCATCATCTCCCATATAGGGTTTACATGGATATTACAACATAAGGATATAGTAGAGGGAAATCTAAACCATATCAAGTTTATCTCCAAGCTTCAACTCCTAAAGCTAAGTCCATGTTGAAAGACATATTCTCCTTTACCTACAGTTGGGGTTGGAAGCATACCCCAGTAAGAGGAGAAAGATAGATGACATCAGCAAAAGGCTGGTATGTGGATACTAAAATAGAATTGACCAATATATGGAGTAAAGGACATCAAGTAAACAATGCTTCCCATAGAAAAGGAAAGAACAACCCAAGTGGGTATCAAGAGAAATGAATTACAAACATAAGATAACAAAAGAGATACTTGCCATAAATATAACAATAAGGATGTGCCACATAAGCACATATCATGAAATTAGGGCACATAACCCATCATCAATAACATTAACCTACATGCATGTGAGATCAGCATAACACTAAAACAATATAAAGACAATGGCAGTCAAGCCTCATAAACTTGAAACTTAATAGAGATTAGCACATAACCAAACTCCCCAATATATAAAGTGTGGGCACAAAATCTGGGTATGGGGCACATAACCTCCATCTCAAAAATATAATAAGGGCACATAATCCAAAAACCAAAGCAATTACACTACTCTAGGGCTAAAAAATCGCATAACATGCTTAATGTAGAGGCAAGTAAAAAGTATAGTCAGAATAAACAAGATTGCCATCACATATAAACACCCACCACATATGTTGGAAAATTAGGATTCTTCAAAAATAAAGAATAAGGTGGAGCCACAAGAAAATCCAATCAAATAGGATGATAAAAAGATTAGAACATAAATATTTCACATGAGATCATGTTCTCAAAAGAAAGAGATATTGTGTAGGCTATTGTCCATAGGGATCAATAGAAAGATGAAAATGGGTTATTGCTCAAAAAGAATAATAGGAGATGAAAACATACCTCACTTTAGAGTCTAAAAAAGTCCAAAGTCAATCCTAGATCCAAGCCTAGGTCTCCAAGGAACCTATTATGCATTTATGTAGAATTAGGATTACGTTTAGATAAATTACTCAAAACCCTAAAAATTGTCTTTTTACTATTAGTAAATTAGGTTATCAAATCCATGCCATAATGTAGATTTTATTTTTGGAGTTCATACATATTTTATTTTATTTTTTTGACTTATAGATTATTAGTTATGAATTTCAGAAAAACTTAACCGATTAAGAAAATCCATAAAAATTACCTATTTATAACATTAGATTTAGGTGAAGAATTGGTACCATTAGGTAGATTACAATTTTTTATTTCAAGACATATTTTATTTTATTTTTATGAGTTGTAGATAATTAGTTATGAATTTCCAAAATTTTGACAAATTTAATAATCAAGAAAATCCACGTCATCAAAGGGAATCCAATCAGCAGTCAAACTTGTTGAGTTGGCCCAACCACACCCAGAAAAATTAGTTTTCAACTCAGCTCAAGGCTCATCGCGGAAAAGAAGAACAACAGAGTGCGAAAAGATAGTTTTGCCCCTAACTGAAAACAAAATCGTGAATAGAAAAGAGAGGGAAAATAGGGTTACATACATGTCGGTCATATTCTTTGTCTCCCTGATTCATCCCACAAGACAACCAGGTGCCATCATTACAATTTGACTATGGAAAACCCAAACTCACGATCTAACCCAAAAGATGGCCTGTAGATGACACATTCATCCTACCCAAGAACTGGCGGTCTAGGTTACCCCAAACATAGCACCTACTAAGTACAGAATCCCTCAGAGCTTTGTCCACCATTAGTGGCAAAGAGAAAAAGAAAACAAAGACCTGATAGGAGCGAGATAATAGAGGTAAATTGACAGATAAAACTCAAATGCTCAACAAATTTAGTAGCCCAACAACACATAAACCAAGTAAGAAGAAAATGAGAAGGGTAGATTAAACCCAAATTTGAGAATGACAGAGGTGATGAAAATGGGGAAAACACCTTACACTTGGTTGGGGGGAATGGAATGCATATGAAGCACCATGGAGTCACTAGGAACTGATTCCCATGATCTCAGAGCCTCACAGCAACCATATTCATTTAGAGGAACTCCAGTTAGTAGGAGAAGAAAATCAAAGTAGGGGAATCATGCTCGGAGTCTGATGAGGCCAGTGTAAGCAAGAAAATAGAACTATAGGTCCTTGCGGAGGGTAAGGGACATGTTTCTAGTGGTCCAATTTCTTGAGGTGGCTAGGAGAACGGAAGAAGCAAGATACAGGGGGAGGAACAGAGCGGCAAGGAATCATTTTGTGGAAATAGGGTAGAAGTGTCGAAACCCTAGATTTATAGGGTCCTTGGTTTTGGTATGGTCCAAGAAATGTGAGGGAGAGAAAACCTGAGGCAAAGAAAGAAGAGAGAGGGAGAAAATCGTGAAGAAAAACAGTGGGAAACTGGTTCCCAGATCACACACTAAAGGAAAACAAAAGAGAAAGATTTGGGGTAGTAGAAAAGTCGAGCGTCGTACAATCATGATTGAATGGATAAGAATAAATCTAAAATCTTGAAACCCAATGTGACATCAATCACTTTAGGAAAATTGAAACATTAAATGTATTCATTTAAATGATTTATATCTTTCTTCGAAATTCAATCTAAGGGTCCAAGCCTTATCCAAATTAGTTGAAAATTCACACACAACCTTATTTTAACATGCAACTTTTGACTCTAAGGTTAGTCTTCTCTTTTAGAATCATTAAATATTTTATTCAATATTTTATAGGAAACCTCACCTTTTCTTTTCTAAATAAAATTTACATAATTGTTATTATCCCCCAATTTGTGACACTTGACCTTCAAGCCACATCATGTCCAAAGAATTTGAATCTGAAATTATCTTTAACTGATTAGTCTTCCTTTTATGAATTTTAGCCCACTATCCATTATTACCACTATTTCTCATATTAAATAATTAAGTAGCACATTAACACATTATTATGTAGCATTATTATTCATTCCTTTATCTTTACTTTATTCTACAAGGCTATAGAAAATTATAGAACGAATTTATCTTATCATTTATCTCATTAAGTTTACTAATTTCATATTTCTTTGAATTATGTATCAATATTCTCAATTATGGACACCTAGTCCTTCTATGCACATTATTTCTCTTAACCTCATACCTTAACCATCATTTTCTCATGTGGCATATTTGATTGGTCTAAAGATTACTTATGAGAGCATTAGATCATAATTCAATTCATGCATCTATGTTAGGGCGATTTATCATGCATTAACATATTAGAGTTACAATTAAGTACTTTTAAGTATATCTTCATCCTTGTTTGGCTAAGTCCAAAGAGTCAAACTTTCTATCCTCCAAGGCATATGATCAGCGTCAAGAGGCTAGGTTTTGGTATGTTACAACACTCCACCCCTTAAAGGGATTTCATCCTCAAAATCTAATCATTCATACATCATCAGCCAACTATTCTCCACCCCTTAAAAGGTTAAACTAATAAGTCAAACTAAACAACTCTTGAAGATATTAGGGTTTCATATGAATTTTTTAGTTGTGAATACCTTTTATGTTGTTCATTGGTCAAGCATCTAACTAACAGGTCATATCAGCCTAGGGTTGTTCTTTAGGTCCTTGTCTCTCTAACCTAACAACCCTAAGGTTCACATTATCAACCAAAAAGTCATACGGTACAAAGGATAGGTCCACTACACCTTTATATTATTCCACATATTCATAGTCACTTCTTCATAGACATAATAGGGTTTCATGATATCCACTACAACTAAATCTAGGGTTTCTCCACTAGAATTTCACATATATCTTCATTGTGACTTTAGCTCTACAAACCATCGATAAAATTCATAAAACTTTCTGTTGTACATATAATAGTATAATGGAATATTTTTTGGCGATGAAATCTATTCGACATAAAACAAAAGAATCAACTGTGAAAACTAAGTCACAATTGAGGAATAAAACATTCATTCCAAACTCACTCAAAAGGTATGCTGGAACAAGTGTAAATTTTCAAATCTTACATGATGGTATACAAAAGACCAAAGTAAAGAAGCAGAATAAAAATTTCATGAATATAACCAATTTTATGAAAGTGCATCATCATCTCCATACAGGGTTTACATGGATATTACAACATAAGGATCCAGTAGAGGGAAATCTAAACCATATCAAGTTTGTCCAAGCTTTAATTCCTTAAGCTAAGTCCATGTTGAAAGACATATTCTCCTTTACCTACACCTGGGGTTGGAAGCATACTCCAGCAAGAGGAGAAAAATAGATGACATCAGCAAAAGGCTGGTATGTGCATACTAAAATAGAATTGAGAAATATATGGAGTAAAGGACATCAAGTAAACAATTCTTCCCATAGAAAAGGAAAGAACAACCCAAGTGTGTATCAAGAGAAATGAATGGAAAACATAAGATAACAAAAGAGATACTTTCCATAAATAAAACAATAAGGTTTTGTTACATAAGCACATATCATGAAATTAGGGCACATAACCCATCATCAATAACATCAACTTGCATGCATGTGAGATAAGCATAGTACTGGAACAATATAAAGACAATGGTGTCCAAGCCTCATTAACTTGAAACATGATAGAGAATGGCACATAACCAAACTCCTCAATATATAAATTGTAGGCACAAAACCTAGGTATGGGGCACATAACCTCCATCCCAAAAATATAATAAGGGCACATAAACCAAAAACCAAATCAATTACACTACTCTAGGGTTACTGAATCACATAACATGCTTAATGTAGAGGAAAGTAAAAAGTATAGCTAGAATAAACAAGATTGCCATCACATAAATGGACAATATTAACATCCATCACATAAGTGGGAACATTAGGGTTCTTCAAAAAAAATATAAGTTGGAGTCAAAATAAAGTCCAGTCAAATAGGATGATAAAAATATTAGAGTAAACATAAATATTTCACATGAAAGCATGCTCTCAAAAGAAACAGATATTGTGTAGGATATTGTCCATAGGACCAAGAGAAAGATGAAAATGGGTTATTGCTCAAAAAGAATAATAGAGAATGCAAACATACCTCATTTCAGAGTCTAAATAAGTCCAAAATGAGTCCTAGATCCAAGCCTAGGTCTCCAAAGCACCTATTATGCATATATGTAGAGTTAGGATTAGTTATACATTAATTACTCAAAACCCTAAAAATTGCCATTTTAGTATTAGTGAATTAGGTTATCAAAGCCACACCATAATGTATGTTATATTTTTTTTGAGTTCATAACATATTTTATTTTATTTTTCTAACTTATAAATTATTATTTATGAATTTTAAAAAAAAACTAAACAAATTAAGAAAATCCATAAAATCACCTTTTTATAACATTAGATTTAGGTGAAGAAATTGGTACCATTAGGTAGATTATAATTTTCTAATTTTAGAACATATTTTACTTTATTTTTTTAAGCTATAGATAATTAGTTATGAATTTCCAAAAATTCAACCAATCAAATAATCGAGAAAATCCACGTCATCAAAGGGAATCCATTCACTGGTCAAACTTGCTAAGTTGTGTCAACCACACACGAACAACTCAGTGCTCAACTCAGATCAAGGCTCAACACGTAAAAGAAGAACAATAGAGCGCAAAAAGATGGTTTTTCCCTCAACGAAAAACAAAACCATGAATAGAAAAGATAGAGCAAACATGCTAACACACATCGATCATCTTCTTTGTCTCCCCAACTCATCCCATAAGACAACCAGGCACCATTACAGTTTGACTGTGGAAAAGCCAAACTCACGATCTAACCTAAAAGATGGCACGTGGATGACACCTTCATCTTGCCCAAAAACTAGTGGTCTAGGTGACCCTAAACATAGCACCTACTGGGTACAGAATCCGTCAGAGCTTTTTCCACCATTAGTGGTAAAGAGGGAAAGAAAACCAAGACCTGATAGGAGTGATATCATAGAGGCAAATTGGCAGATAAAACTCAAATGTTCAACATATTTAGTATTCCAGCAACACATAAACCAAGTAAGAGAAAGGGAAAAGGGCAGATTAAACTCATATTTGAGAACGACAGTTAGGTAATGAAAAAGGGGAGAACACCTTACACTTGGTTCGGGGGAAATCAAATGCATCTGAAGCGCCATGGAGTCACTAGGAACTAATCCCCACGATCTCAGAGCCTTGCAGTATCCAAAATTATTTGGAGGAACTCAGGTTAGTAGGAGAAGAAAACCAGAGTAGGGGAATCATGTTTGGAGTCTGGTGAGGCCAACTTAAGCAGGAAAATAGGACTATAGGTCCCCACAGAGGGTAAGGGACAAGTTCCTAGTGGTCTAATTGCCTAAGGTGGCAAGGAGAAGAGAGCAAGAAATAGGGGGAACAGAATGACAAGGAACCATTTTGCGGAATTAGGGTAGAAGCATCAAAACCCTAGATTATATAGGGTCCTTGGTTTTGGGATGATCTAAGGAATTTGAGGGAGAGAAAATCTGAGGCAAAGAAGGAAGAGAGAAGGAGAAAATTGTGAAGGAAAATAGTGGGAAACTAGTTCCCAGATCGCGTAGTAAAGGAAAACAATGGAGAAAGACTCAGGTAGGAAAAAAGTCAAGCGTCATATGATCATGATCTAATGGATCAGAATAAATTCAAAATCTTGAAAGCCAGCGTGACATCAAGAACTTTAGGAAAATTGAACCATTAAATGAATTTCATTTAAATGATTTATATCTTTCTTTTAAATTCAATTTGAGGGTCCAAACCTTATCCAAATCGGTTAAAAATTCACACATATCCTTATTTTAACATGTAGATTTTGACTCTAAGGTTTTTTTCTCTTTTAGAATCATTAAATATTGTATTTCATATTTTGGAGGAAACTTCACATTTTCTTTTCTTGATGAAATTGACATAATCATTATTATCTCAATTTTGTGAAACTTGACCTCCAAGACACATCATATCCAAAGAATTTCAATTTGAAGTTATCTTTAACCTATTAGTCTTCCTTTTATGAATTTTAGCCCATTATCCATTATTACCACTATTTCTCATATTAAATAATTCAATACCATATTAACACATTTAAAACATTATTATTCATTCATTTATCTCTCCCTTGTTCCATAAGGTTATAGAATATTCTAGAACAAATTTATTTTATCATTTATCTCATTAAGTTTATTAATTTCATATTTATTTCAATTATGTATCAATATTCTCAATTACGGTTACCTAGTCATTCTATGCACATTATTTCTTTTAACCTCGTACCTTAACCATCATTTTCTCATGTGGCATATTTTATTGGTCTAAAGATTATTTATGAGAGCATTAGGTCATAACTATTTCCATGCATATATGTTAGGGTGATTTTATCATGCATTAACATATTAGAGTTACAATTATCTTCTTTTAAGTATATCTTCATCCTTATTTGGCTAAGTCCTAAGAGTCAAACTTTCTATCCTCCAAGGCATATGATCAAGGTCAAGAGGCTAGCTTTTGGTATGTTACACTCACTCACCTTATTTTATGTTGTCACACTTGTAGTAGGATTTGCTTGTCCTTTCATAGTTGATTCATGTTCTCATCGTGCTTTATTGGAAGTCATGCATATTGCTCTCAGTACCATCTCCCACATTAACCTCTAGTGCATAATGTCAGGGTACTATGGTACCATTCTATTCATTTTGACATTTTAGTAAATATAGGTAACTTCAATAAATTGTAGTAATTAATTTGTAAGTCAAAAAATAAAGTACAACATGTTTTTCCATCAAAAGATTGAGAGTTCTTATTTGGTATAGGCATTATGGTATGTTTTGATTATATCTAAAAATTGGTATTTGAGATTTTACATATTGAGTTGGAATTGAATCTAAATTTACTAAAATATTATTAGGAGACTGAAATCATGGCTTGGTAACAGATCGTAACCATAAATAGGCCTAGAAATTAGGTATATTAGTAACCCCCTATTTAATTGGGCAATTGTCTTTTGACTAAAATTCTACTTGCCCATGGATGAGGCAAGAATTTCGATATTGATTTCTTCTCTTATGTGATCTTTGAGAAATATTTTTTCCTAATTTCTTCATTGTTGTCATTAATGTTGTATATCACTCATGTTTTCTTAGTTCCCACTCAACTTGACACAATGATTGACTATGTTAACTTCATAACTTGGATTATTTTTTAAAATGACAATATTGTCTTGCCTTCTCTGTTATTATGCATGTTAGATATATTCCACTAGGTTATTTTTAGTAATCGTGTCTAGGTGTTGGGGTCCAATGCCATATCATTTCTATTTACGTTTAGGTGTTGGAACCTAGGCCCATGTGTTTGAGTGTGATTCTCTCACATGTTTGATATATTGTACATAGAGGATTACATTTGTGTTCACCTCCTTACTACAGCATGGAATCCAATGGAGTTCTAGCCCTAGTTTTTGAGATTTTTAGTCTAATTGAAATTTCCATGTAAAATTTATCAAATGATGTTGTTGAATACTATTAAAAGAAAGAATTTTTGTTGTAACGTTATGTTTTGATTAGAAATATCATCACTCTTGTAAATATACACCATGTTGTCTAACTCTTTCTATTTTCATGCCTTCTTATGGATGTGAACACCGATTCTATTTAACACTACTCATTTATTCCCAATATTTAATTGTTTACCACATATACATTTTTTATTATAAGCCTCACAATTGTTTCTCCCATTATGGATGGTGTTCTCAAGCCATCCAGATGCATGTGTTCTAGGATAGAATAGTTCTAGGATAGGAGGATTAGTAGGAGATAGATCCACAACCATAGACCTTTGGATACCTTGGAATAGTTAGGTTGCCCTCTATAATTGATATATTTTATGGGTTGTTATGCCTCTTTCCTGTTCTAATGACACCCATATGCATGAGAAATAGAATTATGTAATGAGAATTTTGTTGTAATAGTTTAGTTTTCCTCTAAAAGAGTGAAATCACCCCTTTACTAAAAATTTGAAGAATTGACATCCATCCCAAACACAATCAAAGGTATGATGGAATGGGCATAAATTTTCCAAATTTATAAATATGGTAAACAAAAGGCCATTGGAAAGCAACGGAATAAAAATTTACTGACTATATTCAATTTCATATAAAGGATTACAAAAATACATCGTTCTCCCTTTAGGGTTTACATCAATATACACAAATAGGATTTAGATCGAGGGAAGTCTAGACTACTACAATCTTGTCTCCAAAGCAACATCTCCATCAACTAGGTCCAAGCCAAAGCTATGTTCTCCTTGTCTTGTCCATCTCCTTGAACAACACCGGGGTGGTTGGGAAGGCACCCAGTAAAAGGGAAAGGGAAAAGAAAAGTATGTGTCACAAAATATATCTAGGATAACAAGATAAGTAAAGCAAGTAAATATAGGCTAGGGTTCATCATAAGATGAAGATAAGAAGCTATATCAAAAGAAACTTGCCATTAACAATTAAATTAAAAGGGGTTTGCATATAAGATAATTATGTCTACCTAACTAAGTAGGGTTGAGGCACCTACCAGACCTCTAACCTTATGTGAGGGGAGAATAAGACATTTTCATTCACCTACAATAATATGGGGAGAATAAAAACATTCCCCAGGGCGAATAAATGCATGCCCTCGATGGGTGGTTGTATATAAGTAACGCTACTTTAAATTAAATAGAACATAAATTTGCATGCTAGAAAAGTAGTCATGGAAAGAATAATCATGTGAATCAATAAGCATGGCAGTGGGATTTAAAACCCAAACAAGAAGAAACTATAATCTAATTTGAGGCACAAGAAATTAGGGTTTCAAGAAATGAGTTAGGTTCAATTAAGCCTCATTAGGGAATATTAGGTTAAGGCATAAATATCCCAACTAAGGTGTTAGATGCACATACCTCTTCCTTAGAGTCCTAGAAACCACTTTTTCAAAACCTTTAAATGAGATCAGGGTCCACTTGTCCTAATAGTATAATCATGTCCATGTATTAGCACTATATTCATTCACTAAGGACTTAAAACCCCAAAGATACCAACTTTTTCTACAAACCATCTATTTAGACCCTAAAACCATCACCACTATCTTAGTTAGGGTTTTTTGATCAAAATAACATATAATCTTAGGTATTTTGAAAATAAGATGATTTAAGTGCATTTTTGGTGATTTTTAACTAATTAATTCATTCCCAAAAACACTTATTTGAAAAACTCAAAACCAGATGTTCAAATTATTTTTATTGGATAGATCATCTTTTTTTTTAGTCTAGAACATATTTTATGTTTAATTTTGGCCCAAGGAATTAATGGATATGAATTTCCTAAAATTGACCAACAAGAAAATTACAAACTTTGATTTTTGTTTTTAAAAAGACAGAGTGAGCGAGAGGGTGGGGTCGGGCCACTACTTGGCCCAATCACAGCGAGCCAAGTCAGCAGCCTGTCTCATAGGTTGGCATCGGTCAAAGCTGGGTCAGGGCGGTCAAAACGGGGCAAAAGGACTAATGTGCCCCTAGCGTGAAGAAGAGAAGAAACAAAGGAAACAGCGAGGGTAACTCAATAAAAAGGCATGGAGGCATCTTCCTCCTTCACCCGCACACCATGGTGATGAGAGCAAGATGCTTCTTGAATTTGGGCTAAATTGAAAAATGTGACCAAATACAAAAGTAAAAGATGCAAGAGAAAGAGTAGAGCAAGTTGAACTTAGTGGTACCTTTGATTCAGCCGGAGGTAGAGGGAAGAGAGAGGGAGCACCGCCACAATCCCAAAGTCCTAAGATACTCGTAGGAGGGTCAAACAAGAATGAAAAAAGCAATTAACAGATGTGTTGAGTTGTAAAGGCGATGGGGATGCTCAGGGCATAGTTATTTATAGGCAAGGAGGCGTGGGTTAGGGTTTTAGAAAATGAGGTGAGAGGGAAGTTTCAGGAGAATTGGAGACTTCTTGATTATTTGCAAAAACATGAAAATATTGGGATAATTCAGTGTGAAATCACGAGAGGAGTCCATGGAAATAAGAATTTCTCGATTTGGTTGAGTGTGGAAGGAGATATTGCAATTTGAAAATTCGGAAATTCCTTCTCTGTTTCCTAACCGTGATCGAGGTAGGAGACAAACTCCTACCATCTTATGGAACCACAGGCTTTCCTAGCCTTTAGATCGTGCACATAAGTCTTATTAGCTGCATGACACATATTTCCAATTTACATTATAATTCGAATAAAGTGATATATTTATTATTTAATGAATTTCTCTTTCTTATTTTGAGGGCTCAAAAAATTTCCAAATTTAATAAAAATCGATGCCCTGACTGATTTTGAGGTGTAAAATCTGAATATGGAATTAGTTTTGCCTTTTGAGGACTTTTAATGTGTTAAATAATTCAAAAATCATTTTCTCTTTCCTCCTTCATTTATAACTCTATGATTATCCAAATATAATCAAATTTCACCCACGTGTCCCAATTAATGTCTTACATATGATTTTGCAATTATTTGATCATGTTTGTGCCATTTATATAATTAGTTATCAAAATGAAGGTTCTACACACTTTCTCTCTCCTACTTTTTCACATTATCCAAATATCATCCAAATTAGTTGAAAACTTGCCCAAAGACTTATTTTTATATTTAGATTACAAATTTAGAGTTATTTTTCCAATTTGAGAACATTAGATATTATATTCCTCTTTCTTGGCTTATTTCCTATTTTCCTTTAGTAAAGGCTTTTATGTGTATTTATATTTTCCACATGGGGTGATACTTGACCCTTAAGTAACTTTTAGTTCAAGAAAATGAAATTGTGTATCAAATTATCTCGTTGATTTTCTATTTATGATTTTTGGAACAATATATTCCACATTATCTCCTTTTATCCAATTATGACATTTAGCATCTCCTTTATGTATATATTGGGATTTCTTTTCTTTTTCACATTCTAAAAATAGACCTAGAAAGTTCTAGCACAAATTCCATCATTATTTTTATTACTTAAGTGGACAACTACACTTCAAGTCCATTACTTGGATTTCTACTAAGGTAATTGTGCATTAAACCCTTTATTGGCATAAAAGGTGAACAAATGTTCACTAAACCATCATATTCTCCACAAATTAAGCGGAAAGGCCAAAGAGGATAGAAATGAAAGGAAAAGATGGGAAAGAGGGCCAAAAGAAAAAATGTCCAAGATTCAGTATGTTACAACACACCACTCCTTAAAGAGGATTTCATCCCCGAAATAACAATTAAGGAGGGAAGGTGAAGGTGCAACATCTTATCACCAACTTCTGTTGTTCCACCAATCATAACTTTTACCAAACAACTCATCAATATATACTTCACAAGCACCTTGAGATAGGTTAGGTTCTCGAGGATCACCTAGGGTTCCACTATTAAGATTATTTTTATGAGATTTAACATTATTAACATTTTGGCTCATTAGCATTATATTTATTAGGATATCACATTATCATTATTATTCTTTTAATTATGGCATGTCACATTTACTTGGTTGCCAAAAAGAATTATATTTCATTATTATGCACAATTATAGGTTACTCAATTATCTCAATATATTTGATCATTAATAATTTGGATTTTGCACTTCATTATGCTCATATAATCATTATATTAGTTATAACAAATTATCTTGCATGTGATAGGACATTTTATTCAATTTGTTATTAAGTCTACAATTAATCCAAATTATGTCACATTGATTACTTGTATGTATATTAAGCATTGTCACATTACTTTATTATTCACCTTAATGTCATCATTATTCATTTTCTCATATTTATTCACTTCTTATTATTGATTTTGCACATTTATATGAATCCAGTTACTTATCCATATTGAAGTCATTATCTATATTTTAGTGAACCAGGTTGGACATATAACATATTAATGAATTGATTCTCATACCAAGTCACGGTTAGGTGATTAATTAGGTGTGCACTAGGTAACAAGGTGATATGCATTTCATATTTATGACTTGAGTAATCTATGATTAGGTAAATATATATCATTTATGTGCATCAAGGTATGTTATCTAATTATGACACCTAATGCCACTAATTTAACATGAATATCATTAAGGATGTATATGTTAAGGTTATATGATCATAACTTAGGTTTTAGGATCAACTTGATCATTATATTTCATTAAAGCATGCATTAATGCCAAGCTTAGGTTACACTTTTATTTCTCATCATACCATTAAGGTTTATCAATTCATGACATTATTAGCATCATGTGTATCCATAATTAGTATTAATATGTGAGTGACCCATATTATGTGCATTGGATATTCATTAGGGTTTGAACATATAAATTATTCCTCAGATGATCATTATATGTTCATTAATATATGAACAAGCATGTTAGGGTTACCGCTATTACATGTTTCGTCAAGACCAAGGATCCAAGCATACTAACCTCCTATTCATGGAGTTAGGGTTTCTAAAGATAGATATCGAGATATCACATGGTTCCATCCCCCTAAAGAGGATTTCATCCTAGAAATCTAACTACCCAAACACCATAAAACAAACTATATTCCACCCCTTAAAGGGTTCGACCTATCAAGCCAAACTTCACTAGGGTTAAAGGATGACTCTACTACACCATGTACAAGGTGCATCACACTTCCACTGTTGTTACACCCCGATCTCAAAATTTCCACTAATCAAGAGATTAGGGCATAGATTGAGGATTTAACGTAATACAAAGATCGTCCTTAACTTTTTCTTCTCTTTCAAAACTCTTTGTTTTCTCGCATTGAACCACATAAACCAACTTTATAAGGGAATATAAACATTGATTTCTCTAATCTGATTTCAACAGTAAAAATGCATGTATGAACATTCATTATGTTCCTCATACTTTTAAGCACAAAAGACTTGATGATTCACACATATTGCTAAAAGAGGAATAATGTTATACATCATCATTTACAACTCTCTCTTATTTCTTTACAAGGACCTAGAGTGACAAGGACCAACTGAACTTAACTATACTCAGACTTAACTCTTGTGGCAAATCTACTCTGATGCAATGATATCTTCTTCAAGTCCATGTGATTTCCCTAAAAATTGTGAGTAGAGGGGCGAGCCTACTCGCTCAGTGAATGAGTACTTCAAAGAAATAGTCTAAAGCACTGATATAATTATAGATATACTTTTGAGCAATTGATATCAATTATAATAGTAGTAAGCTTTAAAGAGTCTAATAATTGACAATCATAAATATGGAAGGATATTCTAAATATCTATAAGAGTGAATCAATATATGAAATGCTTGATTGATCATAAAGAGAACTAATAATTCAGAAACATATAAAGAATAATTGAATAATTGTACACACTTGTTTGACCTCTCATTCATTTTATTATGCCTTGATCATATGCAGTGTACTCTACATATGAAGACTCATAGTGCACTACGATCACACCGTACAAGACTTAGTGGACACATACGGGAAATGCTAAGTTTGACTACTCTCCTGGTCTGCAATAGGGAAATGGCTCTCTGGCCTAAATTCGACTCCTCTAATCTGAGCACACAAGTGAGGAGTCAAGTCGCATCTTGGCTTTTCTATACTCTAGTGCCACCAGGACTGCTGGTTGATGTTGGACACTGCAAACTATAATTTAAGGAGACTTCCACTAGGGCTTCATCCCCCCGTGCCACCTGATAGCATGTTCCGACCCCCGTATACTGGGCGCTACCAGGGTTAGATCGTTTCACCCCTAAGGCAAAGACCTCACATAGGGGTTCTACGGTGTTCAGGGCTCCTAAGTCTATTATTTTATTATTCCTAGAAAGCTCTTTCTACATTGTACCCTTCTTTTACTTATACTTGACTCTGGTATCTCTACGGTGTCACGTCTACTTATTTGAAGTTATAATACAACATGTATACCATTCTAAACTTGGCAGGTTGTATATTCAAAACATTGTAATATACTGAGTAATCAGCATACTATACATGCAGGCAAACTAAAATTCTTAAATAAACAGATTACATGTCCACTTGGCACATACACACTAGAATCATGCAATTTATCATCTTATTACACTGATAAGAGTTAATTACTTGACATATGAGTAATCTTCAATAGCACCTGCAACTTATCTGTAATTTCTCAAAGAACGTGCATATCGACCCAAATCTTGAGTTGTACATCTCATAACTCAATTGAGAGTTAATTACTTATCATGACAAGAATTATTAATAATAACTGAGAACATTGATATCACAATACTTGATTCATTGAACATCCTACCCTTAGGGTTTCATTTAATCACAACAAATGCTACAAAGAAAGGTGTAATGCATCTATCACGTACTTTTCAAATCTTTACAACACATGATACCTAGGATCTCAATCCCTTATCAAATTACTGGGAATTCTCATCCCTTCACATCATTATCATAATTACTGGATGTGGGTATTCAAACCCTTAGATCATCACATAGCATTGTTACCTCTGTAACAGGTAACCATTACCTCTAGGTCCTTAGACCAAGGTATTCATTTCATTGGTTGTACAAGTATTCTCATGGCTCATAAGGCCATCACACATCTTGTCACCTCTCACTAGGCAACAACTCATTCCCATGGTTCCCATTAAGATTCCATGCAACATAAACATTCACTTAATAAAGGCTACTATCAACAAATCATATAAAATCAATATATGTATGAAACCTTGGAACTGAGATGAATTTGGGTTTCCATGCCATTCACTGGGATATCATGCATCAATAATAACATTGAATAAATAAAGTCTATCTTGTCAAGAAAATCCCTTCCAATGGATTTCACGATATCTATTCGCAAATATCCAACTTTCCTCGCATCTAGGATTTCACCCTCTTCACTGAGATACCAAACAAACACTACTCACTTTAAACGAAATCCAAGATAGTATCTGACATATATATACTATGAATTTAGATAAACAATCATTCAAAACTAAGGGGATCTAGATAAGCAACTTTCTCTATTTACTTACACAACAAATTTCAGTCATAGACAAATTCCCTATATTTCAGTTTACTCTTATAACCTCGGTGAATACTTAGGGAATTCTCATTAGAATGCATTGTATACATTTCTAATATAATTTTATCATATGAAATTCATTCAAACAAAGGAAGAATCAATTTCATATCAGTTTACAACAACTTAGAACAAATAGACAATTCAGGGTTTGTAGTCGCATACTAAGCAATTAAAGATTATGGTTTATTTAACCAATTTTCATGCAATATATTGTTTAAAGGAAGTTCCCACTCACCCTAAGGTGTGCAAACACCTTAAAAACGTACCCCATATCTGAAAATCTTGAATCCATATCAAATCTCTAGTAATTCATCCAATTCTTCTTCCTTTCAACTCGAAAACCCTAAAAATGAGGGATTATGAAGAAAGAGTGAGAAAAGGGGAAGTTTTGATACCATTTTGGATCAAATCAGAGGAGGGACGGAATTTTGACATGTGAGAGAAGATTCACCATGAAACTATATCCAAAGAAGCTAAACTTATATGATTTCATCATTCCTCAGACTGCAAAACCCTAGGTCAGCATCTCCATCAATTTCTCCTCTCAAACCCTAACTCTCTCTCTCTCTCTAGGATTTTGTTTCTCTGAATTAAATCACGAATTAGGATAGTTCCTTGTGTGTTAGGTTGACCATATAGAGCAATTGAGCTACTTGGGTTAATTGCACATTGACCCCTCACTAAACTTTTTCTTATTTCAGCAGATTTTTCTATCATAAAAAGGTTTCTGTGAATTCGTTTATTTAAGAGATCAAACCTTCTCCAAAAATTATGATAATTTATCATGTTATGTATAATTGAGTTACAAAGCTTAATTTAAAATTTTAGATCACTCAAAGCTTCAAATAAATAACTAAAAATTGAATAGTTCACTTCTATCCAGAATTCTATAGAAATGTCAGTTATTGTAATTTGTCTACTGATAAGGTCTAAAAGAATCCGAAAATTATGAAAATTTTACATGTTATTTATGATTGAGTTTAAGATCTCCCTTTAAAATTTAAGATCATTTTAGATTACCAATAAATAAATAAAAATAAAACACTACACTACTAAAAAGCACTCTGTTAGCATTTTGGTCAAAGTATAGTTCGACCGAGAACCACATTCAAAGAACACTCAAATATTCTGAAATTTTTCTCCAATATGCATTATTGAGTTATCCATACCATATCCAAAATTAAATTAAATAAAAAAATTATATAAAATATGAAAAATCATTTACCATACTGCTATCCTGATCAAATTCCATACTCATGTACCATCAAAACCCTAATTTCAGTCAACTAGGGTTTATATTTCTCAAACCCTAATTTCTCAAACAATAGAACACTTAACGTTCTTATTAGGTTTAAAATATCATAATTTAATTATCATCACTAATTAGATTTAAGCAATGATCAATCCAATTAAGCATATAATCATCCAGGTAAACCCTAGCTTACCAATTAAGCTCAGATGCGGTCATAACAAATGTGCACTCTGATAGCTCACTTAACCCCAAACTTCAAATTCTAGGGGCTAGGGATGATCTTATCCAAACATGTGGTCCTAATGGACATAAGGAAACTATCTTAGTATCCATACTCAAACAAGTCATCATACACCTGAAACTTAGGGTTCCCAAAGATATACAACATAAAAGTCTAAGGTTACTATTGCCTAAAAGCATACTATTTCAGACAATCCATATCAGCTCAGGCCAGGCCGATATCATATGGATCTAGGAGTCCTCGTAAACCAATCAAGTGATGCAGAGGAAAATATTGCCAGGCCCCAGAACTTGATCCTTTCTATACACCTTTGCTTCAACTTCATGCCCTAATAGTTTCCTAAAGGCAAACCTAAACGAAATCAAGTTACTTTTGTTACTTAAACATTATAATTATTTTTAGGTATTTATTCATCATGATTCTAATGTGGAACTATAGGGTCTTAAGTCAACCTTTCATCATCTATAGATCAACTCTAGGGTAAACATGTCACCTAAAGGAACTATGTAAGACTGGGATTCTAATTAGGGAGACAAAACTGAAATAGTCATATTCTGACTACCATGGGCTCTGTTACCATGTTGTAAAAGAGTGAAATCACCCCTTTACTTAAAATTTGAATAATTGACATCCATTCCAAACACACTTAAAGGTATGATGGAATGGGCATAAATTTTCCAAATTTATAAATATGGTAAACAAAAGGCCATTGAAAAGCAGTGGAATAAAAATTTACTGAATATATTCAATTTCATATAAAGGATTACAAAAATACATCATTCTCCCTTTAGGGTTTACATCAAGATACACAAATAGGATTTAGATAGAGGGAAGTCTAGACTACTACAATCTGGTCTCCAAAGCAACATCTCCATCAACTAGGTCCAACCCAAAGCTATGTTCTCCTTGTCTTGTCCATCTCCTTGAATAGCACCTGGGTGGTTGGGAAGGCACCCAGCAAAAGGAAAAGGGAAAAAGAAAAGTATGTGTCACAAAATATGTCTAGGATAACAAGATAAGTAAAGCTAGTAAAATTAGGCTAGGGTTCATCACAAGATGAATATAATAAGAGTATGAGGCTATATCAAATGAAACTTGCCATTAACAATTAAATTAAAAGTGGTTTGCATGTAAGATAATTATGTCAACCAAATTAAGTAGGTTTGAGGCACCTACCGGGCCTCTAACCTTAGGTGAGGGGAGAATAAGACATTCCCAGTCACCTACAATAATATGAGAAGAATAAAAACATTCCCCAGGGTGAATAAATACATGCCCTCTGTGGGTGGTTGTACATAAGTACCGCTACTTTAAATTAAATAGAACATAAATTTACATGCTAGAAAAGTAGTCATGGAAATAATAATCATGTGAATCAATAAGCATGGTAGTGGGATTTAAAACCCAAACAATAAGAAACTATAATCTAATTTGAGGCACAAGAAATTAGGGTTTCAAGAAAAGAGTTAGGTTCAATTAAGCCTCATTAGGGAATATTAGGTTAAGGCATAAATATCCCAACTAAGGTGTTAGATGCACATACCTCTTCCTTAGAGCCCTAAAAACCACTTTTTAAAACCTTTAAATGAGATCAACGTCCACTTATCCTAATAACATAATCATGTTCATGTATTAGCACTATATTCATTCATTAAGGACTTAAAACCCCAAAAAGATACCAACTTTTTCTATAAACCATCAACTTAGAACCTAAAACAATCACCATTATCTTATTTAGGGGTTTTCTGATCAAAATAACATATAATCTTAGGTATTTTTAAGATTAGATGATTTAAGTGCATTTTTGGTGACTTTTAACTAATTAATTCATTCCCAAAAACACTTATTTGAAAAACTCAAAACCAGACATCAAAATTATTTTTATTGTATAGATCATATTTTTTGAGTCTATAACATATTTTACTTAAAGTTTAGCCCAAGGAATTAATAGATATGAATTTCTTAAAATTGACCAATAAGAAAATTAGAAATTTTGATTTTTGTTTTTAAAAAGATAGAGAGAGCGAGAGGGCGGGGCCGGGCCCACTGCTTGGCCCAATCACAGTGAGCCAAGTCATTGGCCCACCTCACAGGCTGGCACCGATCAAAGTCAGGTCAGGGCAATCAAAACTGGGCAAAAGGACTAATGTGCCCCTAGCGTGAAGCAGAGAAGAAACAAAGGAAACAGTGGGGGTAACTCGGTAAAAACACATGGAGACATATTCCTCCTTCACCCGCACACCATGGTACCAAGAGCAAGCTGCTTCTTTCTAGGGAATTTGGGTGAAATCGGAAAACACGACCAAATACAAAAGTAAAAGATGGGAGAGAAAGAGCAGAACAAGTCGAACTCAGTGGTACCTTTTATTCGATCGGAGGTAGAGGGAAGAGAGAGGGAGCACCGCCACAAGCCCAAAGTCCTTGGATTCTTGTAGGAGGGTCAAACAAGAATGAAAATTGCAATTGACTGGTGGGTTGAGTTGTAAAGGCGATGGGGATGCTCGAGGCATAGTTATTTATAGGCTTGGAGGCGTGGGTTAGGGTTTTAGAAAATGAGGTGAGAGGGAAGTTTTGGGAGAATTGGGGACTTCTCAATTATTTTTCAAAACACACAAATATTGGGATAATTCAATGCAAAATCATGAGAGGAGTCCATAGAAACAAGAATTTCTCGATTTGGTTGAGTGTGGAAGGAGATATTGTAATTTGAAAAATCAGAAATTCCTTCCCTGTTTCCTAACCCAGACCGAGGTAGGAGACAAACTCCTAGCCTTCCAATGGATCCATGAGCTTTCCTAGCCGTCAGATTGCACGCATAAGTCCTATTAGACACGTGACACATATTTTCCAAGTAACATTGTAATTCGAATAAAGTGATATATTCATTATTTAATGAATTTCTCTTTCTTCTTTTGAGGGCTCAAACAAATTCCAAATTTAATAAAAATTGACACCCTTACTGATTTTGAGGTGTAGAATCCGTATATGGAATTAGTTTTTTTTAGGATTTTTAATAAGTTAAATAATTCAAAACTTATTTTCTCTTTCCTCCTTCATTTATGACTCTATGATTATCCAAATATGATCAAATTTCACCCACATGTCCCAATTAATGTCTGAGATACGATTTTGCCATTATTTGATCATGTTTGTGCCATTTATTTAATTAGTTATCAAAATGAAGGTTCTACAAACTTTCTCTATTACATTTCACATTATCCAAATTAGTTGAAAACTTGCCCAAAGACTTATTTTTATATTTAGATTACAAATTTAGAGTTCGTTTTCCAATTTGAGAACATTAGATATTGTATTTCTCTTTCTTGGCTTATTTCCTATTTTCCTTGAAAAAAGGCTTTTATATATATTTATGTTTTCCACATGGGGTGATACTTGGCCCTTAAGTAACTTTTAGTTCAAGAAAATGAAATTGTGTATCAAATTATCTCATGGATTTTCTATTTAGGATTTTTGGAACAATATATTCTACATTATCTCCTTTTATCCAATTATAACGTTTATCATCTCCTTTATGTATATTTTGGGATTTATTTTTTTTTAGTTTGGCGGGGGAACCCACCCCCCAAGGCGGAGGTCGAGATAGCAGGGATGGTAAACCTGGGAGACTCGTGCGTCCGCACACCGATATCTCAATAAGTCACATCAGAGGTTGGTTGACGTTGTGGAAAATTCACTTCCAAACAGCGCTTCTAGCGGGAGTCGAACCCGAGACCCTTTGTGAGGGGCCCCGAGCTATGACCCGCTGCACTACTTCTCACCAGCTTTCTTTTTCACATTTTAAAAAAGTCTTAGAAAGTTCTAGCACGAATTCCATCATTATTTTTATTACTTAAGTGGACAATTGCACATCTATGAGACCCCTAACCTTGCTTCAAGTGTTGAACAAGATTAATTATCATAATTTAATTCTTTTAAACATAATATAACCTTATGATATGCTTTGAAATCATAAAACGAGCTCAAGTTTCAAATTTGGTCCAATTTGGACACTGTTTGAGCAAGTTATGCAACTTTATGTACATTTTGGACTTTTCTACAATCCTCCCAATTGAGAGGTTTTCTTTGCAATTTATAACTTGTATTATGTTCTTTGTATGTTCTCTCATCATTCTTGAGATTTTTGAGCCATGTTGCACCTAGTTGAACCTTGGTTTGGAAGTGTTTTCCTCAAGGGTATTTTAGGGTTTACCCCTTCATGGATGAGCTACCTTTACTAGCTATCAACTAATGAATTATTTGATTGGTTTGGAAATTCGACAGAGGAGAGCTAAGAAGGTATATATGGACGGTGGGGGATCTACTTGTGTGTGTGCTTGTATATTCTTAATAGTTTAAGTCCATGGATACTTGGAAAGATACTAGAACTTCAACCTTTTCTTTTTCCTTATCTTAAAGTTTCATATACTTATCCCTAAGCACCCAAACGAGCCATTTTCTCTCCACCACTTCCCTCCTCTTATGAACCTCATTCTCCCTCTATGCTTCTGTGAAGTTCCTATCCAAGGAATAAGAAATTGGGGATCTTCATTGTGAAAAAGAATCTAGGGTTGCAAAAATGCTTCCTTCTAGTGATCTTAACCTAAAAGAGTAAGAATTCACTTCTTTCCTCCATTTATTTCTTTGTTATCCTTCCTCCTACCTTTCTCCAGGTCGGAAACTTATTGTTCCATGGTAGAAAATTTCTCTAAATCTCTAAAACCCTACCTTTCTTGCTCATTATGCTTAGGGTTTGCTCATTTGATGAAGAAAGGTGCTAGATGGACGAGTTCACAGCTTATGCTTGGATTTTCTACCCTACCTATTTGATTTTTCTTCTATTTGGGATTTCATATTCTAATTATAGGCAAGTTTTATAACTTTCTCCACATTTATTGCTACCATAAGCTTGCTAGTTCATGTTCTTGCTTGAAAATGATGATCCATGCACTAAAAAGCTATGCTTGACTTGGATTTCAATTTTTATAATACTCCCTATTTTCATTTCAGTTCTATATGAACCTGTATTGATGTGTACATTCTTTCTAATGTATAATATGACTTGGATCAGGTTGGTATGACAACCTATGGTGCTAAGCACCTATCAACCAAGGGTCAATTTTAGAGTTTAAAGCTAATTTCTTCTATAAACACGACTCAATGGTGGTACCATTGCAACAACTGTTGTGTTGTCTTCATGACAACGGAGGGTAGTGACAAAGGGTGTCAACTGACATTCACCCCTTAGGTCAGGTTTTGTCCTTATTAGAATCTTAGTGATTAACAACTAAGTACCCTAATGATGCTATCAATCAATGGTGACATTTGCTTGATATTTGATGGTGATTGATGAATATAGTGATGATCTAACAACCTATGGTGACTTAATGGTCACTAGTGATGGTAGATCAGGTCCCCACAACCTATCATGAGTTAATCATGTAGATGTAGCATCGATTAAGCCTTAAACCAATGGTTTCTTGGGTCATTTGATGCAATGGTTGGACCTATACTCCAATTGATGGTTTTAATATATGAACTTCACCCAATGGTTAAGATCTAATGATTCTTCATCCAATAAATTGGAATGATGCCTAATGTAATATGTTGGTCCTAATAAAGTGATTTATATGGCCTCATTTATGAGATCAACTTAAGAACTCATTTATTGACGACTTGTTTTATATAAACAATGGCTTATGGGTTTTACCCTACTCTCAATGGAAAAACATTATGTTTTTAATCGAAGGACGTCTAGGGATATATGATGACTCTTTCTAGCGTACAAATCAATGACTTCATAGGTGGTTTGTTCAAGGTGTTTACTTATGTAAACAACCAATGGTCTTACCTTTAAACATCCAATGGTTCTGGGTGACGTTTTGATATGGTGATATGGGTTGAACGATGATGGAACCAATGGATGGTTACCCTTAATAAGGTATTCTTACCTATTCACTCATATGAATAGAAGGGATGATAACCATATTGTATTTATATGTAATCCTAATGAGGTATAGCTTGTTATACCTAGCTTTAATATAACTAAATGATGGTAATTGTGTATGAATAGTCCTTGAATGATTAACACAATCATGGAGTACTCTCTTATTTTTGTTGAAACCCTAGTATGCTATAACGTGATGGTTACTCCTTGTTTTATGTGTGGGTTCATACTTGAGAATATTATGGAATGTGATGGTGATGCTTCACCTTATGCATTCATGATCCAATAGGGATGTCGTGAGTTAGGGTTTGGGTATAAGTGCTAATGAGTAACATTAATATAATTTATCTTGTTGAACCTAACTCTAATGCAAATAAATAAAGATGAGTATTCATGCTTAACATTCTTATATGATGGAATGATGGCTAAATAACCTCCTTAATATGATCATAACCTCAATATGTTAATTGGTAGTTATCATAGCCACATGGTTTATACTTTCTTATGCTAAACATGTGCATTATTAATATGATGAGGGTTAATCAGATCTAGATTCCTTGCATGGTGATGTAATAAAGGAATGTTCTTAATGTTAACATAACCCTGCTATGATTGTTTATGAATATCTTCTATCTCATTAATACAATATTGTGTTGATCCGGTGTATTATATGTAAGTGATGTTATTGAGCCTTATTATAAGGCATGCAAAGATAATGATGATCTTGCAGGGAACAATGTGATGGTCATAATGACCTTTGGGCATGGTTGATCCCTGAATGAGGTGTAATCCTCTTGTGTTGATAAGGGTTGATACCTTGTGATATTATGGAAAGTATTTATATCTTGTGATAATATGATGACTAGTGTAGTCTCATGAATGGCAAGTGAATAGTACCATGTGATGATAAGATGAGAAATTATGTTCCACACATTTTATATCTTTTGAAGTTGTGATATTTATATGCTTGGTAGAAGTGAATTAGGGTTTGTATGTCCACTTGTTTGATGAAGCCTTAATTCACCCAATTGGCATAACTAATCAAGTGCAACTCTAATCATGTAGTTCCCTGTGTCGTAGAGCCATCTTTAGTGTTAGAAGTTGCTGGATTTGTAAATGGGTATTTCTAAGGGAAACTCGGAGTGCATATTGTTGAGTATGTGGGGGTGGCAAGTTGATGATATATCCTTGTCATCCACAATGCAGGTTATGGAGGATGTCTATGATCATGCCTCAGATATTTGATGTGAATGAGGACAACTACAGTTGTACCTCGGATTAGAGGGTTTTAAATACCCTGGATGCTAGCACTGTGACCTGTACCAAAGTGGGCTAGTTACATGACTATATGTCATTGTTTTGCAGTTTGACTATATGTCACTGCCTTTTTACTCATACTGACTAAGGGGAAGAGATCTTAGGATACTGTCATTCCTAGATCTTGTACAGAACCGAATATCCCTTCATAGGGGTCGGCTGGACTTTCGATGGTACAATTCAAATTCCCCAAGGCATAATAAAAGATGTAAGATAGCCGTGTAGCATATCTGTTTAGGGTTATACACAACACTTCATATTGTATGATAACCCTTGTTTGCTTTCTTTTCATTGAGATCGTGTATAATATAATAAAAGATAATATATATGCTTATGTTGTAGTTATGCTCATGTTTTAAACATGCTTATGTTGTCAAATATTCAGACACTAAACATGCTTATGTTGTCAAATATTCAGACATTGATGGTTAAGATGATGCTACTAGCTATGTTTAATATTTCTATCCATGCCTATGTAATTATAAATGCTTAAACTGCTAATCATGCCTATATAGTTAATTGTGTTATGATGTTAGTTCTATTTATGATATATATATGTTCACTTTATTTGAGATGCCAATATTGATAGCATGTTATGTTACGAGACATATTCATGATGTCAGGGATGTTAATGCTACTAGATTGCTTGTACTGTAAGCAAGGAATATAATGATAGTTATATTAATGATAATGATTGTTATTAGATGCAATTTGATGATATTTGAGTAGATATCTATCCAAGGAAATGGATTTGTTTGTGATCTATATATGCATTGATTATCATACTTATTGCGAAGATGATTTGCTTGATTTGTTTAGTATACTTGAACTGTTCAATTGATTATTAAATACTCCAACTACTTAATTATCTACTATTTAAATTGTTGTAATCAATAAGCATTGTTGGAGGTTATTTCTCTTACTGGGACATGGGTCTCACCCTTGTGGTTTGCCACATCTTTATAGGTAATTGGCAGAGATGACAACAGAACCGTGAAAGTAAAGAGGAACTATAGTAATGAATCTCTGAGAAAGTTGATTAGATGTCTAGTGTGTCCTAGAATTGTCCCTGTACTCTCAAGTTGGGGCAGGAAAATTTTTATATGGTGTTTCAAACGAATCGAACTTTTGTAAGCATGTTAATGCTTGTTTGTGTTCCATATACAAATATTGTTCTCCTGTGTATATATGTTGTGTCTAACGCGATAAAACAATTTGTATCAAACTACTGGCATAGTATGGATACAAGAAAGATGTTGGGCTCTTATGTGAACGCTTCTGAGAGGGTGTTGATGTTGAAATCGGTTTTAATTTATCCATATTTTTGGGTATGTGATTAATTAGTGATCGATTGTGTTTTATATTTTGAGTAATCTCATTTAGTGTAACGGGTTCTCACAAGTTGGTATCAGAGCTTTAGGTTCACTGAGTCTACAAGGACACTAGGACTTAGGACTAGGATGATGTCAAAATTAGGAATATGACATAAAAATATGGTAGATACTGCCTAATCTCAGTATTTGGGTGCCCTGGCCAGGTATTTAGTTATTGAAGAAAAGGTAAGTATGGAACTTTTAGATTGTTATCTTTTTTATTACTCTGAGCAAGTAATCATTTTTAAACAATCTAAAGAGCATAATGAATCAGAAATTATGGTGCAGATAACTCAATAATACCTTAAAGAATTACATCATTATCTATCAAAACTGTAATGTTTGGTAACTATAAGAGAAAGATACAACACCATGAAATCTAAATCTGAATACAAATAAGTAAAGGAGTAGTTCTTGAAGATGTGATTCAAGAAGATAATAAAGTAAAAGGCAAATAAGTATGTGCTTATAAAGTGAATCAAGGTATGAAATCCACATAAGATGGAGAGAACACCTATAATAAGTATAAAATGAGAAGATGAGTGGGAACAATGACAAAGGAATAAGGTGTAATCTGAGTTAATCTCAGACTAACCTATATATGTAAGAAAGTTTAAATGTAAAATCAGCATGGCATGTGAAAGAAATTAAGGGAGATGATCCATGTTAAATGAATAAAATGAAGAATATGATGATTTACCTGTTGATAAGTGGTTGAAAAATATAATAAAATAAGAGAACATACCCTAGTGGGATAAATAGTCATCAAGGAAGGAGTAATGAGATATGTTAATCATGATGATTCCTATGCTAATGGCAAGGAACCTGGAATGAAAAAGGTAAAATGATACATAATAAGTTGTAACTTGCATAATGAAAATAGAATTGGTTACCTTTTTGCTAGTGACCCTTGAACAATGTTGTTATGATGTGGGAAGTGTGTTTTCCTTTGTGTCTTTCCTTTCCAGGGCACATCTTTCAAGTGGATGAGATAAGGATGTGAGTTCCTTATAGTGCATGAGGTGGATACCAAGGTAATGAATCCTAGTATCCAAGATGTATCAATAGTATGGGAAGTATGTGAAGGTTGGAGATGCTTATTAAATGAACATTCCAAGTATTCCTCTCCCTTAGAGAGAGAGAGTTGATGATGACCCTCTAAATGTTGTTTGGAAGGAAAAGCAAAAGTGATTCTATAATGTTGTGTATAGTATAGTGATAGCTGGGCAAGACCACTATCAAGGATAGATGGTTTGTTGATCAGTAGACATGTGTTACAGTGTTCCGTTAAGATAAATCTAGGATTAGAATATCAATGGATAAGAGTTGGAGTGGATGACACAAGTTACATGACCATTATGAGTTTAGGATTACGTCCTTTAGACTAACCAATGTACCAATAGAATTTATGAATAAGAGAACCAGATTGTTCAGGTCATGTCTTACAAGTTGTAGCAAGCTTTGAATGATGAAATCTCAACATATTTTAGAGATGGTCATTAACATGTTTAACATCTTTGCTAAACCTTAAGAATGTTGAAGCAACTGTACTTATGTGTGAAAATTGTAGCAAAAGTGAGTTGGGGGTTGACTAGAGTATCATGTTGGAATTATGATACCTCTGTTAAGTATGTTATATGAATCCTGATAAGATGAAAACAATGTCATTGCTCCACCCCTAACAAGGTCAATCAGGAAGTTATATTTGTTAACTGTTACATACAAGTGTATGATTCTTCAACCAAATAGATGGTCGCTCCACCATTTAGATGATTGGAGAATCCTCTAAAGACATATTCCTCATAGTTCTTGAAAACTATGGGATGCCTACATGGTTGATTGAGTTGTTAATTACAACAACCATTAAAGCAGCATAGAGATGAAACTTTATAAAGTTACATATGATAAGAGATACATAATGTTCTATGTTTGATAAGAGCCAACGAGTATGACTTTTGAGTAATGTGTTGATACAATAGATATAATTTTAGGATGATAGCTAGAATTTATAGTTGAAATCTACTATTAGATTTGTACAGGTGGCACAACAAGTTTCTATGTTCCATATTTGCAAATGTCTTCTTATGTGGGGTTTTTTATGCTGACCCAAGATAAGATATGTATGAATTGAAAGAGAAGAATGTGACCTCTATAAGAGCAATGTGACACTACCATAATATGGAAGTAACCATGTGTAATATTGAGGATGAGGTGCATGAGAAGTGTCCATCTATGTGTACCTTAGATTTTGCGGGCGAAATCCCTGTTAGAGGTTTATGGTTGTGAGACCCCTAACCTTGCTTAAAGTGTTCAAAAAGCTTAATTATCATAATTTGATTATTATAACCCAAATCTAACCTTGTGATATGCTTTGAAATCATAAAACAATCTTAAGTTTCAAATCTAGTCCAATTTGGACATCCTTTGAGCAAGTTATGCAATTTTATATACATTTTGGATTTTTTGGCAATTAACCCAATTGAGAGGTTTATTTACAATTTATCACTTGAATTATGTTCTTTGAATGTTATCTCATCATTCTTGAGCATGTTTAGCCATGGGGCGTCTATTTGAACCTTGGTTTGGAAGTGTTTTCCTCAAGGGTTTTTTAGGGTTTACCCCTTCAAGGATGAGCTACCTTTAGTAGCTATCAACAAATGAATTATTTGATTGACTTATAAATTCGACAAAGGAGAGATAAGAAGGTCTATATGGATGGTGGGGGAGCTTCTAGTGTGTGTGCTTGTATATTCTTAATAGTTTAAGGCAATGGACACTTGGAAAGATACTAGAACTTCAACCTTTTCTTTTTCTTTATCTTAAAGTTTCATATACTTATCCCTAAGCACCAAAATGAGCCTTTTTATCTCCACCACTTCCCTCCTCCTACGAACCTCGTTCTCCCTCTGTGCTTCTGCGAAGTTACTATCCAAGGAAGAAGAAAGTGGGGATCTTCTTGGGGGAAAAGAATCTAGGGTTGCAACTGATTTCCTTTTAGGGTTTAAAAAGCATCCTTCTAGTGATCTTAACCTAAAAGAGTAAGAAACCCCTTCTTTCCTCCATTTATTTATTTGTTATCCTTCCTCCTACCTTTCACCAGGTCGGAACCTTGCTGCTCCATGGTAGAAATTGCTCGAAATCTCTAAAACCCTACCTTTCTTGCTCCTTATGCTTAGGGTTTGCTCATTTGATGAAGAAAGGTGCTAGATGGACGAGTTCACAGCTTATGCTTGGATTTTCTACCCTACCTGTTTGAGTTTTCTTCTGTTTGGGATTTCATCTTCTAATTAGAGGCAGGTTTTATAATTTTCTCCACGTTTATTGCTTACCATAAGCTTGCTAGTTCATGTTCTTGCTTGAAAATGATGATCTATGCACTAAAAAGCTATGATTGACTTGGATTTCAATTTTTACAATGCTCCATGTTCTGATTATAGTTCTAGATTAACATGTATTGATGTGAACATTCTTTCTAAAGTATAATATGACTTGTATCAGGTTTCTTTGACAACCTATGGTGCTAAGCACCAATCAACCAAGGGTCAATTTTAGAGTTTAAAGTTGATTTCTTCTATAAACTCATGACTCAATGGTGGTACCATTGCAACAACCGATGGTTTTGTCTTCATGACAACTGTTGGTGGTGACAAAGGGTGTCAAGTGACGTTCACCCCTTAGGTCAGGTGTTGGCCTAATTAGAAGCTTAGTGAATAACAACTAAGTACCCTAATGCTATCAATCAATGGTGGCATTACCTTGATATTTTATGGTGATTAATGAATATAGTATTGATCTAACAACCTATGGTGACTTATTGGTCACTAGTGATGGTATATCAGGTCTCCGCAGCCTATTATGAGTTAATCATGTTGATGTAGCATCAATTAAGCCTTAAACCAATGGTTTCTTGGGTCATTTGATGCAATGGTTGGACCTATACTCCAATTGATGGTTTTAATATATGAACTTCACACAATGGGTAAGATCTAATGATTCTTCATCCAATAAATTGGAATGATGCCTAATGTAATATTTTGGTCCTAATAAAGTGATTTATATGGTCTCCTTTATGAGATCAACTTAAGAACTCATTTATTGACGACTTGTTTTATATAAACAATGGTTTGTGGGTTTTACCCTACTCTCAATGGAAAAAATTTATGTTGTTAATCAAGGGATGTCTAGGGATAGATGGTGACTCTTTCTAAAGGAAAAATCAATGACTTCATAGGTGGTTTGTTCAAGGTGTTTACTTATGTAAACAACGAATGGTCTTGCCTTTTAAACATCCAATGGTTCGGGGTGACATTTTGGTATGGTGATATGGGTTGAATGATGATGGAACAAATGGATGGTTACCCTTAATAAGGTACTCTTACCTATTCACTCATATGAATAGAAGGGATGATAACCATATTGTGTTGATATGTAACCCTAATGAGGTATATCTTGTTATACCTAGCTTTAATATAATTAAATGATGGTAATTGTGTATGAATAGTCCTTGAATGATTAACACAATCATGGAGTACTCTCTTATTGCTGTTAAAACCCTGGTATGCTATAACGTGATGGTTACTCCTTGTTTTATGTATGGGTTCATACTTGAGAATAATATGGAATGTGATGGTGATGCTTCACCTTATGCATCCCTGATCTAATGGGGAAGTCGTGAGTTATGGTTTGGGTATAAGTGTTGATGAGTAACATTAATATAATTTATCTTGTTGAACCTAACTCTAATGCAAATAGATAAAGATGAGTATTCATGTTTAACATTCTTATATGATGGAATGATGGTTAAATAACCTCCTTAATATGATCATAACCTTAATATGTTAATTGGTGGTTATCATCGCCATATGGTTGATACTTTCTTATGCTAAACATGTGCATTATGAATATGATGCAGGTTAATCAGATCTAGATTCTTTGCATGTTGATGTAATAAAGGAATGTTCTTAATGTTAACATAACCCTGCTATGATTGTTTATGAATATCTCCTTGCTAATTAATGCAATATTCTGTTGATCTGGTGTATTATATGTAAGTGATGTTGTTGAGCCTTTTTATAAGGCATGCAAAGATAATGATGATCTTGTAGAGAATAGTATGATGATCTTAATTACCTTTGGGCATGGTTGAGCCTTGAATGAGGTGTAATCCTCTTGTGTTGATAAGGGTTGATACCCTGTGATATTGTGGAAAGGATTTATATCTTGTGATAGTATGATGACTAGTGTAGTTCATGAATGGAAAGTGAATAGTACCATGTGATGATAAGATGAGAAATTATGTTTCAAACATTTTATATCTTTGGAAGTTGTGATATTTATATTCTTGCTAGAAGTGAATTAGGGTTTGTATGTCCACTTGTTTGATGCAGCCTTAATTCACCCAAATGGCATGACTAATCAAGTGCAACTCTAATCATGTAGTGCCATGTGCCAAAGAGCCATCTTCAGTGTCAGAACTTGCTGGATGGTGAAACGAGTATTTCTAAGGGAAACTCGGAGCGCATATTGTTGAGTATGTGGGGGTGGCAAGTTGAGGATATATCCTTATTATCCACAATACAAGTTATGGAGGATGGCTATGGTCATGCCTCAGATATTTGATGTGAATGAGGATAATTGCAGTTGTACCTCAGATTAGAGGGTTTTGATTACCTTGGATGCTAGTTCTATGACATGTACCAAGGTGGGCTAGTTACAAGACTATATGTCATTGTTTTGCAGTTTGACTATATGTCACTGCCTTTTTATTTGTGTTGAATGAGGGGAAGAGATCTTAGGATACCGTCACTCCTAGATCTTGTACGGAACTGAATAGCCCTTCATAGGGGTCGGTTGGACTTTGGATGGTATAATTCAAATTCCCCAGGGCATAATAAAAGATGTAAGATAGCCGTGTAGCATATCTATCTAGGGTTATGCACAACACTTCATATTGGATGATAGCCCTTGTTTTCTTTCTTTTCATTGAGATCGTGCATAGTACAATAAGAGATAATAGATATGCTTATGTTGTAGTTATGCTCGTGTTTTATTCATGCTTATGTTGTCAAATATATTAACATTGATGGTTAAGATGATGCTGCTAGCTATGTTTAATATTGCTAGCCATGCCTATGTAATTATAAATGCTTAAACTTCTAATCATACCTATGCAGTTAATTATGCTATGATGTTAGTTCTACTTATGATATAGATTTGTTCACTTTATTTGAGATGCCAATATTGATAGCCATGTTATGTTACGAGACATATTCATGATGTTAGGGATGCTAATGCTACTAGATTGCTTGTACTGTTAGCAAGGAATATAACGATAGTCAAATTAATGATAATGATTGTTATTAGATGCAATTTGATGATGTTTGAGTAGATATCTATCTAGAGAAATGGATTTATTTGTTATCTATATATGCATTGATGATCATACTTGTTTCTAAGATGATTTGCTTGATTTGTTTAGAATACTTGAACTATTCAATATGTTCAATTGATTATTAAATATTCCAAGTGCTTAGTTATCTACTATTTAAATTGTTGTAATCAATAAGCATTGTTGGAGGTTATATCTCTTACTGGGACATGGGTCTCACCCTTGTGGTTTGCCACATGTTTTTAGGTAATCGACAGTGATGACAATAGAACTGTGAAAGTAAAGAGGAGCTATAGTAATGAATCTCTAAGAAAGTTGATTAGATGTCTAGTGTGTCCTAGAGTTTTCCATGTACTCTCGGGTCGGTGTAGGAAAATTTGTATATGGTGTTTCAAACGAATCGGACTTGTGTAAGCATGTTAATGCTTGTTTGTGTGGCATATACAAATATTGTTCTCTTGTGTATATATGTGGTGTCTAACATGATAAAACAATTTGTATCAAATTAATGGCATAGTATGGATATAAGAAAGATGTTGGGCTCTTATACAAATGCTTCTGAGTGGGTCTTGATGTTGAAATTGGTTTTAATTTACCCATATATTTAGGTATGTGATTAATTAGTGATCGATTGTGTTTTATATTTTGAGTAATATCATTTAGTGTAATGGGTTCTCACAAGTTGGTATCAAATCTTTAGGTTCACTGAGTCTATAGAGACACTAGGAATTAGGACTAGGATTATGTCAAAATTAGGAATATGACATAAAAATATGGCGCATACTGCCTAATCTTAGTATTTGGATGCCCTGGCCAGATATTTAATTATTGAAGAAAAGGTAACTATGGAACTATTAGATTGTTATCTTTTTTATTACTCTGATCAAGTAATCATTTTGAAACAATCTAAAGAGCATAATGAATCAGAAATCATGGTGCAGATAACTCAATATTACCTTAAAGAATTACATCATTATCTATCAAAACTTGAATGTTTGGTAACTATAAGAGAAAGATACAACACCATGAAATCTAAATCTGAATACAAATAAGTAAAGGAGGAGTTCTTGAAAATGTAATTCAAGAAGATAATAAAGTAAAAGGCAGATAAGTTTGTGCTTATAATGTGAATCAAGGTATGAAATCCACATAAGATAGAGAGAACACCTATAATAAGTATAAAATGAGAAGATGAATGGGAACAATGACAAAGGAATAAGGTGGAATCTGGGTTAATCTCATACTAACCTATGTATGTAAGAAAATTTAAATGTAAAATCAGCATGGCATGTGAAAGAAATTAAGGGAGATAATCCATGTTTAATGAAGAAAATGAAGAATATGTTGATTTACCTATTGATAAGTGGTTGAAAAACATAATAAAATAACAGAACATACCCTCGTGGGATAAATAGTCATCAAGGAAGGAGTAATGAGATATGTTAATCATGATGATTCCTATTCTAATGGAAAGGAACCTGAAATGAAAAAGGTAAAATGATACATAAGAAGTTGTAACCTGCATAATGAAAATAGAATTGGTTACATTTTTACTAGTGACCCTTGAACAATATTGCTATGATGTGGGAAGTGTGTTTGCCTTTGTGTCTTTCCTTTCCAGGGCATAACTTTCAAGTGGATGAGATAAGGATGTGAGTTCCTTATAGTGCATGAGGTGGATACTAAGGTAATGAATCTTAGTATCCAAGATGTATCAACAGTATGGAAAGTATGTGATGGTTGGAAATGCTTATTAAATGAACTTTCCAAGTATTCCTCTCCCTTAGATAGAGAGAGAGAGTTGATAATGACCCTCTAAATGTTGTTTGGAAGGAAAAAACAAAAGTGATTCTATAATGTTGTGTATGGTATAGTGATAGTTGGGCAAGACCACTATCAAGGATGGATGGTTTGTTGATCAGCAGACATGTGTTACCGTGTTCATTTAAGATAAACCTAGGATTAGAATATCAATGGATCAGAGTTATAGTGGATGACACAAGTTACATGACCATGATGAGTTTAGGATTATGTCCTTTAGAGTAACCAATGCGCCAATAGAATTTATGAATAGGAGAGCTAGAGTGTTCAGGTCATGTCTTACAAGTTGTAGCAAGCTTTGAATGATGAAATCTCAATGTATTTTAGATATGGTCATTAACATGTTTAACATCTTTGCTAAACCTTAAGAATGTTGAAGCAACTATACTTATGTGTGACAATTGTAGCAAAAGTGAGTTGGGGGTTGAGTAGAGTATCTTGTTGGAGTTATGATACCTCTATTAAGTATGTTATGTGAATCCTGATAAGATGATAACAATTTTGTTTCTCCACCCCTAACAAGGTCAATCAGGAAGTTATATTTATTAATGGTTACATACAAGTGTATGATTCTTCAACTAAATAGATGGCCAGTCCACCATTGAGATGATTGGAGAATCCTCTAAATACATATTCCTCATAGTTCTTGAAAATTAGGGGATGCCTACATGGTTTATTGAGTTGTTAATTACCACAACCATTAAAGGAGCATAGAGATGAAACCTTGTAAAGTTACATATGATAAGAGATACATAATGTTCTATGTTTGATAAGAGCCAACGAGTATGACTTTTGAGTAATGTGTTGATACAATAGATATAATTCCAGGATGATAGCTAGAATTTAAAGTTGAAAGTTACTATTAGATTTGTATAGGTGGCACAACAAGTTTCTATGTTACATATTTGCAAATGTCTTCTTATGTGGGGGTTTTTGTGCTAACCCAAGATAAGATATGTATGAATTGAAAGAGAAGAACATAACATCTATAGGAGCGATGTGACATTACCATAATATGGAAGTAACCATGTGTAATATTAAGGATGACGTGCATGAGAAGTGTCCATCTATGTGTACCTTGGATTTCGGGGGCAAAATCCATGTTAGAGGTTTACGGTTGTGAGACCCCTAACCTTTCTTAAAGTGTTAAACAAGCTTAATTATCATAATTTAATTCTTATAACCCTAATATAACCTTGTGATATGCTTTGAAATCATAAAACAAGCTTAAGTTTCAAATTGGGTCCGATTTGGACACTGTTTGAGCAAGTTATGCAATTTTATGTACATTTTGGACTTTTCTATAATTTACCCAATTCAGAGGTTTTATTACAATTTATCACTTGCATTGTGTTCTTTGGACGTTATCTCATCATTCTTGATCTTTTTGTCCATGGGGCGCCTAGTTGAACCTTGGTTTGGAAGTGTTTTCCTCAAGGGTATTTTAGGGGTTACCCCTTCATGGATGAACAACCTTTAGTAGCTATCAACAAATGAATTATTTGATTGGCTTGGAAATTCGACAAAGGAGATCTAATAAGGTTTATATGGATGGTGGGGGATCTTATTGTGTGTGTGCTTGTATATTCTTAATAGTTTAAGTCCATGGACACTTGGAAAGATACTAGAACTTCAACATTTTCTTTTTCTTTATCTTAATGTTTTATATACTTATCCCTAAGCACCCAAACGAGCCTTTTTCTCTCCACCACTTCCCTCATCCTATGAAACTTGTTCTCCCTCTATGCTTCTGTGAAGTTACTATCCAAGGAAGAAGAAAGTGGGGATCTTCTTGGGGAAAAAGAATCTAGGGTTGCAATTGACTTCCTTTTAGTATTTAAAAAGCTTCCTTCTGGTGATCTTAACCTAAAAGAGTAAGAAGCACCTTCTTTCCTCCATTTATTTATTTTTTACCCTTCCTCATACCTTTCTCTAGGTCTAAAACTTGCTGCTCCATGGTAGAAATTTCTCGAAAGCTCAAAAACCCTACCTTTCTTGCTCCTTATGATTAGGGTTTGCTCATTTGATGAAGAAAGGTGCTAGATGGACGAGTTCACAGCTTATGCTTGGATTTTCTACCCTACCTGCTCGAGTTTTCTTCTGTTTGGAATTTCATCTTCTAATTTTTTATAACTTGCTCCACGTTTATTGCTTACCATAAGCTTGCTAGTTCATGTTCTTGCTTGAAAATGACGATCCATGCACTAAAAAGCTATGCTTGACTTGGATTTCAATTTCTACAATGCTCCATGTTCTGATTTCAGTTCTAGATTAACCTATATTGATGTGTAAATTCTTTCTAAGGTATAATATGACTTGTATCAGGTTGGTTTGACAACCAATGGTGCTAAGCACATATCAACCAAGGGTCAATTTTAGAGTTTAAAGTTGATTTCTTCTATAAACACATGACTCAATGGTGGTACCATTGTAACAACTGATGGTGTTGTCTTCATGACAACTGATGGTGGTGGCAAAGGGTGTCAACTAACGTTCACCCCTTAGGTCAGGTGTTGTCCTAATTAGAATCTTATTGATTAACAACTAAGTACCCTAATGATGCTATCAATCAATGGTGACATTACCTTGATATTTGATGGTGATTAATGAATTCAGTGTTGATCTAATAACCTATGGTGACTTAATGGTCACTAGTGATGGTAGATCAGGTCCCCAAAACCTATGATGAGTTAAGCATGTATATGTAGCATCAATTAATCCTTAAACCAATGGTTTCTTGGGTCATTTGATGCAATGGTTGGACCTATACTCCAATTGATGGTTTTAATATATGAACTTCACCCAATGGTTAAGATCTAATGATTCTTCATCCAATAAATTTGAATGATTCCTAATGTAATATTTTGGTCCTAATAAAGTGATTTATATGGTCTCCTTTATGAGATCAACTTAAGAAGCTCATTTATTGACGATTTGTTTTAAATAAACAATCACTTGTGGGTTTTACCCTACTATCAATGGAAAAAATTTATGTTGTCAATCAAGGGATGTCTAGGGATAGATGGTGACTCTTTCTAGAGAACAAATTAATGACTTCATAGGTGGCTTGTTCAAGGTGTTTGCTTATGTAAAAAACCAATGGTATTAACTTTTAAACATCCAATGGTTCTGGGTGACATTGTGGTATGGTGATATGGGTTGAATGATGATGGAACAAATGGAGGGTTACCCTTAATAAGGTAGTCTTACCTATTCACTCATATGAATAGAAGGGATGGTAACCATATTGTGTTGATATGTAACCCTAATGAGGTACAGCTTGTTATACCTAGCTTTAATATAACTAAATGATATTAATTGGGTATGAATAGTCCTTGAATGATAACACAATCATGGATTACTCTCTTATTGTTGTTGAAACCTTAGTATGCTCTAACCTGATGGTTACACCTTGATTTATGTGTGGGTTCATACTTGAGAATAGTATGGAATGTGATGGTGATGCTTCACCTTTTGCGTCTAAGATCCAATGGGTATGTCGTGAGTTAGGGTTTGGGTATAAGTGCTTATTAGTAACATTAATATAATTTATCTTGTTCAACCTAACTCTAATGCAAATAGATAAAGATGAGTATTCATGTTTAACATTCATATATGATGGAATGATGGTTAAATAAGCTCCTTAATATGATCATAACCTTAATATGTTAATTGGTGTTGATCGTAGCCACATGGCTGATACTTTCTTATGCTAAACATGTGCATTATGAATATGATAAGGGTTAATTATATCTAGATTCCTTTCATGTTGATGTAATAAAGGAATGTTCTTGATGTTAACATAACCCTACTATGATTGTTTATGAATATCTCCTAGATAATTAATGCAATATTCTGATGATCTGATGTATTATATGTAAGTGATGTTGTTGAGCCTTGTTATAAGGCATGCAAAGATAATAATGATCTTGCAGGGAATAGTATGATGGTCTTAATGATCTTTGCGCATGGTTGAGCCCTAAATGAGGTGTAATCCTCTTGTGTTGATAAGGGTTGATACCCTGTGATATTGTGGAAAGGATTTATATCTTGTGATAGTATGATGACTAGTGTAGTCTCATGAATGGAAAGTGAATAGTACCATGTGATGATAATATTAGAAATTATGTTTCACACATTTTATATCTTTTGAAGTTGTGATATTTATATGCTTTCTAGTAGTGAATTAGGGTTTGTAAGTCCACTTGTTTGATGCAGCCTTAATTCACCCAAATGGCATAACTAATCAAGTGCAACTCTAATCATGTAGTGCCTTGTGCTGTAGAGCCATCTTTAGTGTCAGAACTTGTTGGATGGTGAAATGAGTATTCCTAAGGGAAACTCATAGTGCATACTATTGAGTATGTGGGGGTGGCAAGTCGAGGATATATCCTTGTCATCCACAATGTAGGTTATGGAGGATGGCTATGGTCATGCCTCAGATATTTGATGTAAATGAGGACACTTGCATTTGTACCTCGGATTAGATGGTTTTGAATACCCTGGATGCTAGCATCATGTCATGTACCAAGGTGGGCTAGTTACAGGACTATATGTCGTTATTTTGCAGTTTGACTATATATCATTGCCTTTTTACTCGTACTGGCTGAGGGGAAGAGATCTTAGGATACCTTCACTCCTAGATCTTATATGGAACCGAATAGCCCTTCACAGGGGTCAGTTGGACTTTAGATGATACGGTTCAAATTCACTAGGGCATAATAAAATATGTAAGAAATTTGTGTAGCATATCGATTTAGGGTTATACATAACGCTTCATATTGGATGATAACCCTTGTTTGCTTTCTTTTCATTGAGATCATGTATAGTATAATAAGAGATAATAGATAAGCTTATGTTGCAATTATGCTCATGTTGTAAACATGCTTATGTTGTCAAATATACTGATACAAATGGTTAAGATGATGCTGCTATATATGTTTAATATTGCTAGCCATGTCTATGTAATTATAAATTCTTAAACTACTAATCATGTCTATGCAGTTAATTGTGCTATGATGTTAGTTCTACTTATGATATAGATCTGTTCACTTTATTTGAGATGCCAATATTGATAGCCATGTTATGTTACTAGACATATTCATGATGCCAGGGATGCTTATGCTACTAGATTGCTTATACTGTTAGCAAGGAATATGATGATAGTCATATTAATGATAATGATTGCTATTAGATGCAATTTGATGATATTTGAGTAGATATATATCCAGAGAAATGGATTTATTTGTTATCTATATATGCATTGATGATCATACTTGTTTCTAAGATGATTTTCTTAATATGTTTAGTATACTTGAAATGTTCAATCTATTCAATTGATTATTAAATACTCCAACTGCTTAGTTATCTACTATATAAAATGTTGTAATCAATAAGCATTGTTGGAGGTTATATCTGTTGGTATGTATGCCCTGAGAGCCAATCATAGGATGATTGGATTGGGATACATTATGACTGATTTGATAAATATCAAAGGCAAGCTTCCAATTTATTATGGTTCAATCAGTTATGAGATAATGATAGAGTAGAATGCATGTCTAGAGAATGACTATACTCAATGACGTATGTCTTTGGGTTAAGGACCTGCAAAATGAGATCATACGGATGCTAAGAGTTTGTATATTCTTGTTATGTCCCTATTCAGATGTCATTGTGGAAGGTTGACAGACAACAATGACATAATAAGACTAGAGTGTGTGTTGGTTGATGACAAAGTCACATTAGTCATGATATGTGATATCAAACCAAGCACATAGATACATGTTAGAGAACAGTGTATCGGACAAACCCACCATGAGAGTGACACATGGAACCATGGCATGGTAGTCACAGTCATCTCTCACAATGATGGTGGTGATTGTGATTCTTAGACCTGAAATCACTGCACTCATCACATGTCATTGGGTACACTTTGACTTCATCAAACGTGATCCTAAAATATGGATTATTATAAAGGTGATGATTGAGTGACTTTGACACATGGGGTTTTGACTACGAGTGATAGATATGGGATTTGTCCCTCCTAAGGGAGTATGATGTCCATGGCCACTTGATAAGCGAGGCTGAGAAAAGCATGTGCATGCATGTGTGAGTCAATATGTGATATTGATAGCACACATATCTCAGTCAGTCTGCTTTGGATCAAGGAACATGAATGAACGTTGAAAGGATGACAACTCCATGCCTTGAGTTCATTTAGGATATCAGAGACAATGGAACTATACATTAACTGGAACACCAATCACAGACTATAGGATTGAAAGTTGTTTTCCAATTTTCCTTTTCACTTGGGTAGCACTAATGTGCGACTAGGCACCGCTCTTTGCTTGTGATGTCATAAGCTAGTTATGGACATTCACTGCCAACATGAAATGGGACCTATAGGGTCACACACAAAAGATTTACCTAGATGAGGAGCATATCCATGAATAATGTTTGTATCAATTACTAAAGGTGTTTAGGTACTCAATCAAACATTCAATCAATTGACTTGATTCAGAATCATCAATTTCAAGTGTTGAACTAACTGATTTGAGTGTTGGATTGATTGAGAATTGCATTGATTGTGTTCTACACAATCTAGACCACCAACCGACCGGTTTACTGGGTGAACCGATCAGCTCATGGTTAGTGAGATGACCGGTTCACTTGGTGAACCGATCAGTTCGACTAGACCAAACGAGCAAGGTTGGGTTATCCCGATTTGTGAGAAAAGTTTTTCGTTTCACTTGTACAATTCGATTAGGACAAGAATTAATCTTCAGATTAGTAGGAAATGAAAGAGGAAAGTCAATTGGAGGCGAGTCAGGAATGTGAAAGGAAAGGTTTAATTGGTGAACCGACCGGTTCATTTGTGAAATGACTGGTTCAACTATCGTAGTGCAATCAGTTCATGGAAATTATGGACCCTTCTACGCCTGCACAGATTGTGAACCCTGACCCTGCCCTCTACTATAAATAGAGGGGTACAAGGGGATTCCCAGATAGCACAACTCAGAACATCAGTTGCTCTGCAAAGTTGTTGTCCTCTCTAGTTGTGGTAACCGAGAGAGTACAAGCAAGTTCTACCTGTCCAGGGAGGAACAATGAGGGAAAGACAACTCCAGGATAGCAATTGGTTGTGAGAGAGTGTGTTGGTGACTAGTACGTCTACAGAAGGGGACGACTACTTCTAGTGTCTTGTAGGATAGGACGACTAGAGTCCAGGTGGTCTGTGTGGACTATCTATAGAGGTGGGAGATTTCTACCGCTCAAGAGGATGACTGTCAACCGTAGTCTAGGTCAAGACCATGATCTGCACAGACGATGTCAATAACAGGTGGTTGAAGACTGCACTAGCTATGAGGTATTATCGTTGATCAAGCCTCAGGACCAGGTATAGCTTGCTAAAACAATCCTTCCTATTTCATAGTCATTGGTGCGATTTGTGGTTATGGTTTTGTGGTGAGAGAAAAAATTTATTTCCGCTGCCTTCTCCCTCACCTAAAACCCAACAGTGGTATCAGAGCCACGTCAATGTAATGTGTTTTAGGATAATCGATATGATCAGTTTTTGGTTTTACCACCTTTTATTTATTGCATACGATGTGAATATTTAACTAGCTAAATGTGAATATCTGATTAATATCACATGATCCCAAACTAAATATATACATATATGATATGGTATGTATATGTAAACGATGTGTGTTGCTCAAAATGGTTTTGATGGTGGATGTATAGCATGGTTATGGCCTACAATTCCCTATGTGTGCTTGGTTGGTTGTGGCTGTTTGCATCTCAGTTTGTGCACTAAGCCTTCTTCTTCTTTTCATAATGTAACTCGAGATAACTCAATATTCTCTTCTACCTTTGCTCGCCCTGAATGTAACTCGGGGTTTCCCAATGAGATATGTAAAAGTAGGATAGTTTATTTTTTATTACGTCAAAGACTGGCGGGTGCCCAGACGATCAGCTGGAGGTGCCAACTGATTGACTGGTGGAATGAGACGATTGGCTAATGGTGCAGCTGGAGGCCTGATGAGGAGCATACGACCTGACGAACCGACTGTCTGGAGGATCTAGACGATCAGTTGGAGACAACCAACTGACCAGCCAGAAGGTGAGCCAATCATTCGTGTGACGAGCTAATCAAACCCGGAACGACCTAAGTACAAGATCTTGATCAACAACAGGTTGCATGTGATGTAGACCTAGATGACCGTAATTCCTTGTGGCTCAAGGAATTACAATAGGATGGCCATAATCATCTCTGTATCATTATTGTATGTTTTCATTGTAGGATATAGCATATATATGATATGTAATATATATGTGGTGATTGGATACATATATGCATAAATAAGCATATTAAAACCCCACAATATAATATTAAGTCTTAGATGCTTTCCATAAGCGGCACACATGAAAAGCTTGATCGACAAGCGTAGGCATCCCAAGGGTGGTGCGTTGTCTATCTCGTGGAAGTGTGATGGTAGTTGTGTGGGCCCGTCAAGCGGGGTGCACTTCTATCGTGTTGGCTTTTAGGTCGGGCTTAACTAAGTGATCTTAATGGGATTAAGCACTTAGAGGCATGGAGACGTTCATGGCAAAGAGTTGTGCATGTCATCTATCCAAGAGTTGCATATGATGCAATTGGTAAGTGTTACCTACCTTAATAATTGTTTATGGATGCTGGCGTTGGCCGCATAATAATTTAATTGTTTTGTATCTTGGCTCACTAGAAGGTTGTACGCTACAATCTTCTGAATTGATGGTGAGGGCTATCAATTTGAAAAAAAAATAGTGGGAATGATAATTCATTAAAGGCCTAATTATATCGTCAAATTTTTCAAATCAATAAAATTAAGTCAAAAAGAGTTTTGGACTAAAATTGCATATTTCCTTTTTGTAGAACAAATGGTTGTCAACAATAATCACTTTTCGTTGTGATCAGTCCTTGAGAAGGACAAGTTGAATGGGACTAATTTCCACGACTGGTTTAGGACATTAAGAATTGTTCTCACTCAAGAGTGAAAGCTCTATGTCCTAGATACACCAGTGCCATAGGAACTCGCTCTCACCGCACCAAAGGCAGAGGGATGCTTACAGGAAGCATACTGAAGATGTCATTGATGTGAAGTGCTTGATGTCGTGCTCAATGAACTATGAGCTACAGAGACAACATAAGAACATGGACGTCATTGAGATGGTTCAGCATCTCAAGAACATGTATCAAGACCAAGCATGGTAAGAGAGATATGTTGTCTCCAGGGCATTTTTCAAGTGCGTCATGATAGAAGGAGATCCAGTTGGTCCTCACACACTCAAGATGTTTGGGTATGTGGAGAACATGATAAGACTGGGATTCCCTCTAAGCCAAGAGTTGGCTACTGATGTGATATTGTAATCGTTGCCAAAATCTTATAGTCAGTTTGTGATGAACTACAACATGAACAACTTTGACAAGTCATTGATAGAGTTGTAGGCATGTTGAGGACAGTCGAGGCACAGATGAAGAAAGACAAACCCAAATCTGTGATGTTGATCAGTAGAAAGAAGGGTAAGTCTAAAGGCAAGGGCAAAGTCAAAGCAAAGAAGGGTTCTGATGCTAGCCAGCAGCACAAGTCATCTTCAGCTCTCAAGGCCAAAGGAGGGGAGAAAAAGGGAGGCAAATGTCACCATTGTCAAGAGACAGGACATTGGAGGAGAAATTTCCCTCTCTATCTAGATGAAAAAAAAAGGAGGGGATGGAAGTCTCCACCTCATGTATCATGAAATAAACTTGAAACACTTCTTTAATCTGAGGTATATGATACTAAGACATAGATCTGACATATATGATATGCAAGATCTGAAAAGAAGTGATGGCCTTTATGAAAGGACCAAGAAGGAGCACTCATTATTGGAGAAAGTGTTGCTTCCATAGATAGGAGTACCGTTTAGTTTATTTCAACCCAAAGGGCATGTATTAGAGTTATGAATTGCTATTTCATTTTGCCAATAAATAGAAACACTTTATTTTTGCATCTTGTAATGACAAGGATGTCTATCAATAAAGTTGATGTTTCAATTTCAAAGATATGATCTTTTGTGGCAATGCCTTATTTATCTTGTGGTACTTGGTATGCATAAGATAAAATGATACCTAAAAGTTATTGATGACTCAAACAATTAATTAGCATTATCATGAGAAATTCATCTCTAGTTTCTATGTTAATGGATAAAGATAGAATCTTTAGGTTATGAACCATTAAGAGATATGAATGTCTTGGACATGATAACAGGTCCATCTTTACTAGATGGAGTGGGAGAATGACTATTCTATTGGGTATAATACATATTGATGTATTTATATACCTATTGGAATACATGCTAATGCTTCAGATGGTGTGAAATACCAATATGAATATCTTAAAGTGTTCAAGAATATCATAAATGAAGTACAAACTTGGTAAAAGTATTAACTATTTGATGTGATCAATGAATGGGATACTTAAACCAAATGTTTGAGGACCTTGTGAGTAATGATGATAGTGTATCATAGAGAACTCATGATGTCTAAATCTGAGAAGGAATCATACTCTAAAGAGTTAGAGCATGATCATCAAATAACTAATCTTCTAGAATTCTTCTAAAAGAACATTCTTACACTAAATAAAGGAGATTAAAAATCACAAGTATTGTGGATTCTTAAAGTTTTGTATGTAATAGATACACCTCATATATCTAGGTGATGAATTGGTCATATCATGAGCCAATAATCTAGATGATGTTGAGGGACCATATTTTGAGTCATGGCTTGAGGCCATAAGATCCAAAATAACTTCCATGTGAACCAATTAAGGTATGACCTTATAGTAGCACTTGATTGGGATCAAACCCATAAGCGCAATTGGGTCTTAAGAGTTAAGACTAACATGGATGACATTTAGATAAATGATCATGCTTGATGTTGGAACTTGAAAGACTATGAAATTTGGCATATGTATATTAAAATTGCATTCTTGGTAGGAATAAGATAAGGTTGTGTACGTGACACAACCTGAAGGGTTTTATGAATCCAATAATGCAGCTGTAGTTTATAAGTTACAAGGAATTAATCAATATGATTGATTAAATACAAGCAACTCAGAATTGGAAGCCTTTACTTTGATTATATAGTCAAAAGGTTTGACCGATATATCAAATAAAGAAGGGATATGTGATTATATAGATTTCGTGGGAGCATATTCACATTCCACATGATGATGAGGAATGAAATGTTCTAATATGGAAACTGGTGTGAAAATACCTTCTTTAAGGGAAGACAAAGAAATGTACTATGTGATAGGAATAGAGATCTATAGAGATAGTTCTTGAAAACCTCTTGACCTGATAAAGTGAGACCATACATTGGCAATCTGTACTGAAGGGTTCAGTATGCACAGATTCAGTGGGAGAAAACTTGTCCATGTTACATGGAGTTAGTATCTCAGATGCCAAGTGTTCCAAATTCTTACGAAGAATAGGAACACATAGATAGATATGGATCTATCATGTATGTAGTCGTCCCATTATCTTGTATGTATTTGACATGACAAGAAAATATGCATTCATCATCTTATATGTATTGGACATGACAATATGATGTGTTCATCTTGTTAAATCGTATGTATTGGACATGATGAGTGGATGTCTATCTACTTCCAGTGAGGCTCACTATAATACCATGAAGAACTCGTTTGGTACTTATGAAGTACTAGTTCTATGTTAATATAAGGAAGAGTTGGTTGTAAAGAGTTACACTGATGCAAGCTTCTAAAATGACAGAAAATGATCACAAAATATAAAATATAAAAGTGAATATGAGTTGATAAATGGAAACATTCCGATTTAAAAGTCATTTAATTCTAAAAGGGAATGTCGAGTATCCTTGTGTTATGAACAACAGAGGATACTATATGGATCTAGAAGTTCATAGAGATGAACTTATAGATATTCCAACCATTGATGTCAAGTAGTAATATTGAGTCCAACAATGGAGCTAAGTGTTAGGTAAGGAATATCAGATCATATATTACAGAAACTCCATCTCATACGATATGTCGTACAGCGAAGAGATGTGAAACATGCAATATACCGACTAAAGAAAAGTGTTGCTAACTCACTGCGTTAGCACAGGAGCAATAGAAACATGTGGGACATGTTTGGAGATCACTAAGAATATGATTCAAAGGTGATTGGCTTGTAGTGCAAGTGGGAGTCTGTTGGTATGTATGCCCAGAGAGACAATCATAGGATGATTGCATTGGGATACATTATGATTGATTTGATAAATATTAAAGGCAAGCATCCAATTTATTCTGGTTCAATTAGTTATGAGATAATGATAGATCAGCATGAATGTCTAGAGAATGGCAATACTCAATTACGTATGTCTTCGGGTTAAGGACCAGCAGAATGCGATCATACGGATGCTAAGAGTTTGTATATTCTTGTTATGTCCCTAGTCGGATGTCATTGTAGAAGGTTGATAGATAACAATGACACAGAGTGTGTTTTGGTTGATGATAGAGTCTCATTAGTCATGATATGTGATATCAAACCAAGCACATAGATACATGTTAGAGAATAGTGTATCGGACAAACCCACCGTGAGAGTGACACATGGATACAGGACATGGTAGTCACAGTCAGCTCTCACAGTGATGGTGGTGATTGTGATTCTTAGACCTAAAATCACTGCACTCATCACATGTCGTTGGGTACACTTTGACTTCATCAAACGCGGTCCTGAAATATGGATTGTTATAAAGGTGATGATTGGTGACTTTGACACATGGGGTTTTGACTACGAGTGATAGATATGGGATTTGTCCCTCCTAAGGGAGTATGATGTCCATGGCCACTTGATAAGTGAGGCTGAGAAAAGCATGTGCATTCATGTGTGAGTCAATATGTGATATTGGTGGCACACATATCTTAGTCAGTCTGCTTTAGATCAAGGAACATGAATGAACATTGAAAGGATGACAGATCCATGCCTTTGTTCATTCAAGATATCAGAGATAATGGAATTATACATTAACTAGAACACCAATCACAGATTGTAGGATTGAAAGTTGTCTCCAACGTTCCTTTTCACTTGGGTAGCACTGATGTGCGACTAGGCACCACTCTTTGCTTGTGATGTCATAAGCTAGTTATGGACATTCACTGCCAACATGAAATGGGACCTATAGGGTCACACACAAAGGATTTACCTAGACGAGGAGTTTAATAATGAATGATGTTTGGATTGATTACTAAAGGTGTTTAGTTACTCAATCAAATATTCAATCAATCGACTTGACTCAGAATCATCAAGTTCAAGTGCTGAACTAATTGATTTGAGTGTTGGATTGATTGAGAATTGCATTGACTGTGTTCTACACAATCTGGACCACCAAGTGACCGGTTCCCTAGCTGAACCGATCGACTGATGGTTAGTGAGACGACCGGTTCACTTGGTGAATCGATCAGTTTGATAGGACTAAATGAGCAAGGTTGGGTTGTCCCAATTTGTGAGAAAAGTTTTTTATTTCACTTGTACAATTTGATTGGGATAAGAATTAATCTTTAGATTAGTATGAAATGAAAGAGGAAAGTCAAGAATGTGAAACGATCAGTTCAACTGGTGAACTGATCGGCTCACACTCCCAACTGACCAGTTCATTTGTGAAATGACTGGTTCAGCTGCCACAGTGCAATCAATTCTTTGAAATTCCAAACCCTTCTACTCCCGCACAGATTGGGAACCCTGGCCATGCCCTCTACTATAAATAGAGGGGTACATGGGGCTTCCCAGATAGCACAACTCAAAACATCATTTGCTCTGCAAAGTTGTTGTCATCTCTGATTGTGGTAATCGAGAGAACCCAAGCAAGTTCTACCCGTCCAGGGAGGAACAGCGAGGGAAAGACAACTACAGGATAGCAAGTGGTTGTGGGAGAGTGTGTCAGTGACTAGTACAATGATAGAAGGGGACAACTCCTTCTAGTGTCTTGTAGGACAGGACGACTAGAGTTCCCAGTGGTCCATGTGGACTATCTATAGAGGTCACTCAGGAGGACGATTGTCAACCGCAATCTGGGTCAAGACCAGGAGCTGTAAAGACGACGTCGAAGACAGGTGGTTGAAGACCGCACTAGATGTGAGGTATTGTCACTGAGCAAGCCTCAGGATGAGGTGCACCTCGCTAAAACCATCATTCCTATTTCATAGTCGTTGATGTGATCCATGGTTATGGTTTTGTGGTGAGAGAAAATTTTTGTTTCCATTGCCTTGTCTCTCACCTAAAACCCAACAATATCTCTTGTTGGGACATGGGTCTCACCCTTGTGGTTTGCCACATCTTTTTAGGTAATTGGCAGTGACGACGACAGAACCGTGAAAGTAAAGAGGAGCTATAGTAATGAATCTCTGAGAAAGTTGATTATATGTCTAGCGTGTTCTAGAGTTGTCCCTGTACTCTCATGTTCGGGCAGGAAAAGTTTGTATATGGTATTTCAAATGAATCGGCCTTTTGTAAGAATGTTAATGCTAATTTGTGTGGAATATACAAATATTGTTCTCCTGTGTATATATGTTGTGGCTAACGCGATAAAACAATTTGTATCAAATTATTGGCATAGTATGGATACAAGAAAGATGTTGGGCTCTTATGCAAATGTTTCTGAGCAGGTGTTGATGTTGAAATTGGTTTTAATTTACCTATATTTTTGGGTAAGTGATTAATTAGTGATCGATTGTGTTTTATGTTTTGAGTAATCTCATTTAGTGTAACAAGTTCTAACAAGTTGGTATCAGAGCTTTTGGTTCACGAGTCTACAGGGACACTAGGACTTAAGACTAGGATGATGCCAAAATTAGGAATATGACATAAAAATATGGTGCATACTGCCTAATCTCAGTATTTGGGTGCCCTGGCCAGATATTTAATTATTGAAGAAAAGGTACGTATGTAACTTATATATTGTTATCTTTTTATTACTATGATCAAGTAATCATTTTGAAACAATCTAAAGAGCATAATGAATCAGAAATCATGGTGCAAATAACTCAATATTGCCTTAAAGAATTACATCATTATCTATCAAAACTTGAATGTTTGGTAACTATAAGGGAAAGATACACCACCATGAAATCTAAATCTGAATAAAAATAAGTAAAGAAGGAGTTCTTGAAGATGTGATTCAAGAAGATAATAAAGTAAAAGGCAGATAAGCGTGTGCTTATAAAGTGAATCAAGTTATGAAATCCACATAAGATGGAGATAACACCTATAATAAGTATAAAATGAGAAGATGAATGGGAACAATGACAAAGGAATAAGGTGTAATATGAGTTAATCTCAGACTAACCTACGATTGTAAGAAAATTTTAATGTAAAATTAGCATGGCATGTGAAAGAAATTAAGGGAGATGATCCATGTTTAATGAATAAAATGAAGAATATGATGATTTACCTATTGATAAGTGGTTGAAAAACATAATAAAATAAGAGAACATACCCTATTGGGATAAATAGTCATCAAGGAAGGAGTAATGAGATATGCTAATCATGATTATTCCTATGCTAATGGCAAGGAACCCAGAATGAAAAAGGTAAAATGATACATAAGAAGTTGTAACCTGCATAACGAAAATAGAATTGGTTACCTTTTTGCTAGTGACCCTTGAACAATGTTTCTATGATGTGGGAAGTGTGTTTGCCTTTGTGTCTTTCCTTTTCAGGGCATAGTTTTCAAGTGGATGAGATAAGGATGTGAGTTCCTTATAATGCATGAGGTGGATACCAAGGTAATGAATCCTAGTATCCACGATGTATCAACAGTATGGAAAGTATGTGAAGGTTGGAGATTCTTATTAAATGAACATTCCAAGTATTCTTCTCCCTTAGAGAGAGAGAGAGAGATAGAGAGAGTTGATGATGAATCCTCTAAATGTTGTTTGGAAGGAAAAACAAAAGTGATTCTATAATGTTGTGTACGGTATAGTGATAGCTGGGCAAGACCACTATCAAGGATAGATGGTTTGTTGATCAGCAGACATGTGTTACCATTCTCCTTTAAGATAAACCTAGGATTAGAATATCAATGGATAAGAGTTAGAGTGTATGACACAAGTTACATGACCATGATGAGTTTAGGATTATGTCCTTTAGACTAACCAATGTACCAATAGAATTTATGAATTGGAGTACCAAAGTGTTCAGGTCATGTCTTACAAGTTGTAGCAATCTAGGAATGATGAAACTTCAACGTATCTCATAGATGGTCATTAACATGTTTAACATATTTGCTAAACCTTAAGAATGTTGAAGCAACTGTACTTATGTGTAACAATTCTAGAAAAGGTGAGTTGGGGGTTGACTAGAGTATACTGTTGGAGTTATGATACCTCTGTTAAGTATGTTATGTGAATCCTGATAAGATGAAAATGATGTCATTGCTCCACCCCTAACAAGGTCAATCAGGAAGTTATATTTGTTAACGGTTACATACAAGTGTATGATTCTTCAACCAAACAGATGGTCAATCCGCCATTGAGATGATTGGAGAATCCTCTAAATACATATTCCTCATAGTTCTTGAAAATTAGGGTATGCCTACATGGTTGATTGAGTTGTTAATTACAACAACCATTAAAGGAGCATAGGGATGAAACCTTGTAAAGTTACATATAATAAGAGATACATAATGTTCTATGTTTGATACGAGCTGGCGAGTATGACTTTTGAGTAATGTGTTGATACAATAGATATAATTTCATGATGATAGCTAGAATTTAAAGCTGAAAGTTACTATTAGATTTGTACAGGTGGCGCAAAAAGTTTCTATGTTTCATATTTGCAAATGTCTTCTTATGTGGGGGGTTTTGTGCTGACCCAAGATAAGATATGTATGAATTGAAAGAGAACAACATGACCTCTATAAGAGCGATGTGACATTACCATAATATGTAAGTAACCATGTGTAATATTGAGGATGACGTGCATGAGAAGTTTCCATCTATGTGTACTTTGGATTTCGGGGATGAAATCCCTATTAGGGGTTTATGGTTGTGAGACCCTAACCTTGCTTAATGTGTTAAACAAGCTTAATTATCATAATTGAATTGTTATAACCCTAATATAGCCTTGTGATATGCTTTGAAATCATAAAACAAGCTTAAGTTTCACATTTGGTCCAATTTGGACATTGTTTAAGTTATACAATTTTATATACATTTTGGACTTTTCTGCAATTTACCCAATTGAGAGGTTTTCTTTACAATTTATCACTTGCATTATGTTATTTGGATGTTCTCTCATCATTCTTGAGCCTGTTGATCCATGGGGCGCCTAGTAGACCTTTGTTTGGAAGTGTTTTCCTCAAGGGTATTTTAGGGTTTACCCCTTCATGGATGAGCTACCTTTAGTAGCTATCAACTAATGAATTATTTGATTGGCTTGGAAATTTTACAAAGGAGAGATAAGAAGGTCTATATAGATGGTGGGGGAGCTTCTTGTGTGTGTGCTTGTATATTCTTAATAGTTTAAGGCCATGGACACTTGGAAAGATACTAGAACTTCAACCTTTTCTTTTTCTTTTTCTTAAAGTTTATATACTTATCCCTAAGCACCCAAACGAGCCATTTGATATCCACCCTTTCCATCCTCCTACGAACCTCATTCTCCATCTGTGCTTCTGCAAAGTTCCTATCCAAGGATGAAGAAAGTGGGGATCTTCTTGGGGAAAAAGAATCTAGGGTTGCAATTGACTTCCTTTTAGGGTTTAAAAAGCTTCCTTCTAGTGATCTTCACCTAAAATAGTAAGAATCCCCTTATTTCCTCCATTTATATATTTTTTATCCTTCCTCCTACCTTTCTCCAGGTCGGAACCTTTCTGTTCCATTGTAGAAATTGCTCTAAAGCTCTAAAACCCTACCTTTCTTGCTCCTTATGCTTAGGGTTTGCTCATTTGATGAAGAAAGGTGCTAGATGGACGAGTTCACAGCTTATTCTTGGATTTTATACCCTAACTGCTCGATTTTTCTTCTTTTTGGGATTTCAACTTCTAATTAGAGGCAAGTTTTATAACTTGCTTTACGTTTATTGCTTACGATAAGCTTGCTAGTTCATGTTCTTGTTTGAAAATGATGATCCATGCACTTAAAAGCTATGCTTGACTTGGATTTCAATTTTTATAATGCTCCCTATTCTGATTTCAGTTCTATATGAACCTGTACTGATGTGTACATTCTTTATAAGGTATAATATGACTTGGATCTGGTTGGTTTGACAACCTATGGTGCTAAGCACCTACCAACCAACGGTCAATTTTAGAGTTTAAAGTTGATTTCTTCTATAAACACATGACGCAATTGTAGTACCATTGCAACAACCTATGGTGTTGTCTTCATGACAACTAATGATGGTGACAAAGGGTGTCAACTGACGTTCACCCCTTAGGTCAGGTGTTGACCTAATTAGAAGCTTAGTGATTAACAACTATGTACCCTAATGATGTCATCAATCAAAGGTGATATTAGCTTGATATTCGATGGTGATTAATGAATATAGTGTTGAACTAGCAACCTATGGTGACTTAATGGTCACTAGTGATGGTAGATCAGGTCCGCACAACCTATGATGAGTTAAGCATGTAGATGTAGCATCAATTAAGCCTTAGGGCTAAAGCCCACTAAAGGAATCGCCCCTGACTCCATTTCATGGTCGGGGCGGTTAGCAGCTACAAGGGAATCCCTCCATTCCATCCCAATTCTTGTTATGGAATGTTGGGGTCTTTTGTGACTCTTTGGCTAGCTCCTACCGGTGCTCTCTCTATTTATCTCGCCCCTACCTTTTCTCTCTTTTTGTAGGACGAAAAGGTAGGAGCAGACTTTTGTAGACGCACTGGTAGGAGCCAGCCCCTTGAGAAGACGGAACCAGCAGTGGAACAACTAAGTCTCCGTCGCTCACCCCTCAAAAGTATGCTCCTACCTTTTCGTCCTACAAAAAGAGAGAAAAGGTAGGGGCGAGATAAATAGAGAGAGCACCGGTAGGAGCTAGCCAAAGAGTCACAAAAGACCCCAACATTCCATAACAAGAATTGGGATGGAATGGAGGGATTCCCTTGTAGCTGCTAACCGCCCCGACCATGAAATGGAGTCAGGGGTGATTCCTTTAGTGGGCTTTAGCCCTATTAACTAATGGTTTCTTGGGTCATTTGATGCAATGGTTGGACCTATACTCCAATTGATGGTTTTAATATATGAACTTCACCCAATGGTTAAGATCTAATGATTCTTCATCCAATGAATTGGAATGATGCCTAATGTATTGTTTTAGTCCTAATAAAGTGGTTTATATGGTCTCCTTTATGAGATCAACTTAAGAAGCTCATTTATTGATGACTTGTTTTAAATAAACAATCGCTTGTGGGTTTTACCCTACTCTCAATGGAAAAAAAATTATGTTGTTAATCAAGGGATGTCTAGTGCTAGATGGTGACTCTTTCAAAAGCACAAATCAATGACTTCATAGGTGGTTTGTTCAAGGTGTTTACTTATGTAAACAACCAATGGTCTTACCTTTTTAACATCCAATGGTTCTGGGTGACATTGTGGTATGGTGATATGGGTTTGTTGATGATGGAACAAATGGAGGGTTACACTTAATATGGTAGTCTTACCTATTCACTCATATGAATAGAAAGTATGATAACCATATTGTGTTGATATGTAACCCCAATGAGGTATAGCTTGTTATACCTAGCTTTAATATAACTAAATGATGGTAATTGGGTGTGAATAGTCCTTGAATGATTAACACAATCATGGAGTACACTCTTATTGTTGTTGAAACCCTAGTATGCTATAACCTAATGGTTACACCTTGATTTATGTGTGGGTTCATACTTGAGAATAGTATGTAATGTGATGGTGATGCTTCACCTTATGCATCCATGATCCAATGGGGATGTTGTGAGTTAGGGTTTGGGTATAAGTGATGATTAGTAACATTAATATAATTTATCTTGTTGAACCTAACTCTAATGCAAATAGATAAAGATGAGTATTCATGTTTAACATTCTTATATGATGGAATGATGGTGAAATAACATCCTTAATTTGATCATAACCTTAATATGTTAATTGGTGTTTATCATAGCCACATGGATACTTTCTTATGTTAAACATGTGCATTATGAATATGATGAGGGTTAATCATATCTAGATTCCCTGTATGTTAATGTAATAAAGGAATGTTCTTAATATTAATATAACCCTGCTATGATTGTTTATGAAAATCTCCTAGCTCATTAATGCAAGATTGTGTTGATCTGATGTATTATATGTAAGTGATGTTGTTGAGCCTTATTATAAGGCATGCAAGGATAATGATGATCTTATAGGGAATAGTATGATGGTGTTAATGACCTTTGGGCATGGTTGAGACCTGAATGAGGTGTAATCCTCTTGTGTTGATAAGGGTTGATACCCTGTGATATTGTGGAAAGGATTTATATCTTATGATAGTATGATGACTAGTGTAGTCTCATGAATGGCAAGTGAATAGTACCATGTGATGATAAGATGAGAAATTATGTTTCACACATTTTATATCTCTTGAAGTTGTGATATTTATATGCTTGCTAGAAGTGAATTAGAGTTTGTATGTCCACTTGTTTGATGCAGCCTTAATTCACCCAATTGGCATAACTAATCAAGTGCAACTCTAATCATGTAGTGCCATGTGTTGTAGAGCCATCTTCTGTGTTAGAACTTCCTAGATGGTGATACGAGTATTCCTAAGGGAAACTCAGAGCACATATTGTTAAGTATGTGGGGGTGACAAGTTGAGGATATATCCTTGTCATCCACAATGTAGGTTATGGAGGATGGATATGATCATGCCTCAGATATTTGATGTGAATGTGGACAACTACTGTTGTACTTCGAATTAGAGGGTTTTGAATACCCTGGATGCTAGCGTCGTGACCTGTACCAAGGTGGGCTAGTTACATGATTATATGTCATTGTTTTGCAGTTTGACTATATGTCACTATCTTTTTACTTGTGTTGGCCGAGGGGAAGAGATCTTAGGATACCAGCACTCCTAGATCTTGTATGGAACTGAATAGCCCTTTGTAGGGGTCGGTTGGACTTTGGATGGTATGATTTAAATTCCCTAGGGCATAATAAAATATGTAAGACAGTAGTGTAGCATATCTATTTAGGGTTATACACAACGCTTCATATTGGATGATAACCCTTGTTTGCTTTCTTTTCATTGAGATCATGTATAGTACAATAAGAGATAATAGATATGCTTATGTTGTAGTTATGCTTATGTTGTCAAATATACTGACACTGATGGTTAAGATGATGTTGCTAGATATGTTTAATATTGCTATCCATGCCTATGTAATTATAAATGCTTAAACTGATAATCATGCCTATGCAATTAATTGTGTTATGATGTTAGTTCTACTTGTGATATAGATTTGTTCACTTTATTTGAGATGCCAATATTGATAGCCATGTTATGTTACTAGATATATTCATGATGTAAGGGATGCTTATGCTACTAGATTGCTTGTATTGTTAGCAAGGAATATGATGATAGTTGGATTAATGATAATGGTTGTTATTATATGCAATTTGATGATATTTGAGTAGATATCTATCTAGAGAAATGGATTTATTTGTTATTTATATATGCATTGATGATCATACTTGTTGCTAAGATGATTTGCTTAATTTGTTTAGTATACTTGAACTATTTAATATTTTCAATTGATCATTAAATACTCCAACTATTTAGTTATCTACTGTTTAAAATGTTGTAATCAATAAACGTTGTTGGAGGTTATATCTCTCGCTCGGACATGGGTCTCACCCTTGTGGTTTGCCACATCTTTTTAGGTAATCAAAAGTGACGACAACAGAACTGTGAAAGTAAAGAGGAGATATAGTAATGAATCTCTAAGAAAGTCGATTAGATGTCTAGTGTGTCCTAGAGTTGTCCTTGTACTCTCAGGTCTACGAAGGAAAAGTTTGTATATGGTGTTTCAAATGAATCAGGCTTTTGTAAGCATGTTAATGCTTATTTGTGTGCATATATGAATAGTGTTCTCCTGTGTATATATGTTGTGACTAACATGATAAAACAATTTGTGTCAAATTATTGTCACAGTATGGATACAAGAAAGATGTTGGGCTCTTATGCAAACGTTTCTGAGTGGGTGTTGATGTTGAAATTGATTTTAATTTACCCATATTTTTGAATATGCGATTAATTAGTGATCTATTGTGTTTTATGTTTTGAGTAATCTCGTTTAGTGTAATGGGTTCTCACAACATCAATCCCATTACTTAGATTTCTACTGAGGTAATTGTGCATTAAACCCTTTATTGGCATAAAAGGTGAACAAATGTTCACTAAACCATCATATTCTCCACAAATTAAATGGAAAGGCCAAAGAGGATAGAAACGAAAGGAAAAGATGGGAAAGAGGGTCAAAAGACAAAATTTCTAAGATTTGGTATGTTACATTTCCACTTTTGATTAAGCGTAGTGCTTTATGCATCATACTTTTGAGAAATGAATAATACGTGTATTTCTTCATACTTGTTGGTATGTTTCATATGGGATGTATTACTTCCTTATTAGTAATGAGTGGATCCATTTTGGGTCCCATTCATTACAAAACAATGGTGCAAATGACCAAGAGTTTCAATGAGAATATGAAGGAGTATACTGTTTAGGTAAGAATCAAACATCAAACTGGTTTTATCATTACGAGCATGATTCCTTTTCAATTTCAGGGATAAAAATTCAAGATATTAATATTTAGCACATGTCAATGTATATATAATTGGACAAGCCATGTGTTGTCACTATTGAGAACCACAATACATCAACCATGGTTTCCAATTTATTGAGATACTTCATGTCCTTCTCTATTGAGAGTCATGGAAGCATGATTGCACTTAAATTATTGGGCACTGGCCCCTTCTTTCCAACATATAAATAATGTGCTCTTAATTTCTAGGAATACCAATGTTGGGGCTTTGAAGTTTGTGTTTTGAAACAAATTCCAGCCATACAACTTATCTACATGCATGGATTTAAGAGATAAGTATTACTAAATAAAATAATAAATTCTATAACTAAAAGAAAAGAATTCAAGTATTTATAGTATTGAGATCTAGTCAGTAATCAAGAGAGAGGTCTAAAATGTAGAACATATTGGGTATTAATGTCTTGCAATCATATCTTTACAATTACATTTGATCATTAGTGTTACAGTTGATTGGGATTTTTCATCTAGGAGTAAGATTCTTGTGTGTAACCATTTTCATAATTTTTAGAACTTCTTACTAGGTTATATAGGATCAATGTCATGTACCTATGACTAGGTTGCCATAGTGCCATTAAATCATGTAAGTAACCCTAACATTATCATAATATTAAAATAGTATAGCTTATTACAAATATATTGGTGGTCCTTTTAATCTTTGATTTAGTCCCAAATATATATTTATATATGAACAAGTTGATACTCCTTTACAAACATATTAATAGAACTAATACTCCATATTAAGGTGACATAATACATAATGTATTCATACTCAACTCACCCATAGTCACCATCACCAAATTGATTGTTATATTATTTTATCATTATAATTGTACAATGATTCTTATTGGTACACCAATTAATATGGTAGTCCTCACCAAAAGAATGCCAATTTACTCATATGTTAATATTTTATATATTTAAATATGTATCTAAGCACAAGTGTTTATCGAGTATAATGTGGGTTCATGAAATGTATGAAATTCACAACTGGTCAAGACAAAGTGTAATATAAATATATTTGTTCATAATATAAGTCATTCTTACATGTATAAATGAACATTTTGTAATAATATTCCTACCCTCATATCAAATCAAAAGATAACAATATAGATAGAATTTCTTCCTTAATTTATACTTTTTTCCAAGTATATGTAGTAATATGGGATTTCAAAATTCATACAATACTAACATTCTTACCCATGAATAAGTATATCACAATATTTATATTGAAATATTTATATTCCTTAAGTATTAATACTAATGTAATAGATATTAATATATATATATATATAAACTCAAAGCTATCATATAATATTCTCTAATATATTTTTACTATATATTTAATAATATTATAAATTATAGGAGACAAAATACGAAAATACATACTTCCCATCTAATAGTATCAATATATTGATATACTTGCATACCACAAGGTCAAATGACTGTATTCTAACTTACTGATGTTATCTTCATTATTTATACTCTCTTAAATATTACCTAAATTAATAATATATGTCCTACTATTATATAGTCTCTACATTAAGCAATTTCACATTTACAATGTACATCTATTAACTAATATACTAATAATATGTTTATGTCAAGGCGTGATGTCTCAACTAAAATAATCAACACAAGCAGTTGGTATCTTATAAGATTAGAATATAAATACTCATTACTTATTGGTTATGTATTACTAGAGATACATGATAACAACAGCTGATCTGTTATTCCTTGATGTCCTATTAATCCTAGATGGATTCAGACTCTAGTTTAGTCTTGGTGGCAGAAGCATGATCTAGAGTGATCACGGACATGATATTAGTGACAAGGAGACTCATAGAGGTCTTGATAACTTTATAGTTCATCTGTGGAGGATATTAACATTCTAAAGCTCTGACTCCAATGGTATATGTCGAGAGTATGGAGGTTTCTTCTACCTTGAGTTTGGAGGTTTTGCATACAATATCTTTTCCCATCATGATGATCGATATCTATAGGCATCGCACTAATATATGAATTTACAACACCCACAAAAAACACATTTGATAGGAGATGAGGGGTATATCTTCCCCTTTCTCCCAATTACTGGAGTTTGGGCAAGGAAGAATTTGTTGGGTAAATGCCTTGAGAGATAGACATATGATGTTTGTTGTGGGTTACATAATGCTTGATTTGAATATCAATAAAGGCATTTTCATTTTGTATGTTTACTTCATTATAATAAAATGATTGAACATAATAATTTCCTAAGAGAGAAAGACTCAATGCCATGTGATATCGGGTTGAAGACTTGAACATGAGATCATGTGCATACTAAGAGTACTCATTCTTGTCTAAGTCAGATATCATTGTGTAAATTAGAACAAAAATAATAAATTAAGATTGGTATACGTGACTGATGACTACATCTCATAAATCCTGATATTTGATACCAAGTAAAACATGTTGGTAGTTGTTATGAACATATGTATCATACATCACTTTGAGTTTGATACATGGAATCCAAAATTGGTGGCCAAAATCATGTGTCAACGTGACAATGGTGATTGTGATCATTAGACTTGAAGTCACTACAATGATCACATGTTGTTCAGTGTATTCTAACACTAGTTAATTTGACCTTGAACAAGGGTTTCCATACAAGTAGCACATGGGCGCACTATGACACATGGATTATTATGAGTGACGTAGATGGAATTTGTCCCTCCTATAAGTTAGATCCTAATCGCTTGATGAGTGAGTGTATTAAAACATGGCCATGATCATGAGTCAATTAATGATAGTGAGACAACATCTATCTCAAATAGTCTACTCTTGATCAAGTAACAAATATGGATTACTAAGAGGGTGATAATTTTATACCTTATATTCAATCTGGATATTGATGATAAAGGGATTGTTTGTATAACATTGTTCACAATATGAAGTTGAATTTTTTCCCCAACTTATCCAGTTACTTAGGTGGCAATATTGTTTTTGATACCACTCATTGCTTGTGAAATCATAATATGATTACAAACATCACTATCAATATAATATGGAGCCTATAGGGTCACCCAGACAGGAGGCACATGAAAGAGCGGTATAATAATGAATACAAGTTAAATTGTTTACTAAAAGGTTTAGGTAATCAGTTAGAACAATCATAGACTATCTATAGGTCTAGAAGATTGATAAGGAAATCCAATTATCGATTGGACAAGACCAGTCTAGGTGATCAACTAGATATTCCATTCAATTAACTAAACAATATCAATAGATACAATCAAATGGATAAGTTTGGTCAATCAGTTGATTAATTCTAGAACATTTTGATGTTATCCAGTTGATTGGATGGACTAATTGGTCTATCAATTGGCTTTCTATGATCACAAATTAGTATAATTCTAATTTCCTATTTTAGAAGGCATATAAAATGTATCATGTTATTTTGGTTGAGAGGAAGATGAGTTTGAATTATAGAAATTACATTGGGGTTCAATGTGATATCGTTAGTGCAATTTAACCTTCTCTTCTTGGAGAGTACATCCTTGAGTCTTTGCATAGATTGGAATTTGTTCAAGATCTTCAACAAATGGTATGTTTATATGGAGTTGCTTGAATGCTTTAACAAACTTTTAATTTATTTGTGAACTTTCTCTAGTTTTAATTTATAATGTAAGGCACTTCTATATTCTTGTCCCTTAAATGTGGTACAACATAAGTGATTGACTTCATCTTGTTTCAACTCTACCACATGTGGGAATTCTCCTTTATTGGTGACTTTATCTGGCTCATCCTCCATGGTTGTCATTTTGTCCTCAAATTTCACATGATAAATCATGGGTGGCCTCTCCACTTCTATTACATTCCTAAGTAATATTGCATTGTCATGATCCCTTTTATTGGCCTCAGTTTTTAGAGGGTTATTCCTTACCCTTTATTCCATCCTCTATGACTTTGACTAGCTGTCCAGCTTGAGTTTCCAGCCCCTTAATATATTAGGTTTGGGTCAGTAAGTGGTTGAAAGCTTCATTCATAAATTTAGCTAAAATACCTACGAGGGCATTGAACTTGTTCGGTTGGTGAGGTTGTTTGTCCACTTGATGTTTTTCATAGGTTTGTTGGTCCTTGTTTCTCCAATCAAGGTTATGATGGCTCCTCCATAGTGGATTATAAGATTATGAATATTGATTGCTCCTTTGTTTATGTCATATATACTTTACTTGTTCCTCACTACTTTTTGGTTGCATGTTTTTGCTACATTCCATAGCCTGGTGTGGACCATGACAAAAGTCACATCTCATAATGGGATGCACTTGATTGAAAACCATGACATTGAGTTGCTTGATGATGATATCAATATTGTGTTGAGTGATATGATCGTATCAACCTTATGGATTCGTTTTCCCTTTCTCTTTGCACCTCTAACTGGTCGATTCATGGACATTTCATCCAGTAGTTTCTCTCTCTCTTTCCTTTTTCATCAAGAAATTTCTTGTGACAGATGCATCAATGGTGGAAGTGGTGTCATGGGACAGCCTGCTATAGAACATGCTAATTTGCATCCATTCAAACAAATTGTGATGTGTACACCTCTGGAGTAGCTCCTTACACCTTTCATATACTTCGTCCAATGTCTCTGCATCTTCTTATTCAAAATGAGATATATCCTTCAAGAGTTCACTCATTTTGCTTAATGGGAAAACATCTACCATAAGGCTATCAAAAGAATGTTCCATGTTTGAATGGATCCTTTCTCCATTGCTTGCACCCATAGATTTTCTTTCTCCCTCAACAAAAAATGAAACAATCAGAATCACAATCCATCATTGGTTATCCCATCGATTTTGAGTATCACTAAGTTCAAGAAAATTCTCCAGATTAATATTTGAATCTTCATGTGTCAACCCAAAGAACTTTTTTTTTGCATAAGGGAAATCGGACTTGGGTCCAATTAGAAATGTGTAACATCCATATCTAGTCTCTCTATTGAAAAACATACACCTAGTTAGGATGAGGGCATGTGTAGTCTAGAAATGCTTTCTCAATTATAGAGTTGTATTAGTTGAGTTGGAAGTTGCTTTGCCTTTGTTTTTCTTTTTCCTCCTTGCTTATGCTCGCCTACTGGTTTACACAAATGTAGGGTTATCAAGGATATATAACCATGCATGGTTCCTGCTGAATAAAAAGAAAAGAGTTTAGTTCGATAAGAATTTGTATGAAATACAAGTAGTAAACAAGTGTAAGAAAACAATCCTAATACATTAAACAATTAGCTCAAACATACTAGGGTTGAATTATTAAAAATAATTGGCTCCCCTACAATGACGCCAAAAAATGATGCCTCCTCACAAGGGGTGTGCATGTATTAGATAATAGAAACTAAAATTACACACACACTCAAGGCCCATAGTAGGACTAGTCAACAATGAAATAGTTTAAGGTTGCTTCCACATGAGGCCAATTAAATTCAATAGTTAACTAATTCAATCAACGATGTAGATCAAGAAGAAAATGTTTAGTTTGATTAAATCTTTGATTAAATAAATAGCTAAATATTTTTCCAAAATCTCTCTTTAATTTATGAGTGCAAGGAAAATGGAATGGGTGACATGACACATATCAATCACATGTTCATCATTCATACAAATAAGATATAGTTGTTGGGAAATATGTGCACAGAATAGGTAGCGGAAATAATATTTTATTCATCCATATTCCCCAAAACAACAAGATTGTGCCAACAACTAAGTGATGGGAAGGATGGTTTAATGAGTTCATACCAGGACTTGGATCAAGTCTAGTGACTATTCCTCATTGTAGTAAGTCATTCGGATATCTTCTAGTTGCACTGGGACGGCGCCTGCAGTAGCTCCTGGTCTCATCATGGACAACAGGGCTGACATTGTCCTCCTAGCGGTAGAAAATGGCATTCAATCCTTATGGAAGTCCACACGGGCATCCTAGAACTCATGTCATCATGTTACAACAGACAAGAAAGAGTTATCCCTCTCGTTGGTATACTAGTCACCAACTTGCTCTCCCACAATTGTTCTCCTTTGCTATCCCACCCTTTATCAGGTAGGACTTACTCGGGCTCTCTATTGGTTATCACAACTAGAGAGGACAATAATTTTTAGAGGTAACTGAGGTGTGTCTATGGGAAGCCCCCAGTACCCCTCTATTTATAGAAGGGTCGGGGTTAGGGTTCCCAATCTGTGTGGGAGTGGAAGGGACCAGAATCTTATGAATTTTTACAACATGCGACATGCAAAACAATCGATTCACCAGTGAACCAATCAGTTGGCATGTGAATCGTTAGGTTCACCCAGAGAACACGTTGTTTCCTTATGTTTTCCAATCACAATTGTATTGACAATTAATATTTTATCTAATGCACAACATGACGTCAACACAAATCCTTGAACCAATTGAATTGATCCACCAACTGCTCGGTTCATAACTTGAGTCGGCCAGTTCATTGACCTGAGCCGATCGATTCACTTCCTAAACCAGATGATTCACTGTCCAAAATTTCCAAACGTGGTTCTACTGACCTGACACACTAAAGTAATTAGTTGAACACTTGAACTGATTAGTTCAACTGTCCAGTCAGTCAATTTTTAACCAATGTTGTTTAAATTGGATACCTAAACATTTTAGCAATCAATTTAATTATTATTCATGATTAAACTCCTCTTCTAGGTGTATCCTATGTGTGTGACCCCATAGGTTCCATGTTATGTTGGTAGTGAGTGTCCATAACTTGTTTATGACATTACAAGACACTCACTACCAAAGAGTGGTGCCTAGTCACACATCGTTGCAACCCAAATAATCAGGAAAGTTGGAGAACAACTTCAATCTACGATCTCTGTCAGGTGTTATAGTGATTGTCTAATTCCTTTATCTCTGATATCCAGAATGAACTCGAGGCATCGAACCATCATCATCTCAATGTTCAATCCATGTTCCTTGATCCAGAGCAGAGTGTCTGAGATATATGTGACCTCAATGTCATATATTGATTCACATATGCATGCGCATGCTTTTCTCAGTCTCGCTTATCAAGTGGCCATGATATCAAACTCATGTAGGAGGGATAAATCCCATATATATCACTAAGAGTCATCCCCATGTGTCACAGTGCACCCAATCATCACCTTTATGGAAACCCTTATTCAGGATCATGATGGATGATGTCAAAGCACACCGAACAACATGTGATGAGTGTAGTGACTTCAGGTCTAAGAACCACAATCACCACATTCACTATGAGAGATGACTATGACCACCATGTATGGTTTCCATGTGTCACTATTAAGGTGTGTCTATTTGATACATCGTTCCCTAATAAGTATCTATGTGCTTGGTTTGATATAACAAATATCATGACTGATGAGATTTTGTCATCAACCAAGACACACTCTAGTCTTTATATTGTTGTCTATCTACCTTGCATAGTAACATCTAACCAAGGACATATTAAGAATGTACATACTCTTAACATATGTATGATCTCATTGTTCAAGTCACATACTTGAAGATATATGTCATTGAGCAGTGCCATTCTTTAGACATTCATTATGTTTTCTCATTATCTCTTAACTAAGTGAAATGAAATGAATTGGAAGATTGCCTTTATTATTAATAAATTCTTTTATATGGTGTGCCATCACAATCATCATATGATGGGATCTTTTGACATACATACCGACATACTTCCACTTGCATTTAGAGCTAATCACCCAAGAATATTGTTTATTGATTCTAAATATGTCCATCATGTTTTTCCTCATATATTGCACATTTCACATTTCTTCGTTGTATGATACCTCGTATGAGATGGAAATGTCGTAATATGATATCTAATATTCCTTACCTAAACTAGTAGCTATATTGTTGTCACAGTATCTCTATTGTGTCATCAATGGTTGGAACATACATAAGTTCACCCGTATGAACTTCTAGATCCCTATAGTATCCATTCATGTGTTCTCAACACAAGGATATTCAGCTTCTATTTGTATAATTTTAAATTAATGGTCTATTAGTTCGGAACTCTTTCCAAATAATAACTCTTCTCTAAGATTAAACACACACATTTATATTGCAACTATTTTCTATCATTTCAGAAGCTTGCATCGATGTTACCATGTACATCCAACTCTTCCTTATTACCATGTTGTAGCAAGAAATCCTTTAGTGTTTCTCAAGTAATAATGGATGTTGTTTATGGTCTTCCAATGACCTTCATTGGTTATGACTAATATCTCCTTGTCATGTCCAATACATACAAGATGATGGGATGAGTTCACTATATTGCATATAGATCCAAATGTGGATGCATATGGCATCTCTTCCATTCTTCATAAGAACTGGAACATCAGATTCATGAGAAATTGATCCCATATTTATGGGTAGACTCTCTCTTACAAAATCCTTCATGTTGAACCCTTTCACCATTTTTCCAATATATGTGCTCATTATTAGGTTAAGAAACTTTGTAGAACTATATATATACTTAATTCCTATCACATAGGATGTTTCACCTAATCCTTCATGTTGAAGGCTACTTCCATGACAGGTATCAATAGTTAGTATAGAAATGTTATTCCTCATCAATATGTGGAATATCTACATATATGCTCCCACTAGATATTTTTTAATCATAAATTTCATTTTTTATCTTGACTCAAGTCGAACTCTTTGACTATCTTGTCAAAACAAAGATTTTAGTTCTAAGATGTTTGTTTCAATCTCTAGATTGACCATTCTAGCTTATAGACTTTACTTGCATTAATGGGGTTATAAAACCTTCAGGATGTGTCAGATACACATCCTTTCAAATATTCCTATTAAGGAATGTGGTTTTGAACTTCACATGCCAAATCACATAGTCTCAACAAGATGCAATAACAAGCACATTCATTGGTAAAGGGGTTTCATTATGTTCAACACTTTGAACTGGTTTGAAAAACCTTTCAACCAATATGTCATCCTATGTCATCCATTTGGTTTTCATTATGAAAACCCAAATGCACCTTATGGGTTTTACCCCTCTAGGTGGTACCACCAAGGGCACACCTTTTTGGTGTTTATGAATTCCATTCTGGATATAATGGCCTCAAGTCATTTCTCATACTCTAGTCCCTCAATAGTTCTTAGTTGAATGTTGGCTCATCGTCTTATGACCAATGCATAAATTATTTGAGTTATAGGATTCATAATCTTTTAATCTCAGACATGTTTTACAAGAATAATGAGTTTTGTGTGTTACATATGGAACTTGAGATTCCATAAAAACTTGTGATTCTCTACGTGCTCATTGTACCTCCTTAGATTTAATTGTTTTCTTTGTTGATCTTGAACTTTTTGAGTTCTACTTCACTCCCACTAATTCTAATGGAACTCAGCCATCCAACAACAAATACTTTCATTATTGGTTTTAGATAATTAGTGTTCAACAAATTATGATTTGTGGATAAACCTTTTCCAAGAAACTACTTTTTTCATATAGGTTTCAATCCTTAAGACATATTGGGACATTCCCATATCATATTTCATATGATGTCTTTAAACCATTTTGGACGATACAGTGTAAAGCATGTTTCTGAAGGAAGTTAAAAGATTAGATTAAATGATAATCATGTCATGACACATCATGATGTGATTCTTTATTTCTAACACATCATCGTGTTCAGGGGGACATAATTATGATACACTCTCACATTTACTCCAGAAGGGCCTCAAACTATTCTTGTACAGTATTTCAACTTTTGATCATATCAAAGTATCTTAATACCTTTCAGGAAGTTGTGTACCTCATACATGTAATCTTCTTAAATATTTCAAGAGATATGTATTTTACTGAATACATATCACCGTATTATCAGTAAATATAATGAATTGTAAACAACTATCTGTAGCATTTATTCCAAAGGTCTTTGTACATCATTATGTACATGTCCTTATAGAATGTTTATTCTCCCACTACACCTAGTGAGAGGTGGTTTGTCATGTTACTCATATATAAGACTTGCATGTCTCTTGTTGATTTAATAATCAAAAGAGTCTAGACAAACATCAATATGGATTCTAGAAATGCATTTCTCATATGTGTGCTCTAGATGACAATGCTATTGATTGTTGATTGTTTGAGTTATCAATTATAATCATTTGGTATTTATGTTATGATCATTCATCTTTTGATCCAATCACATAAAGATCATAAGACATTCAGGGCATTGCCATACAAGATCACATCTTTCAAAATAGAAGCATTAACAATTAGTTATTTATAATCTTCCTTATCCATACAAGATGCATAAAATAAAATATTTTTATTTATTGGAAAAATGAAATAGCAGTTCAACTAACTCTATTATATACCCAACGGGCTAAAATAAATTCTAAATGCAGTCTGAAGTGGCAGCAACTCTTGCTTATCACAGTCCATCATTGTCCTTTCATAAATGCTTTACTTCTTATCAGACATGCACATCAATGTATGTCAGATCTACACCCGGTATCACATACCAAGATGAAGAAGTATTCAAATTTATCTTATAATGTCTATCCCTGAAGTAGAGGCCTCTATCGCTTCCTTCTTCTTCTTTAGTTCCTCCAAAAAAGAGAGGGTAATTCCTTTTCCAGTGTCTAGCTTGGTGACAGTGGTGACATTTGCCTCCCTTCTTTACTCCTCCTTTTACTTTGAGATCTGAACACTTGGACTTTTGGTCAGCTTTAGAACTCTTTTTAGCTTTTCCTTTGTTTTCCTTTATCTTGTGATCATCATCACAGACTTGGGTTTGTCTTTCTTCATTTGTGCATCAGTTGTTCTCAACATGCCTAGTAACTTTGTCAATGGTTTTCCAAAGTCATTCATGTTGTAGTTCATGACAGACTGACTGTAGGATTATGGAAGAGGCTATAGAATCACATCAGTGGTCAACTCTTTACCCAAGGGGAATCCCAGTCTTGACATGTTCTCCACATACCCAATGAGTTTGAGCACATGAGGACCTACTAGATCTCCTTCTGTCATGTTATATTTGAACAATACCTTGGAGACATCATATCTCTCATGTCTTTCATGATCTTAAAACATGTTCTTGAGATGTGTGACCATCTCAATTACATCCATGTTCTTGTGCTGCCTCTATAACTCATAGTTCATGGAGCACATCATCAGACACTTGACATCAACGACACCTTAAGTATGCTTCTTGTAAGCATCCTTGTCAGCCTTAGGTGCATTGGGAAGAGGTTCATCTATCTCTGGTGTCTCCACGACATAGATCTTACGCTCCTATGTGAGAACATGTTCTCAGCATCCTTAACTAGTCATGGAAGTTATTCCCATTTAACTTGTCCTTTTCAAGGACCGGTAGCAAAGAAAAGGTGTTGTTTGTGTTGCCATTTGATTCTATGAAAGAATTTCAAATTTTGTCAAGAACTCCTTTTTTATTTGATTTGTAAAATTTGACGATATTCCAGTAAGTCTTTAATTAATTATCGCTCTCTCTATTTTATTAAAATTGATATCCCTCACATATCAATTTGGAAGATTGCATCGTACAACCTTCTAGTGAGCCAAGATCCAAAACGATTCAACTATTACCTAGCCAACGCTAGTGTTCATAGTCAATTATTAAGGTAGACAACATTTGTCAATTGCATCCTATGCAATTTTTGGATAGATGATATGTGAACTCCTTGCCATAGTCATCTGCATGCCTATGGTGCTTAATATCATTAAGGATACATAGTTAAGCCTGACCTAAAAGCCAACACCATAATAATACACCCTTATTGGCATGCCCACATTTTTATCATCACACTTTATGAGATAGACAACGCACCACCCTTGGGGTGCCCACACTTAATCAATCAAGCTTTTCATGTGTGTTTCTTATGGAAAGCATCTAAGACTTAATATTTTAGTTGAGTGAAATTGTATTTATAAATGCATATACTTTATCCAATCACCAAATATATATAGTAAGTATCATATACATGCTATATCCCACAATGTAAACATACAATATAAAACATTAGTGATGGTTATGACCATACTACTGTAATTCCTTGGAGCCAAAAGGAATTACTACCACCTACGTCAGCATTACATGCTTGAAGATGTTGTTGGTGTAGATTTGTGGTTGCCAGTCCAAGTTAATTGGTTCAACCCTTGAACCAGTCGTCTCACCTCTTGGATAGTTTGTTGGTGATGTAAGTGATTGTCTGGCCTCCTATCTAATCGATGTCTGGACACCTTCAAACAGTTGGTTGGGTCCACCAGTCGGTCAATTTGCTCCTCCTATGGTGTACCCTCCTCGGTCCTCCAGTCGGTCATCTCATCTTGTGAAATGGTCGGCCCACCTGATGTTGATCATCATCTTTGTCATTGTAAGAAAAGAAACTATCCTCTTGCGATTAAACTTATTACATGGTAATGAGAAATCTCAAGTTACATTCGAGGGGAGAAAAGGTAGGAAAGAATAATACTTTTATATTGGGAAGAAGAAGGTAGAGGATCGGTATGTAAACCAGGATAAAATATACACAAAAGAAACCATTCAACCACACATTCATATTTGGGTTTTGGCCATAACCATGCTACACATCCACCATTAAAACTCACTTTTAGGGGACACGTGTAAATTGCATAAATATCATATCATATATATTAGTTTGGGATTATATGTGGTACTTGATTGGATATACACATTAAGAAGTTTAAGTATCTGCATCATATGCAATAAATAAATGATGAAAATTAAAAAAAAAAACTGATCATATCGATTATCCCAAAACATAGTAAATTGAAGTGGCTCTGATACTACTATTAGAAAATATGGACACAGAAGAGGCAGTAGAAATAAAATTGTATCTATCCATATTCACCGGAACAACAAGATCGCGTCCACAACTATGTGATGGAAAGGATGGTTTAACGAGTTCATACTTTGTTCTAGAACAAGTCTATTGACTATTCCTCATTGTAGTATTCATGTTGTTGTCCTCTAGTTTCACTAGGATGACATCTGCAGCAGCTCCTAGTCTCCCCATGGACAATAGACTGACGTTATCCTCCTAGCGGCAGACAACAGCCTCCATACCTCTATCGAAGTCCACACGGACCACTTAGAACTCTTGTCATCCTTCTAGAATATACAGGAAGGAGTTTCCCCTCTAGTTGGTATACTAGTCACCAACTTGCTCTCACACAATTGTTCTCCCTTACTATCCCTCCCTTTATCGGGTAGGACTTGCTCGAGCTCTCTATTGGTTACCACAACTAGAGAGGACAATAATTGTCAGAGGCAATTGAATTGTGTCTATAGGAAGCCCCCGGAACCCCTCTATTTATAGGAGAGTCAAGGCTAGGGTTACTAGTATGTGTGGGAGTCGAATGGACCAAAATCTCATGGATTTTTACAACCTACAACAGGCAAAATGATCGGTTCACTGGTAAACCGATCGGTTGGCGTGTGAATCGATCGGTTCACCCAATGAACCGATTGTTTCATCATGCTTCCTAATCGCAATTGTATTGGCAGTTAATATCTGATTTAATGCAAAACATGATGTCACCACAAATCCTTGAATCAATCCAATTGATCCACCAACCGTTCAGTTCACAACCAACCACTCAGTTCACAACCTAAGCCATCCAGTTCATGGACCTAGCTCTATTGACCTGACATACTGAATCGATCAGTTCAACACTTGAACCAATTGGTTCAACTGTCCAGTCAGCCAATTTTCACCAATGTTGTTTAAATTGAATACCTAAACATTTCATCAATCAATTTAATTATCATTCATGATTAAACTCTTCTTCTAGGTGTATCCTATGTGTGTGACCCCATAGGTTCCATGTTATGTAGGCATTGAATGTCCATAACTTGTTTATGACATCACAAGCAAAGAGTGGTGTCTAGTCACACATCATTGCTACCCAAATAATCAGGAAAGTTGGAGAACAATTTCAACCTATGATCTGTGTTAGGTGTTATAGTGATTGTCTAATTCCTTTGTCACCGATATTCAGAATGAACTTGAGTCATGGAATTACCATCCTCTCAATGTTCAATCTATGTTCCCAAATCCAGAGCAGACTGTCTGAGATATATTCAACATGAATATCATATATTGATTCACATGTGTATGTACACGCTTTTCTTAGTCTCTCTTATTAAGGTGGCTAGGATATCAAACTCCTATAGGAGGGAAAAATCCCATCTACATCACTCACAGTCATCCCCATGTGTCACAGTACACCCAATCATGACCTTTATGGTAACCCTTATTCAGGATCACGGTGGATGATGTCAAATCACACCAAACGATATGTGATTAGTGTAGTGATTTCAGGTCTAAGAACTACAATCACCGCCTTCACTATGAGAGATGACTATAACCACCATGTATGGTTTCCATGTGTCACTCTCAAGGTGGGTTTGTCTGATACACCCTAACAAGTATCTATGTGCTTGGTTTGATATAACAAATATTATGACTGATAAGATTCTGTCATTGACCAAGACACACTCTAGTATTTAGTGTTACTATTGTCTATCTGCCTTCCACAATGACATCCGACCGGGGACATAATAAGAATGTGTATACTCTTAACATTCATATAATATCATTGTTCAAGTCATGTACTTGAAGACATGCGTCATTGAGTAGTGTCATTCTTTACACATTTATTATGTTTCCTCATTATCTCATAAGTGAGTGAAACGTAATGAATTGGAAGTTTGTCTTTATTATTAATTAAATCTTTTATATGATATGACATTACAATCATCATATGATTGGCTCTTTGGGCATACATACCAACAATAGTTTCCTCTTGTCCATATCTCATACTACATTATGATTAATTACTTCTTCCTATTAATGGCCTAGGTGGCTAGATCATTGTCTTTTAACTAATTATCTAGCACAAGATAGCATGTTTTCTTATTCCTACTAAAGAGAAACATATATCCACCTTCATTGCTCGTATAAAAGACTTAGCATTCAAAACTCCTATTCATTTCCATATAATAGGATCTAGAGCTCTAGTTACCCTTCACTAGATTTGTATGTCTTCTAGGTAATGCAAAATTTGTAAGATGCGGCCATCTATTTCCATGAACGATTGACAATGATTAGATAAATAAGAAAAAAGTTGGTAATATTAAATTAAATTGTTCAATACATGACTAAAAGGTGCAAAAAGGAGCCAAAAAATAGACATGTAAACAAATCGAATATGGAGTAGATACTTCTATATCCGATATTTGAATCTGAAAAAAACTTTGATCTGATATCTGATACGATATTCGACGGATATCATATGTTAACATCTGAATCCAATCCAGACAGATAATATTCGGATAAATATCTGAACTAAAAATCATACATTTAATATTAATAAATATATTATATATAAAAGTATTGATATTACATTAATTATATATGAATTAGTGTCTACAGTTTCATATTTTCATATGTAAATAATATATATTTAATAATATATATTGTTGAATCTGAATTTTTTTCCGAACAGATACAATAATATCCAATCCAAAATTTTTGGATCCAAAATCCGGTTTGAATTATGCAAATTCAATTTTTTTTTCAAATTTCATATTCGAGTACTGATCAAATGTGTGGATTCCGGATATCTACTTATAGGGTTACTAAAAAGGTGCCAAGTACAAATGAAATTAATTGATATAACATGTATATCACAAACAAGGTTGTATACTACGAATCTAACAACTTCCATAGAGTAAAAGAAGGAAAACATGGTGAAAGGAGAGAAACAAAATACAACACTATTAGAGGAAGGATCCTCTTCCAAGGAGCTTCTTAAGCTTGGGGATACGGAAATCCACCTCCTTAGTCTTCTTCTTCATTGCAACCTCCTCTAAAGTATAATTTCCCTCTAGGTCACCTCCCTCCCATTTCCTAAAGTTGGAACATAACCAAGTGAGAGATATATCATCAGAATTACTCTCCAAGACTTTACATTTATCCACTTATGCAAGGCAACCACACCTGCCCGAGATGAGACATGTCATATCCCTGGTAGTTGTCAAGAGTCGGACTCCATAAACGTGCAACATGTAGTGTCAAGGGATCAACACGACTGCTAGAAGACTTTGTCAAACTGTTAAAAATAAGATGGCACATTGCGTTAGTGACAACTCATGTTGTGTCACTGAACAGACACGAAGCGCATTTGTGCGATGGATTTGGTACTTACTAGTCGTGTATGGCATGACGTGCTTAAGGGCAGCATGACATGCTCACCATGATTACTAAATATCACGCATGGCGTACGGTTAAGAGAGCATATCGTTAGCGCCGTACATAAGTAGATCCTTAAAAAATCTTTCACATGTCTAAATTTTTATACTCATAGACCCGTATACCATTGGACCCGCATATAAGCAGGTCTATTGATGGTATATTTGGATCCAAGCCCGCTAGACTCATGTACCCTCTATAGACAAATAACTACTTAAATAATATGTTGTATATATCATATTTTACTAGTCTAACTAATATAATATCACAAATTATATCCTACTCTAATTGTAATAAGGTTGAGACTAGTCATCTAATCGTAATAAGGTTGCGACTAGTCAACTATTCTAATTACAATCATGAGCAACATATGTAACCTTAAAATAAATAAATAAAATATCATGATATGCTACATAATTACAAAACTATGACAATGACTATAAATATATAAACAATTAACTTGATGAATCATCAATCTATAAAGCATTGCATGTTAATGTTCTAAATAATAGCAATATCTCATGGTATTAACATATATATAACATAGGTGTAATTTTTCTTACATAAGCAATAGAACGTTTTATATAGAACTGCTTACGCACATACCCACATTTATTATAGGTACGTGTATAGTGCATGTCTAGATTTTTATAATATGAGTCTAGAACAGGAACCAGATCTATTAAACTTAATTGGATATGAGTATGGTATGGTTAGATTTGCATCGTACCCAACCCCTACATATTGTGTATGTTGTTGGAAAAATTGATGAAGAGCTTAAAGGTGGACACTCCATGTACGCTGCATGTCGTTTCCCTATGTATAAAGAATGAATCTTGACTTCTTGAATCCGTGTTGGTGAGGAAGGGCATTGATTCAAAATGAACCAATTTTTGTGATGTAGTCATTAGAATAATCTCACTTTGTCTAAATGACAACAAGACAGTTAGTTATACTAAATATGCAATTACAGATCTAAAATGTTGTCAAAGAAGAAAATTTGTATCAATAGATACATTAAAATTGGACATAAATAGTAGTATGAACTATGTTCATAAATCTCCACAATGTCACTTATGAATCACATGATGAACATTCATACAAAATAGATAATGTCCTCTTATTAGACTCTTATATTATGTTACAAACAATAAATTTTTCATATCAACCCCCTATGTGGCTAGATCATTATCTTCTAACTAATAATCTAGAAAAATATAGTAAGTTCTCTTAGATACCTTTACATTGGAATCATATATCTAACTTCATTACTTCTACAAGAAGACTTAACATGCATGAAGTCATATTCACTTACATATAATATCAATCACATATATCATTTCCCTTTAGTAGATTTTTTATCCTATCGGGGTATGCCGAAATTGGGGTAGTGGGAACCCACGTGCACCATTTCATAAATTTTTTAACAATAATAGGGAAACAAGAAGGAAATTCGTAATTACTGAATCAAGTTGTTCATCACATGACAATAGGTGCCCAAAAGGCACCAAATACAAAGAAACTACTCCATATGAGAAAGTGATAAACAAATTAAGTTGTATATCTCAAATCTAGCAAGTACGATGGATTAAAAGAAGGAAAACAAAGTGGAAGAAGGGGATAACAAGATACAAATACTAATTATAAAAATACATGACTATAAACAAGGAAGAGAGTGAGCAAATGGAGGTATATATGAAAGGTGATGAGGGTGGTGGGGATGGGAGATCAAGGGATAAGGAAGTTAGTGATGGAAGGGAGTGAGAAAACAAGGAAGAGATGATGGGATAACATATTATTGTACTAAAAAATACATTATAATAGGCATGAAACATAAAGTGCAAGACATAATATATATGTAACACATTATTTGATACAACACATGTTCGTTTTAAACACACAAAAGTAGAAGGGAGGAGGAAAGTATTAGGAACACGATAGAAAACATTTCATAAAAAATACATATATTTACAAAAAAAAATACACTAAACACAAGGTTAATAATTCATGTTAAATAAATAACAAATTATTTAATACTAGTCACACAAAAATATACGTACAAAATAAACTAAGAGCAAATATATACAGAATCATACATTAATAAGACACATAACTTGTATAGGTGAGTACAATTAATATATAAATGTGTATAAAAAAGAAATAATTTAAGTGGGGTATAATATAAATTACATTAATGTATACATATAGTAAAATAAATAGAATAACACATTTTTCTATTTTGATATTGTTAGTAATGTGAAAAATCACATTAAACATAATGTCGCACTTTGTTTTAACAGTAGTGTGTTTTCATAAGTAAATAATGTGTTATATCACATTTGATATTTGTTTTACTTCTCCCAAGTTCTCTTGTCATCATTTCATCCTCACTTCCCTCCTCTTGTGTTTTCTCTCTCCTTAAAATAAGGGAGAGGTCCATTTCCCTCTCTCTCCTATTTTCTCCCTATCATTTATTTCTCTCTCCTACCTATCATATGGTTTATACCCATCATGCTTCGTCTTGACTCTCACCTCCCTCTGTCCCTTTGTCTCTCCTATCTCTTCCCTCTCTCTCATTATTGATGTACCATACATCACAAGATTCCCAGATTCATCCCATCTCCACCCAGTTTCCTCCCATCCTAATCTCCCTACAACATATGTGTCACGGGAGAGTCCAAATAGAAATGTCCTTTTAATTTTAGGCATTTCTATATAACATATAACCCACACTCATTTCATGAGTCAACCGGAGTGTATAGATAAAAGTGTCACTTCATCTGGCAAGTGAGTGATGGGACATATAATGCACTCTCTTGTATTGTAGGAGAGAAAAACATGAGAAAGTCAATTAGGAGATAGAGAAAACAAATACTAGATACCATATAACACATTACTTAACATCTATAAAACACATTATTATTGTCTAAGATGGTACATCTTGATGGTTGGTCCTTGATTTGTTACCAAGAGGTTGTGGGTTCAAGCCATGGCTATGGAAGGAATATAATATAAATTTTAAATCAAAAAAACACATTGTCGTTAAAATAAAATGTATGTTATTTTTAATATATTATTTTTACTAATTCCCTATCCCTACTACTTATCTTATTCATTTGTATTCATAAGTGTTATATTGTATTCATATCATATATTAATGTGTGATTTCCTACTACTTCCCTCTTCCCTCATATTTTCTCTCTCTCTTTCCACTACTTCTTTCTCCATTTCTATTCATATATGTTATGAAATATTTTCTATCATGTCTTAGTGTGTTATTACCCATTACTTTCCTCTTCTTTTTATTTTTTTATTTCACTCTCTTCCCGCTACTTTTCTCCTTCATTTGTGTTCACATGTACTATAATGTTTTTGTTATTCATACTAATGTGTTATTTTTCACAACTCTCCTTCTTCCTCCTATTCTCTTTTTTTCTCTCTTCTTGCTACTCCCCTCCTCTATATGTGCTCACTCATGCTACAATATTTTTTGTCACATATTAACGTGTTATTTCCCACTACTTTCCTCCTCCCTCATATTTTTCTCTTTCTCTCTTTTCTCTCTACTTTCCTTCTTCAGTTATGTTCTCATGTATTTTAACATGTTTTCACTCACATAGTAACATTTATTCCTTACTACTTCCATCCACTCTCCTACTTTTCTATTTCTCTCTTCTTCTCTACTTCCCTTATCCCTCTTCCTATTTCTTCTCTTTTCTTTCTTCCCTCTACTCTTGTCTTCCCTCCATCATGTTTCTATGTCTTTCCACTATTCATAACTCTTCCAATTTCTCTCTTTTTTATATTTACACTCCAGTCCTCCTTCCATATTATTTTTATGTATTTCCTGCTACTTGCCCCCTCCCCCGTCTTATTTTTATCTCTCTCTTCCAATTACTTCCTTATTCCCTCCCACTTTTTCTCTCTTTTCTCACTGCTTTCCTCCTCCCTCTTCATGATTTTATCTCTTTTTCTCTTCCCATTACTTTCCTCCTCTACCTTTCTTTTTTTTCTCACTACTTTTCTCAGCTTTCCTACTTTTATTTCTCTCTCACGCACTACTTTCCATGTACCTTCCTTTTTATTTTTTATTTCTCTCACCTCCCACTACCTCTCTCTTCTCTACCTTATATTTTATCTCTCTCTCTCCTACCTTGTATTTTTCTCTCCGCATCATCAATTGCATCTTAGCATCAACAACCCAATTAAAGTGTCACAAGCGATCAACGTATTATTAACTTATCTTCTAAAATAAAGACAAATATAGTCTAAGTCATATTTTCTTTTGAGACATTCTATCCAACAACAAAATAGGATGAGAAGTGGGACGTCCTTTGGCTCCCAGTGCACTGTCACTATCACTGTTGTCATTTGCAGCAGTGCATCGCATAAGGCATTGGCTTGTGAGAGCATGTGTAATTTTAAAAAATGGGAGTGAGAGAGAAATAATGGCTGGAATGAGAGAGAAATAAGAGGAGAAAGGAGTGTTGGAAGGAAAGAGAAAAGGGGGGGGAAATTATTTTGCTTATAAAATCAAAACCGTAATGATTGTTTTTGACGAAATAAAAATCATTAGATTTGTTATAAAAAATACATTATAGCAAGACCAATATCGACATACTTTTGATAAAAATAATAACAACACGATGGACCATATATAACAACACATATGACCAGAGATAACAACTAAATTATAAGAAAAACTAATTAATATCCTTACTTCCCTATTGTTCCTCCTTATTTCTCATTTTGAAAAATAAAACATTAAACTAATGATAACTAAAAAATAGGCCAGAAATAATAGCATGTTGGGTCAATGATAACAGCTCAAAGGATTGTGGATAACAACTCAATAGACTGGGGATAACAACTCGATGGACCATAGATATGTTATACATACCATATACAGGACCAGATATCATATGTAGTGGAAGGAGAGAGAAAAAAGAAAGAGAAAATTATTTTATTTATAACTTCTAAATTGTAATGATTTTTTTGAAGAAATAATTTTGTTACATTTCTTATAAAAAGTACATTTCAACAAGATCAATGTTGACATATTTTTGATTAAATATAATACACAATCTAAAATAGCAGGGAGGATGGAAGTAGTGTCATAAATTTATTTCTTTCATAATTGTGTTGTTATCTCTTGTTTGGTGTGTTGTTATCTTGTCTAATAAATTTTTTCTCCTCCTCATTTTATGCTCGCAAAGAGAGAGAAAATATCAAGGAGGAGGTAAGTATTACTATTATTTGTTTTATTTTGACTTTTTATCTCTGGTCCATTTTGTTGTTATGTTGGTATAATATTTTTTCTGTAAGAGCGAGAAAATGTAAGGAATAAGATGAAGTAGTGCTATGAAGTTTTTTTAAGTTTGCTTGTTTTATCTATTCCAATTTATTGTTATCTCTGGTCTAACTCGTTGTTATCTCTGGTCCACTTGTTGTTTTATGTGGTCTAGCTTTTTATTTTTGTAAGAGAGAAAAAATATGAGTAGGAGGGAAGTAACAAAATTAATTTTTTAGTTAGTTGTTATCTTTGGTCCAATTTATTGTTATCTCTAGTCTAGTTGTTGTTATTTTTTGTACAATTTGCTATTTTTGTTAAAGAGAGACATTATAAGGAATAGGAGCATAGTAGTGTCAATAATCTTTTTTAATTCAGTTGTTAATTCTAGTCCAATTTGTTATTATCTCTAATGTTATTATCTCTGACCCGATTTATTGTTATGTCTAATCAAATTTGTTATTTTCATAAGAAAGAGAAAATATGAGGTATAGGAGGGAAGTGGTGCACATAATTTTCTTAAATTTATTGTTATCTCTCATTTAATTTGTTGTTATCTCTGGTCAAATTTCTTGTTATCTCTGGTAAAATTTGTTATTTTTTGTAAAAGAGAGAAATACAAGAATAAAAGGTAAGTAGTGTCATTATTTTTAAAAAAAATTAGTGTTATCTTTGGTCCAATTTACTGCTTTCTCTAGTCTAATTGATTGTTATTTTTTATCCAAATTATTTTTATCTCTAGATTAGTTTGTTATTTTTTTAAGAGAGAGAAAATATGAGGAATAGGGGGAATTAGTGTAATTATTTTTTTTTAAATTAAGGTACTACTTCTCTCCTCTTCTTCACATTTTCTCTCTCTGGAAATATAAAATATTAACCCAACAATAACAACGTAATGGACCAGAGATAACAGCATATCATCTCAATTATAAAAGAAAATAAAATAATAACACTACTTTCCTCCTCTTCATCTTTTTTCTCTCTTTTTGAAAGATAAAATATTGGCACAATGACAACAACACAATAGAGATAACAATACATCCTAATAGGTAACAACTCAATTACAAAAGAAAATAAATTAATGAATATATTTTCCTCCTTTTTCCTATTTTCTCTCTCTTCAAAAAATAAATATTGGACCAACTATAACAACACAACGATCAGAGATGACAACACAAGTAGACCAGAGATAACAACACTCTAGACCAAATAGAGTAAGACAGACGACCATCAATAACACAATAGATTAAATTTCTCCCTCCTCTTTTTTTTCTCTTTTTTCCTCTTTTTTCCAGCCACTCCTCTCTCCTTTTTAGATTATGTACTATATTTTATTGACATTCTTATTTGATTGTATTTTTCATAAATGTATTATGTTTTCTATTTTGTTAAAAAAAAATCATTGTGAATTATTAATAAAATAAATATCTAATCTCTTCTTTTTCTCTCTTATTCTAACTATTTTCTCCACTCCCCTACCACTCTCTCTCTCTCCTTCTACGCCACGCTATTCCATCATCCAGCAGTTGTCCCATCTAGCAGCTAGGGTAGTGGATCACGGCACTACGGGGTCTGATTTCTGATCCCGTTCCCATTACACCGGGCATTTTCCTTTTCTTTTTTTTTTAGTATTCATGAGCTGAGAGCATGCCGGCGTGTTTGATGGATACTTTAACGTGGAAATAAACTGAGATGGAAATGTTCTAGATAACATTAGCCGCCTTTATTCCCCGAGATGTACTCATAGCAATTAGCATCAACCCAGAGGGACCGCATTGTAGTTTTCACGATAGCTCCCCGCGGTCTTTTTTAACTGGCGTAGTAGCGTTGAACTTTAACATGTTGCTTGTATGTACTGGATGTCCCTTGCCTCCCCTGTTCTCGTCATCTCGTGATATGGAACAGGGACCGCAACACCCATGCCCAAAGCAAAGTAGCATTTTATCATACTTACCTGTCTCCCACGAAGTAAATTCCCGGTTTTTCGTGGGAACTTTTCTGTTATGGATCTCCTTCACCACGAAGCTGTTTGAATATCAGTCAGTTCGAATCAATCAAGCTGGGGTGGTTTTTCCTCAAATTTATTCCCGTTCAACCATTGGTTAACGATTAGCCAAGGTGGTTGGATTCTCGGTGTCCGTTCCGTCCACATCTCGAAGTACCCTCTTTACACGAGCGTCATCAGTATCTCCTTCATTATTCCATCTGATGTATTCCGGTTCCAGTATTCAGTTTCCTACAGCAACGTTTTATCTCATATTGCCTACAACGTTTTATCTCTATGAGCTAGTGGTCTCATAGAGGTTAGGACCTTTCAAGGGCATAAGGTTGTTTGTCTTGTCTTGTGTATTTCTCATATTAAAATAAAAATACACACACGCGTACGTTTGTTCGTTCGCTCATTTGGTGCGTGTGTAGATTTATCTTTTTACGAAATATTTTATTTTATTTTGTTTCCCAAAACGATATTTTGTTTTCTGAGTTGCGTTGTTTGGAGTTCAGTTGACAGCGTTTAAGACACAACAATAAACCTCTCTTGACTACCCGTTAAAACCGACCATTAAAGCGATGTTAATGACGCACATTGGAGAGTCCAACAGGTGCGGGCAGTTACCGCGGCGCCTGAGAAGCGCTCCATATAAGGAGGCATCCGATCTCATTTGAGTAGACAGATCTACAGACAACAAACCGACAGTGAGACACAAAGATATATACAACAGTTCTTTTCCTCATATACAGTGGTTACCTTAGTGTTGTATCGTGGTTCCTTTGTTGTTGTACCGCAGTTACCATACTGTTGTGTTGTGGTTCCTTTCCTCCAATACAAAGTTGTTGTTCCTTTACTGCTATAGCGTAGTTACCTCACTGTTGTACACTGGTTCCCTTCCTGCTGTACAGCTGTTACCTTTGTGCTCCTTTATTCATTTCTCCACCACAACAAGCCTATTCTCCCAAACACTACCACGCCCTGCTGCTGTCTTACACCGGCGACTATTTCGCGACGTCCGATTTGATGTTTACGACCAAGGGCTAAGGAATGAGTTCGACACAGCACTATCGCTTGCACCGAGCGGTTGTGCCAGAGTTGGGGTGGTTGAATCTTGGAGATAGACCGCCGGGGACGCTCGTGCTAGGAGCGGCGGAATCTGTCTTGAAGATAGTGTTTCACACGCCTTCATCTTCAAGCTCTGGTGTTTGATTTCTAAACTCATTCGTCGTTTTCTCCGAATTCGATTTACAGTTAATACTACTACTGCATTTTGGTGGTTAATTGCTTGCAATATCTAATTAACATCTGTCTTCCAGAGCTATGGCAGACCACTATTCTCCAACAATTTTTCAAGGCAGATTAATCCGTCTACTACTCTGTTTTAGATTGTATAAACAATTGCATAGACACACCAGTTCGTTCCTAAACAGTTGTTAATTAGATATACATCTTACTGCCTGTTTGAGTAATATGGATTTGAAAACTATGCTATCGCTTGATGATGTAGTCTCCCTTCGTCTAGAACGCTTTTCTGGTTTGCACTCCCATCGTTGGCAACAGAAAATACGATTTTGGCTCACATCCCTTGGACTTATGTCCGTCATCTTACCTCCCGATGAGTCTACACCTGCGGTGCCTACACCACAACCTGAAAATCTCCTTCTTGGAGAAGATCAACCTGAACCCGTTATTCCTGAACCGGTTGTCCCCACTCCTATTTCTAAGGAAACTGATTACCTTTGTCATGGTAGAATCCTATCAGCCTTATCCGATGAACTGTATGATATATACCATAGGATCCCAACTGCTCTTGAACTATGGACTACCTTAGACTCTAAATTTGATCTAGAAGACACTAGTCTTGAGTGTTACGCCTTTGTTGAATGGCTAACATATAATATAGTTGATGATAAACCTGTTTCGGCTCAAGTCCTAGAATACCAAAACTTAGTGTCTAAATCCATGGCTAAAGGTTACAACCTTGATGAGAATGTTCAAGTAGCAGCCCTCATAGAGAAACTCCCTCCTTCATGGAAGGATTTCGCCAGGATCCTTAGGCATAAACAAGGGAACATGTCCATGGCATTCTTAGTTAAATCCCTACAAACCGAGGATAGACATAGGGAACAAGACAGGAAGTCTAACATGTCTGTCAACATGGTTATAGGTGATAAGACTAAGAAAAAATTCAACCAATCCCATCTCCATAAGAAATATAAACCTTCCTTTAAGGGCCGCAAGCACCACAAAAATCAGAGTAATAATAATCGTGATCAAGGAGAAAAATGTGTCTTCTTTGTGTGTGATAAACCTGGCCACTTAGCGAATGTGTGCAGATTTTACAAAGGTCAGAGAAAGCAGAATGTCCAGGCTCCTAAAAATCCTGAAGTAAATATGATCACTATGGGGGTGGTCCCTTCCTCTTCTATAGAAAGGTTAGAAAATCCTTCTATTCTTTTTGCTGACTTATCATCAGATTGGTACTTGGACTCTGGTGCCACCTGCCATATTTGCTTTGACTAATCCCTCTTTTCTACCTACCAGGCCAAATCTGGCATAGTGATCAAATGGGGAGATCATTCATCCACCATCCCGATTGCTGGCTTTGGACGTGTGGACATAAAGCTTACTTCTAGAAATGTCCTTAGATTACATGATGTCCAACATGTACCTTCTTTTCGTAGAAATCTGATTAGTCAAGTTGTTTTACAACATTCTGGTTATACCTTGTTATGTCAAGGCAATAGAGTTGTAATTTCTAAGAATGGTTCTTACATTGGTCTTGCATACACTTGTAGTGGTTTGATTAAACTGTCTTCTATTTCATGTAATGCTTCTTCTAGTAATGAAATATCTTCTGCTGTTTTAGTTTCTGAAACTAGTGATGTTTGGCATGCATGTCTTGGTCATGTGAATAAAAATATGATGAAACGCATGATTCATTTAGATCTGATTCCTAAGACATATTGATATTTCTGATCGATGCCAAGTTTGTGTGTAAGCTAAGCTTCCTAAGAAGTCATTTAAATCAGTAGTAGATCGTAATACATCCTTGCTTGATTTAATTCATACTGATGTTTGTGATTTAAATCATATTCTTACTCGTGATGGTATGAGATACTTTGTTACCTTTATAGATGATTTTTCGAAATATTGTTCTATTTTCTTACTGAAAACTAAGGATGAACAATTAGAAAAATTCAGAATCTATAAAACCCAAGTAGAGAAACAACTAGAGAAGAATATTAAGAGAGTGAGGTCTGATAGAAGTGGTGAGTACACTTCTAATGAACTTAACAAGTTCTGTGAGGACCATGACCTTATTCATGAAACCACTGCCCCATATAATCCTCAATCTAATGGAGTTGTTGAGAGGAAGAATAGAACATTGATTGACATGGTCAACTCAATGCTAGCCGAGTCTGGACTTAGTCACAGATTGTGGGGGGAAGCCCTTCATACAGCCAATTACCTTCTTAACCGCATCCCTTTTAAGCACCTTGACAAAACACCCTATGAACTTTGGCTTAACAAGAAACACTATTTGAAATACCTCAAAGTGTGGGGGTGTTTAGCCAAGGTTAAGATTCCTGGGAATAAGAAGAGAAAATTAGGACCTAAGACTGTTGACATTGTCTTTATAGGATATGTTGAAAACAGTAATGCCAATAGATTCCTAGTAATAAAATTTGAAATCTCAGACATTAGAGTTAACTCTATACTTGAGATTAGACATATGAAACCATCTTTCCTCTTAAGGAAAAGGTTCCTAGACAAGTTAGTGAAGATCTCTCTTCTTCTTCTCCTGCTGGACCTCTTGTAGTTCCACCTTCTTATGAAGTAGAACATGAACTCCTAGTAGATGAACCTCTGAGTGATCTAGGTAGGGGTAAAAGGACTAAAATTGATAAGAATTATTGTCCCGGCTTCTACACCTTCATAGTAGAAGAAGACTCACGTACCTATGAGGATGCCATGAAATCCATAGACTCTAGCTTTTGGAAGGAAGCCATTGAAAATAAAATAGAATCAATTATGACCAATCATACTTGGATTCTTACTGAGCTCCCTCCAGGCTGCAAGACTATTGGATGTAAATGGGTGTTTAGAAACAAGATGAGGGAAGATGGTTCCATTGATAAGTTTAAGGCCAGACTAGTAGCCAAAGGCTTTAGTCAAAAGGAAGGATTTGATTACTTTGATACATATGCACTTGTAACCAAAATCTCTTCCATTCATGTCCTGGTTGCTTTAGTTGTGATCCATAAGCTTGAAATCCATCAAATGGATGTCAAGACAGCCTTCTTGAATGGATATCTTGAAGAAGAGATCTATATGGATCAGCCCGAAGGATTTGTAGCACCTGGACAAGAACACAAAGTCTGTAGACTTGTCAAGTCCTTGTATGGACTGAAACAAGCACCTAAACAATGGAATGATAAGTTTGATAAAATTGTTTTATCTTTCGGATTTATTGCGAATGACTCTGATCGTTGTATTTACTCTAAAATTGTTGATGATGCCTGTATAATAATGTGTTTATATGTAGATGATATATTGTTGTTTGGATCTAATTCTGAAATTATATCTGAGACTAAATCTTTTCTTGCTAGCAATTTTGATATGAAAGATTTAGGACTTGCTTATGTAATACTTGCTATTAAGTTGAGTAGATCTACTTCTGGTTATGTACTTAATCAAACTCATTATGTTGATAAAATCTTGCATAGATTTGATATGTTTGATTATACTCATGTTAATACACCTTATGATGCTAGTTTACATCTTGTTGTACATAAGGGCACTCCTATGGATCAACATAGATATGCTCAAGTTATAGGAAGCTTTATGTACCTTGCTAATTGCACTAGGCTCGATATTTCTTATACTATAAGCAGGTTGAGCAGGTACACTAGTTGTCCTAATGAGGACCACTGGAAAGCTTTGGTAAGAGTGTTTAAGTACATTAGAGGTACAACTACATACAGCCTTCATTATACTAGTTTTCCACCTATATTAGAAGGATATACCGATGCTAACTGGATTGCAGATTCAGATGAAACCAAATCTACCAGTGGGTATGTATTTTGCCTTGGAGGAGGTGCAGTTTCTTGGAAATCATCCAAGCAAACTGTGAGAGCTAGATCCACAATGGAGGTTGAGTTTATTGCTTTAGATTTAGTTTGTTGTCAGGCTGAATGGCTTAGAAATTTACTTATTGATCTGCCTATTGTTTCTAACTCATTTCCTCCTGTTTGCTTATTATGTGATAATAAAGCAGCCATAGACAAAGCTAAGCAATCTAAAGGCAATCTGGGAAAACACTTTATGAGATTAAGGTATGAAGATGTGAGAGATTACATCACTCGAAGGGTCATATCTATAGAGTATGTAAAATCTTCTAGTAACATTGTTGATTCACTTACTAAGGGTCTAGCTAGAAAGCTAGTACTCAGTTCGTCGAGGGGGACGGGTCTTCTGCCCATAGAATAAACATTACAGTGGTAACCCTACCTTTCCAAAAACTAGAGATCTCATGAGGAATTGTTCAAAGGGACAACTAAGTTGTCGTGTTATGCGGAAGCACGCTTTGGAGTTTTACTCCATGACCCTCCCTATGGCGTTAGTGCTTTGACTCTGTCTGAATATAGGAAGAGCTTTGCTCTGAATGGGTTCAAGGCCATTTATTGGCAGGTTATGTACCGGATAGGATACCCTTGGAGATCCCTACTATTTGAGTGTAACTCAAGAGTCGGGGTTTATGTGAGTTGGGCATACTCACAAGACCGCTCAAGAAACAAGATCTTGTGAAGGAAGTTTATACGCAACACCGATACAAACTCATTCTAGTGTCCGCACTATGGTTATTTGATTTCCTAAGGTCCTAATCAGGGAGTTTGGTTCAAGACGTAGTTCACCACGTCTCTCCGGATTGAAGTGAGTCATTCTAGGCAATGGCTCAAAGCCACAAGCTACCAATGCTAAAAAAACATAGTAATGTCACAAATTTTACATTTTTATTATTTATTGAATTTCCAAAAATAATTATGGAACATGTGGGGGAATGTTGTATTCCTGTTCCAGAATTCAGTTTTCTACAGCCAACTTTTTATCCCATATTGCCTACAGCAGGCACCACACAGCTCCTTATATGAGCTAGTGGTCCCATAGAGGTTAGGACCTCTCAAGGGCATAAGGTTGTTTGTCTGTCTTGTGTATTTCTCAGATTAAAATAAAAACACACACGCGCACGTGCATTTGTTCGTTCGTTCTTTTGCTCGCTCGCTCGCTCGCCTGCCTGGCCCATCTCGGTTTGGTTTGGTGCGTGCGTGGATTTATCTTTTTACGAAATATTTTATTTTGTTTTGTTTCCCGAAATGACACTTTGTTTTCTGTGTTGCGTCATTTGGAGTTCGGTTGATAGCATTTAAGACACATCAATAAACCTCTCTTGACTACCCGTTAAAGCCGACCATTAAAGCGATGTTAATGACACACATTGGAGAGTCCAACAGGTGCGGGCAGTTGCCGCGGAGGTTGAGACGAGCTCCATATAAGTAGGCGTCCAATCTCATTTGAGTAGACAGATCTACAGACAACAAACTGACAGTGAGATACAAAGAGATATACAACAGTTCCTTCCTCATATACAGTGATTACCTTACGACTGTATCGCGGTTCCTTTACTGTTATACCGCAGTTATTATACTGCTGTGTTGTGGTTCCTTTCCTCCAGTACAAAGTTGATCTTCCTTTACTGCTATAGTGTGGTTACCTCACTGTTGTACACTGGTCCCCTTCTTGTTGTACAGATGTTACCTTCGTGCTCCTTTGTTCCTTTATCCACCACAACAAGCCTATTCTCCCGAACACCACCACGCCTTGTTGTTTTCTTACGCCGGCGACTACTTCGTGACGTTTGATTTGCTATTTGCGACCAATGGCTAAGGATCGAGTTCAACACAGCACTCTCACTTGCATCGAGCGGCTGTACCAGAGTTGGGGTGGTTGAATCTTGGAGATAGACCGCCTAAGACGCTCGTGCTAGGAGCTGCGGAATCTGTCTTGAAGACAGTGTTTCACACGCCTTCATCTTCAAGCTCTGTGTTTGATTTCTAAACTCATTCGTCATTTTCTCCGAATCTGATTTACAGTTAATATTACTGTTGCATTTTGGTGGTTAACTGCTTGCAATATCTAATTAACATTTGTCTTACAGAGCTACGGCAAACCACTATTCTCCAACACCATTAACCACCATGTTAGAGCTTGACAACAAGGGGTTGACGAACACCACAGGAGGATAAGGGCATATGGAGTCATGGCATTGGTGGGAGGGGGAATAAGAAACACTCAAGGACTCATTAAATAGTGGAGATCCTTGGTTGATTGATGTGATATTTGTTGACTCATTGAATGTGCAATTCCTTCGTGGATGAGGTATATACGCTTTGACGGATTGAATGCGAAAGTGCTTTTGCCAACAATTAGTGAGATAGGGGGTACACAGACTGGAAAATTAATGAGACGCGTTCGTAAAGTTAAGTTTCATTTTTTTGTCTTCATTATATTTTATGTTGCCATGTTTGTTGTATATTTCTTATATTATTTCGTGCCCCACGGAGGCACAAAATCAACAGTGTATGTACAGATACACTCGATATGTATGAGCTTGGGTCCAAAGTAGGCACAAAGATGCCGTGGAATCAACAAGTTGATAGTGACACTATTGTGTAGATTTTTATATGAATAGTACCATACATTTTATTTAATATGTAACTTGTTTGATAGTGTTCACTTGATATCTGTATTATAGAAGAAAGTATGTTGATGATTTTTGTGTAGTTTTTTCCTCTATTTTTCCAAGACTATGAAGTAGCCATTTATACCAATTTATGCTATATAAAAAAGAGTGTGAGGGTTTCATATGTACCACACATCAGAGGACATACTTGTTGGTTCTTACCAAACATAGAACATCATACATCTCTTATCATATATAACTTTACAAAGTTTCATCTCTATGCTCCTTTAATGATTGTTGTAATTAGCAACTCAATCAATTAGGTGGGTATCCCCTAATTGTCATGAACTATAAGGCATATGTTCTTAGAGGATTCTTCAATCACCTCAAAGATGGACTTGCCATCTATTTGGTTTAAGAATCATACACTTGTCTATAACTGTTAACAAATAAAACTTCCCGATTGACATTGTTAGGGGTAGAGAAATGACATTGTCTTCATCTTATCAGGGTTCACATAACATACTTAATAGAGGTATCATAACTCCAAGAGGATACTTGAGTCAACCCCCAACTCATTCTTGCTAGACTTGTCACACATAAGTACAATTACTTCAATAATCTTAACGTTTAGCAAAGATGTTGACCATGTTACTGACCATCTCTGAAATACCTTGAGATGTCATCATTCAAAGCTTGCTACAACTTGTAAGACATGACCTAAACACTCTATTCCTCCTATTCATAAATTCTATTGGTACATTGGTTAGTCTAAAGGACATAACCCTAAACTCATCGTGGTCATGTAACTTATGTCATCCATTCTAGCTCTTTTGTCTAAAGGATATTTTATCTTAAAGGAACACAGTAGCACATGTCTACTGATCAACAAACCATCTATACTTGATAGTGGTCTTGCCCAGCTATCATCAAACCATACACAACATTATAGAATCACTTTTGTTATTCCTTCCAAACAACATTTAGAGGGTCATCATCAACTCTCTCTCTCTCTAAGGGAGAGGAATACTTGGAATGTTCATTTAATAAACATCTCCAACCTTCACATACTTCTCATACTGTTGATACATCTTGGATACTAGGATTCATTACCTTGGTATCCACCTCATGTGCTATAAAGAACTCATACCCTATTGTCATCCACTTCCTCAACATCATAGCTGACTAAGAACATATAGAAGAAATCCCCCTACTCATGGAAGGATAAAAAAAGTATGATCATTACAAAACATAAAGAATTTAGAACTATGGTCCAAGGCAATCACACATCATATCAAGATATCCATCGTAGGATCACAACGAATCCACGCGTGCCAAGTGGCATGAGATCCACTTGGAGGCTATACTTAAAAAATAAAGAATATAAAGGGAAACACACTTCCCACATCACTACAACATTGTCTAGAGGTCACTAGAAAAAGGTAACCAATTATATCTTCCCCATAAAAGTTACACTTTTTATGCATCATGTTACCCTTTCACTGTAACATCCCTAACTTGGGTTATGGCATAAACCTAGAAGTTTTGCTTAAGTAAGTTATTTATAAACGTGTTTTAATATTTTGAAAAGTAATTAAGACTCAAGGAGAGTTTAATTTTCAAGTTTGAGTTTATTTGCAAACTGTTTGTGCATTATATGATTGTTTGGGTGTAAATTGCAATTTACCCAAGATGAGGGGTTATATTGCAATATGTCACATTTTAACGTGCCTCAAGTTCTTTATCATCATAAGAGAGAAAATGGTGCTAAGGGGTGGCTTGTGGAAAGCCTAAGTTCCAAGTTGGAGCTTGTTTGAATAATGTGTGTGCCTTGTGTACCAATTTTGGTGCAAATTGCAATTTACCCAAAATGTAGGGTTGATATGAAAATTACCACCTCTAGAGTGTCCCTACTCTCTCTTATCATCATCTATAGGAGAGAGAAATAAAGATGCACCATGTTTGAATCATATTTGAGTGATGGTACTCTTGGTGACGAAAAGACCAAGAAGAGTTGTATAGTTGAAACCCTAAAATGAGTTGTATTGAGTTGTAGAGCTTATATGGGAGTTCCTATCAGCCAAGAATCCATAGAGGAGGTCCCATATCATTTTTTCAACTCTTGGAAAAGGCCATGACGAGATAAGCACCTCAAGAAGGTGATGGATATCGGTTTACAACTTTCCTTGGAAAAGTTGTATCGGTTTGTGAATAAAGTGATGTTGGGTTGAAATATCTTGTTCAACAAGATAATTAATGGCCGAAATATTATCCCTAGATTATCCCCAAGAGTTTTTCATGTCAAGATACATATGTTTGCATGCATGGGAATGTGTCAACCCATGCATGGACATGTGTCACCTAGTAGTATAAGGTGATGACACCTCTTATATACTCTCTCTCATGAGCCTCAATTATATATACCACTCCTTTCACCTACTAGTGAAACTTTTCAAATACTACAACTCTCTTTCTCTTAGATATCATGCATAGTAGTTGAGGATCAAGGAGGAGCTCGAGCCTTAAGCATAAGGTGAAGCCATGGTCATCTTCAACCTTGGTTGAAACATGAATCTAGGGTTGTGATTCTTCCTTTCTTTTTTTCTTCACCAAGTTCTTATCTATGGTGATTCCTTGAATATAGAGGAGTTGTGAACAAGTCTTGGATCTTTGATAAGTTCATCTTCAACCTTGGTAATGTGAATCTTTGGAGCTTGGAGCTTTGAAGTTATTCTTGAGGCGGGTTATACAACTTGAACCCAATCATATTATTATTCACCTTCAATCTTGCTATACTTGTTGATCTACTTTCAATTTCAATTTTCTTGTTGATCTACTTTCAATTTCAATTTTTTCTTGAATGATTGATTATTCTATGAGTTCTAATAGTTGCATAGGACTGTTGTCCATGAACTAGAATAGTAAGGGACGAAAGTCTAGAGCTTGATAATGATGACATCATCATGGAACAAACCGATATCGGGTTGAAGCACTTCTAACCCGATATGGTAATGAAACCCAATATGGTGATATGAAATCTGTTATACCTTGGAACCCCACACCCCTATTGTTTTGTACATTTGTGTTGATTGAGAAAGGACTAACCAGTTGTCTAGGTTGTCTCCCAACACATGGTAGGTTGATACTTTGAAGGTTTGAAAATGTATGAGCATAAGGGTCTAACCCAATATGCAAAACCCTACACTTGAGTAACCTGATATAAGTGACACACACACCTCTTACCCGATATGGTGGAAGCACACACCTCTTGCTCGATATGGTGGAAGCACACACCTCTTTCCCGATATGGTGGAAGCACACACCTCTTGCCCGATATGGTGGAAGCACACACCTCTTGCTCGATATGGTGGAAGCACACACCTCTTGCCCGATATGGTGGAAGCACCTCAAAACCAATATGGAGGTAAGCATCTCAAATCTAATATACTTGATTGAGTAATACATGAAGTATGTTACATCAAATGATACATTAAGATGTAAAGAGTTTAATTTATTTTGATAAGTATAGGCCAATGTACCTTGAGAAAAGGGTTGAGTCAACTTAATAAAGTATGATGTAATTAATATCCTAGTGAGGATGAGAGAGAAACTCATAATTTGTGTGATAATCATTTAATGATAAATTATGAGAATAAACAAGTATGATTGTATACTTATGATATCAATGTATGCTCCTAATATGTGTGGAGCTATGAATCAGGGTTTTGATTCTTGATAATATGAACTTGAAACCCTAATCAGCTAAAAAGGGAAACCCTAACCCTGATAATGGGAAGGTTATATTTCACTTGTATTGCATGGTGATGATATGTACTTGAAACTATTTTTATCATGAAAAACTAACCACACAGGTATCATGAGATGATGAGCATAGCCAAGTATGAGCTATGGTGTTTCATATGATACAGATTAAATGGGCCTTGTGAGCCGTGTGAAATACCTGTGCAATAAGTATAATGTATACATGGATCTGAGGACCTATAGGTAATAGTTACCTGATAAGAGGTGACAATGTTCAGTGATAAACTAAGGGTTTGAATACCCAGATCTAGCAATCATGATGATGATAATGTTAAGTGATGAGAATCCTCAGTAATGTGATAAGGGACTAAGATCCCGAGTGTTATGCATTCAATGTGTTCCAAAGATTATGAAAGTACTTGATAAATGTATTACACCATTCTGTGTAGCATCTATTATAATTCATGTTTGTAACTTGGTTGATGCTAAAAGATATTGAAATGTACCTAATTAATCAAGTGGAACCTTATCATGTAGTTGCCTTGTTCATAGATCCGTTCAGTGTCAGAATTTGTTGAATGGTGAAACAAGTTTAACTCAGAGAGCATATTTTTTAATATGTGGGGGTAATGGGAGAAATATCCTTACGTCCAAATAGGTATTGTTGTGTGGTCTCCCTCATCATCATAAGAGTATGGCTATAATCCATGACTCAATATTAATATATCGGGGTTGTTGTGTGATCTCCCTGAAGAGAGTACATGTTACGACTGTAACTCTATAGAGAAGATGCCACTATACCCTAGCAAGCTAATTGCAATTTGACACGTGATTTCACTGTCAGTGGTCTTGTACTGACTGAGACAGGTGAGGTCTTATAAGATGGCTCTTCCTTTGACCTTGTATGGTACTGGTGCTTTACGTAGCTGTGGTCGGTTGGAGCATGAGCGGTATACCTCATCTCCTTAGGGCATAAGTGTGATTGTAAATATGTAATCAGCCATGTAGCATATTTGATTAAGGATTGAATACATAAACATTGGTTGATGTTACACTACTTTTATACATCTTAAATGGATGAGATGTTATATGTGTTCTTCGTATTCTATATAAAGTGAATAGATGATTTATTGCTCTACCATAGATAGCTGTATTGCTTTAAAAGATGATATTGCTCTGTTTTTCTCATAAACAGCGATTAACCTTGATTATTAATATAAAATATCCTCCACTCAATTTTATACTATTTACATGTGATAATAATATTGTTGGCGGAGAGTTATATCTCTTGCTGGGACTTTTATCTCACCCCGTTGGTCCCAACATTTTTAGGTGGATGCAGACGAGGAGGTAGAGACTGTACTGTAGAGGGAGGACAACAGCAACAGGGATAGTAGTGCAGCTCAGGTTGAGTGTGTTGTTTGTCGTGTCTTGTAGATAGAAGTTCTATGTGTCGTCTCTGTACTCTTAGGTCCTTGGGAGTTAGTACATAATGGTTTTATAAACAATTTGAGATTTTGTCTTGTATGCCCCGAGGTTTTATGTTACTTATGTATATGTTTGGGCAAAGTAATTGGTATATGATATCCTCGAGATGAGATGGTACAATGTATGTATAATGTGAATCATGATGTATATATTGCTTTGGTTCTTTCCTTAAGAGTTTCCTAGCAATGGATCTCTTTACAAAATGGTTTTAATTTTTAGTGATTTTTGTTAATCCGCTACTAATGGTTATTCCACGTAATTACTATGACGATTTGGCTGTCGGTTTTGATAGTGGTCATCACATTCACAGCTTGGGTTCCTTGACATTAGCATAGGAATTATTAAGATTATCACATCTTGTTGCTCTTTTCTCATTAAGTTTTCATCATTCTTGCATATGTCCTCTCATTTTACCATGTTTTTCAACCAGTGATCAAGGAATAGGTCATCATATTCCATATTTTCTTCATTAACTAAGGAGCTTCTCCCTTGATTTCATTCACATACCATGTATATTTTACGTTAACACTTTCTTACAAACATAGGTTGGTCTGAGATTAACTCTGGATCCACTTGATTCCTCTGTCATGTTTTCATTCATCTTCTCATATTATACTTATAATATGAGCTCTCTCTTTCTTATGTGAATTTTATACCTTGAATCACTTTATTAGCACTAACTTATCTGTCTTTTACTTTATTATCTTCTTGAATTATAGCTTCAAGAAATCCTCTTTAACTTATCTATATTTAGATTTAAGTTTCATGGTATTGTATCTTTCCCTTATAGTCACCAAATATTCAAGTTTTGAAAGATTATGATGTAATTCTCGTCTTCTTTGGGGTAAGATTGAGATATATGCACCATGATTTTTTATTTATTATTCTCTTTAGATTGTTTCAAAATGACTACTTGATCAGATTAATCAAAAAGAGAACAATCTAAGAGTTCCATACTTACCTTTTCTTTAATAATTGAATACCTGACCAGGGCATCCAAGTGCTGAGATTAGGTAGTATGCACTATATTTTCATGTCATGTTCCTTACTTAAACCTCATCCTAGTCCTAAGTCCTAGTTTCCATATACACTCAGTGAACCTAAAGCTCTGATACCAACTTGTTAGACCCCATTACACTAAATGAGATTACTCAAAACATAAAACACAATCGATCACTAATTAATCACATACCCAAAAATATGGGTAAATTAAAATTGATTTCAACATCAATGCCCGCTTAGAAACATTTGCATAAGAGCCCAACATATTTCTTGTATCCATACCATGCCAAGAATTTGATACAAATTGTTTTATCACCTTATCCACAACATATATACACAAGAGAACAATATTTGTATATGCCACACAAACAAGCATTAACATGCTAACAAAAGTCCAATTTGTTTGACACACCATATACAAACGTTTCCTTCCCAGACTTGAGAGTACAAGGACGAATCTAGGACACGCTAGACATCTAATCAACTTTCTCAAAGATTCATTACTGTAGTTCCTCTTTACTTCCACAGTTCTATTTTCATCACTGTCGATTACCTAAAAAGATGTGGTGAACCACAAGGGTTAGACCCATGTCCCAACAAGAGATATAACCTCCAACAATGCTTATTGATTACAACATTTTAAATGGTAGATAACTGAGCAGTTGGAGTATTTAATAATCAATCGAACAGATTGAAGAGTTCAAGTATGCTATACAGATTAAGCAAATAATCTTAGCAACAAGAATGATTATCAATGTATATATAGGTAATGAATAAATCCTTTTCTATGGATAGGTATCTACTCAAATTTCATCCAATTGCATCTAATAACAATCATCATCATTGATCTGACTATCATCATATTCCTTGCTAATAGCACAAACAATCTAGTAGCATAAGCATCCCTGACATCATGAATATGTATAGTATGGCATCTCAAATAAAGGGAACAGATTTATATCATAAGTAGAACTAACATCATAGCACAATTAACCGCATAGGCATGATTAACATTTTTAAGCATTTCTAATTACATATGGTTCGACTCTGGGAAAAACTCTCGGGGTGCAACAAAGGCCCCACGTTACTGAGCGCACCGCAGTGCCCCCAAGTACGCGGCTGGTTCCAGGGTTTACCCTTGGTTGAGTGGGGTCCAAAGTGGCCGATCCCAGGAGGGGTTCCTTGTTATCAAAAAAAATTACATAGGCATGTCTAGCAACATTAAACATAGCTAGCAACATCATCTTAACCATCAATGTCAATATATTTGACAACATAAGCATGTTTACAACATGAGCATAACTACAACATAAGCATATCTATTATCTCTTATTGTACTATACATGATCTCAATGAAAAGAAAGCAAACAAGGGTTCTCATCCAATATGAAGTGTTGTGTATAACCCTAAATAGATATGCTAGATGGTTGTCTTACATATTTTATTATGCCCTGGGGAGTTTGAGTCGTACCACTCAAAGTCCAATTGACCACCGCTTGGTCATAATAAGTTCCATATAAGATCTAGGAAAAGTCGGACTCCATGATCTTCTCCATAATCGATCAGCACGAGTCTGCACCGCAGTGACATATAGTCAAACTGCAAAACAATGACATATAGTCTTGTAACTAGCCCACCTTGGTACAAGTCACGATGCTAGTATCTAGGGTATTCAATCCCAATCACTAAGGTATAATTGCAGTTGTCCTCTAATCACATAATGTTATAATCACTGAGACCCGACCGCAGTCGTTCTCAAAAAGCTAGCTAGGTATGACCGCAACCATCCTTCTGAAACACTTTGTGTCAAGATGACATACACCCACATACTCAATAGTATGCACTCCGATTTTCCCTTAAGAATACTCATTTCACCATCCACCAAATTCTGACACTGAAGATGGTTCTATGGCACAAGGCACTATATGATTAGGGTTTCACTTGATTATTTACCTCCAATTGGGTGAATTAAGGTTGCAACAAACAAGTGGACAAAGAAGCTCTAATTTATCTCTAGCAAACACTGCTATATAACAACTTCAGAAGATATAAAACTTATGAGACATAATTTCTCATCTCAACATCACATGTCACTATTCACATGTCAATCACGAGACCACACTAGTCATCATACTATAACAAGACATAAATCCTTTTCACAATATTATAGGGTATCAACCCTTGTCAATATAATAGGATTACACCTCATTCAGGGTTCAACCATGCCCAAAGGTCATTAAGACCCATCATACTATTCCCTATAAGATCATCATTATCTTTCCATGCCTTATAACAAGGCTCAACAGCATCATTTACATATAATACACCAGATCAGCATAATATTGCATTAATAAACTGGGAGATATTCATAAAGAATCATAACAGGGTTATATTAACATTAAGAACATTCCTTTATTACATCAACATGTAAGGAATCCATATATGATTAACCATCATCATATTCATAATGCCCAAGTTTAGCATAAGAAAGTATCAACCATGTGGTTATGATAACCACCAATTAACACATTAAGGTTATGATCATATTAAGGAGATTAGTCCACCATCATGCCATAATATAAGAAGGTTAAACATGAATAATCATCTTTATTTATTTACATTAGAGTTAGGTTCAATAAAATAAATTATGTTAATGTTACTAATCAACATGCACACTCAAACCCTAACTCACAACATCCCCATTAAATCATGGATGCATAAGGTAAAGCATCACCATCACATTCCATACCACCCTCAAGTACGGATTCACACATAACTCAAGGTGTAAACATCATGTTATAGCATACTAGGGTTCAACCACATTAAGAGAGTACTCCATGATTCTCTTCACCGTTGAAGGGGTTGTTCATAATCAATTACCATCACTTGGTTATATTAAGGCTAAGTATAACAAAATATACTTCATCAGGGTTGCCCACTAACTCATTATATTTATTATCAATTCTAATCATATGAGGGGAAAGATAATACTACATTATTAAGGTAAACATCCATTATGTTTCAACATCACTCAAACTGTACAAACTTACCATAAGCATCAACCCAAAACATTGGATTGTTGAGAAGGTAAGACTATTGGTTGTTTACATAAGTAAACACCTTGGATAAACCATTTATGAAGTCATTGAGTTGTGCTCTAAAAAGAGTCACCATTTAACCCTAGACATCCCTTGATTAACAACATAAAAAGGTCCATTGAGAGTAGGGTAAAACTCATAAGTGATTGTTTATTTAAAACAAGTAGTCAATAAATGAGCTTCTTAAGTTGATCTCATAAAGAAAACCATCTAAATCACTTTATTAGGACAAATATAACACATTAGGCATCATTCCAATTTATTGGATGAAGAATCATTAGATCTTAACCATTGGGTCAAGTTCATATATTAAAATCATCAATTGGAGTATAGGTCCAACCATTGCATCAAATGACCTAAGAAACCATTGATTTAAGGCTTAATTGATGATAAAACTAAATGCTTAACTCACCATAGGTTGTGGAGACCTGATCCACCATCAACAGTAACCATTAAGTCACCTAGGTTGTTAGATCAGCACTATATTTATTAATCATCATCCGATATCAAGCTAATGTCACCATTGATTGATAGCATCATTAGGGTACTTAGTTGTTGATCATTGCGATTCTAATTAGGCCAAAACATGACCTAAGGGGTGAACGTCAGTTGACACCCTTGGTCACCATCATTAGTTGTCATGAAGACAACACCATCAGTTGTTGCAATGGTACCACCATTGGGTCATGTGTTTATAGAAGAAATCAACTTTAAACCCTAAAATTGACCATTAGTTGATGGATGCTTAGCACCACCGGTTCTCAAAACAACCTGATCCAAGTCATATTATATCTCAGGAGGAACATACACATGATTACAAGTTCATCTAGAATTGAAATCAGAATAGGGTACATCATAAAAATCAAAATCCAAGTCAAACATAGCTTTTCAGTGCATGGATCATCATTTTAAAACAAGAACATGAACTAGCAAGCTTATGGTAAGCAATAAATGTGGAGAAAGTTATAAAACTTGCCTCTAATGAGAAGATAAAATTCCAAATAGAAGAAAACTCGAACATGTAGGGTAGAAAATCCAAGCATAAGCTTTGAACTTGTCCATCTAACACCTTTCTCCATCAAAGAAGCAAACCCTAAGCATAAGGAGCAAGAAAGGTTGGGTTTTAGAGCTTTAGAGAAACTTCTACCCTGGAACAGTAAAGTACTAACCTGGAGGAAGGTCTAAGGAAGGATAAGAGCAAGAAAAATGGAGAAGGAAGGAATAAAACAACTTGCCTTGGTCGAAATCCCTAGAAGATGACCTTGGAAACCCTAGGTAGGGCTAGATGGAGCTCTAGGAGACCTTCTTTTCCAAAAAGAGGTTATCTTGTACCGTAGAGCACTTGGTTCTATAGAAAAATAGAGTGGATTCGTTGCTCCAAGTTAGAGGAAAGAGAAAGAAAGCAAAGTTCTGGACTTGGGTAAGTAAGAGGTAAATATAGCCCATGGATAAGGATGGAAGCAAGCATGAGGTGTACAAATAGCTTCCCCATGTGTCAATGGCCTTAAACTATTAAGGATATACAAGCTGCTACACAAGAAGCTGACCCACCATCCATGGAGACATGCCTATCCCTCATTTCTTTATTTTGGAAGCAAAGCAAATAAACCATTTGCTTGAGAGCTCCTAAAGGTAACTCATCCATAAAGGGGTAAACTCTAATATACCCTTGAGGATCACACCTCCAAACCAAGGTTCAACTAGGCACCCCATGGCTCAACAAGATCAAGAATGATAAGACAACATCCAAAAAACATCATGAAAGTGATAAATTGCAAGAAAACCCTATAAATTAGGTAAATTGCTTAAAAGTCCAAAATGTGCATAAAATTGCATAGCTTGCACAAATAATGTCCAATTGGACCGATTTTGAAACTTAAGCTTGTCACATGATACCAAAACATATCACAAGGTTATATTAGGGTTATAATAATTCAATTATGGTAATTAAGCATGTTTAACCATTTAAGCAAGGTTAGGTGTAACATCCTTAATTTCATAGCTAATGTAAGACTTTGATGTGGAGTTTTCTAGTATGTGTATGCCAAGGGACCTAATGGACCTAACCATGGCTAGGTATGTAATTAAGTTTACAAAATTTGTAATACAAGTCACTTGGTCAACCAATACACACATAATGGTTTAAATTTTGTATGATTGTGGTCAAGTGTAGATGAATATAATGGTTTAAAATGTAAGATTATCAGTAAAATTTTGAATGATTTTGAATTATCTAGAGACCTAGGTAATTAATTTAGTATTTATCTAGTTTTTACTTAAAAGGTATATTTAGAGTGCATATCTATTTAGTTTTGACCTAATCTCATACCCAAATAAAGATAATGAAAAGACAATCTTAATTCTAAAGTTTGGACTCAAATGAAATTAGTATGTGGATATAATAATTATTTCTTTAATTTGGACTTTTATGTAAAAGAAGAAAGAAAAAAAGGGGGCCGACTCCAGCCCGATCCGAATTGGAGAGCGTGGCTCAGTTTTGAGCCATGCTACCCACACCCGCTCCCCCACCCGGGCGCCCACCCGGTGGTTGGGAGGGGGGCGTTGCTGATGTGGCTAAAGTGTCTAATTTAAAGTGAAACGGGGAATTAAAAGAGGAGAGAGAAAACTATTTTCTTCATAACTTTCAATTCTGAATGAATTTTTTAACAAAATAAAAAGCATTAGATTCCTTATAAAAATATTTTCTAACTAGATCCATGTTGATATATTTTGGAGTAATAATAATATGAGAGAAATATAATATTCTTATTTCAAGGTACAATACCTATGTTTTGGGGTACGGTAATTGTGTTTTGAGGTACAGTACGTCATATACAAACATTCATATTATTGTTATGGAATTCTGTAGGTATTGTGTGATGTAGGGGTTTTGAGTCACTTTTATAGGCTAGTTTTACACTCATTTTATGCGCTTATTGGTCATATTTGTGGTTAATATTGCATGATTCAATTCCTTTAGCCTATTATCCTTGTCTGCATCAAATTCATCTTGTTTTACATTGTTTTGTATAGATTATCATATTTCTAGGATTTGATTTGTGTTTTTCTCTCATTTTCAGGCAATTCACAATTCTGGACCTGTCGATACCATCGATGGTTTGTCGATAGCATCGATAGAGCAACAGTAGCAGAGTCGGAGAGGAAGCAGATAGTTCGATACCATCGACACTTTGTCGATGGTCTCAAAAGTTCAACAGCAAGCCAAATATTTTTCTGTTGATACCATCAACGAGAGTGGTCAATGGTATCGAGATGCCATCAGGCGGCTTCCAGAAATTGAAGAAAGCATCGGTACCCTAAGGTTTCGATACCATTGACACCCCGTCGGATCAGAGTTTTGTCCAGCACGACTTCAATCGGACGACTACATTCTTTTGGCGGCCGTAAGTGGTACTTATACCTAGGAAAAGACGGCCCAAAGCCGAGAGACACGTTCTATTCCATTGCACAAGTCCCAAAGGAGGAGAGAGTGAAGAACGGAGTCGAGAGATACACCCCGTGAGATTCCAGAGACATAGACAAAGTTTTTCACTGCCGGAAGGCTGTGGAACACTCATCTTGCACCGAGGATCACCCGGTTCTTCTCCGTTCAGGGGTTACACCATCTCCATCCACATTTTCTCCATGTTTTCTCATTCTCTCATGGTGTTTTGCATTGAGATGAACATGCGGGGCTGATCCCCTTTGTCTCTAGGACCGAGAGTAACCTCGGAAATTGTTGTATGACTATTCTTACATAGTTTATCATAATTTGTCCCTCAAATCCACAGTATGATATCATTTTCTCGATCGCTATCATTGTGCTTGATCACCACAATGGTAATATAATACCTTTAATTGCTTTTGATGAAGAATTAATGGTTGAAAAGAGGCGGTAATCACATTAACTAATAAATCATTTGGAAAAGGTGATGTACGGTTAATGGTGGGAACCCAGAGACATGTTTTTCATGCACCTAGTCTAGGGCATAGGTTACTACTGATGTGGAACCGACCTAGATTAAGGTAGTGAATTTTATCGCGGAAGTGAGCAATTCTGGCTACAGGCTACTATTCGGAAAGGGAGACGAGTTGTGATAATTGTGAAATAATTAGTACAACGAGAACCTGCAGTGAAACTGCAATCCTAGAGATTTCTTTTGAATTGATTAAACCAACCATTTAATCATTTGTTTTGTTTTCTTTTATTTTTATTGTTCTTTTTCAAACCAACTTCCAAACTTTTATAATCGGTTTAGCTGATCGTGAATAGTTAGCAGTAGTCTACTGATAATTATGTTTCCCTATATTCGACTTGGGCCTCACAGGGCCTATATTACATTGATGCGTACACTTGCGTTATATGCACGGTAAAGTCGTGTCAAGTTTTTGGCGTCGTTGCTGGGGAAACGGAAATGTTCAGCACTACGAGTGCTACAAGCGGCCACTCTAGGCCACTTTTAATAATTTTAATAATTGAGAGTAAATTGTCTATCTTTCAAATTATTTATTCGTCTAGCACTGTACTTAATCAATATTTTACATTTTAGGTACTAGTGCATGGTGAAGACATGTAGTACTGACTACACACAGTCGACACCTGAGATTCCACCTTCGGGATCGAGTGACGAGGAGGAGCATATCCACAATCAATTCAAAGACTTAAACATAGATTCTGAACCTGAAGTAATGGCTGAGGAACAGACAATATGGGAGAAGATCAAGGCTGCTTCCTCATTCGCAGCTAAGGGGCCGATCAAAAAGCATGTGATCAACATTCCTACATACAAGATTGATCTGGAACTAATAAACTTGGTCACGTCTAATGCATTTCATGGGATGAACAATGAAGATCCAGTGGCCCACATCAGCACATTTGTGGAAAATTGTGATATGATAAAGATTGACAGGTTCCCGCAAGAAGCACTTTACTTAAAGCTTTTTCCCAGTTCTCTTGCGGGAAATGCACGTGAATGGCTGCACAATCTCGATGACGAGAACGTCGAGACTTGGGACCAGATGGTAGAGGTCTTCTTTAAGAGATTCTTCCCGCCCGAGAATACGAATGATCTCGTGAGAAAGATCCATAACTTCTGTCAAACGGCTGATGAGACTTATTCAGAGACATGGGAGCACTTTCAGATCATGCTAAGGAAGTGCCCACATCATGGGCTGGACAAGGACAAGCAAGTTAAAATTTTCTACTTTGCTCTCAATGAGCATGACAGAAGCAACTTAGACTCAGCGGGCTCAAGTTTCTTCTTGAACAGCACAGGTATAAGGTGTTGGGAGATCTTGAAGAATGTGGCAAAGAAGCAGTCGTGGGGTAATAGAGATGCACCGGAACAAAATAGAGTTGTAGGGGAATCAAAGGCAATTAAAGAGCTAAATGAGAAGATGGACCTAATAGCAAAGAGATTACTAGCAAAAGAAGATGAAGGATCTGATGATGAGGCACAAGTCAAATTTATGCACCAACAACAAGGTTACAGGAATAATGATTACTCTTGGAGGAAGGATAAGAAGTTCTCATGGAAGGATCCCAATAACTTTCTACAGGATCCGGATGCCAAACCACAACCTACTGTAGAGGAGAAGAGTAATGAGGTGCTCAATAAAATTGTGAAACAAAACCAAGAACTCATGAGCACTTTCAGCAAGCAGCTGCAAACTCAAGGGGAATTTATGAATCAGTTTGGACAGACGCTATAAAACCACGGGGCACAAATGAGGACACTTGAGATATCTTTAGCACAGATGGCAATGGAGATTGTGAGTCTAAAGAAGCCCACAATGCAAGGTTTTTTGGGGAATACTAATGTTCCTGGAAAGAACCATCAAGCTAAGGTCATTCTATTGAGGAGTGGAAAGAAACTTTTAAAATCCAAGGCTGATGAACTGAGCACACCATAGCAAGAATACATAGGTCAGGCCGCATAGGATGTCTTAGTTACAGAGACAGTAGAGGATGATGCAGAGAAGGCCATAGAAGAGCCCATTGTAGAGAAAGAGGCTGAGAAGAGGATGCCTTATGTACCACCACATCAGAGGGCACAGACTGTCCAGGTTCCTTATCCATATAGTCTGAAGGCAAAGAAAGTTGATGCACAGTTCAAAAAGTTTCTGGATAGCTTTAGGAAACTTTTGGTCAATATTCCCTTGCTAGAGGCTATAGAGCAGATACCCTCCTATGGTAAGTTCTTGAAGGATATAATTACCAAGAAGAGGAAGATTCCAGACACTGAGGTGGTAGTACTTAAGGAACAGGTCAGCGCCTTTATTCTGGGAAAGTTGTCACCAAAGCGACAAGATCTGAGTTGTTTCAATATTTCATGCTATATTGGGAAGGTGAAATTTGGTGAAGCACTGTGTGATTCTGGGGCAAGTATCAACTTGGTGCCCCTCTCTACATTCAAAAATCTTGGTCTTAAAGAATCTCGACAAAGCAACATGACAATTCAACTTGCGGACAATTCTGTGGTACGGCCGTATGGTATTTGCAAGGATGTCTTAGTCAAAGTTGACAGGTTCGTGTTTCTAGCTGATTTTGTTGTCATGGAGATGCAAGCTGAGAAAGGGAATGAGCTGCTCTTAGGAAGACCTTTCCAAGACACTGCCGATATGATATTGGAGATGGGTAGAGGTCAGTTGACAATGGGTATAGCTGATGATAGATTCGAGATAGTCATGTCGCCAAATTCAAAGTAGTCACACATAAATGAGCAATGTCACAAAGTGAAGCACTTTGATCATAACATCTCTCTTTGCTTAGGGAAGTCGTTTCTTGATATGGCTCACGTCATGACGAAGGCAGATAAGGGAACAATTATTGTGGACATCATGGAACAAACAAAAGTGGTTTCTCTTGTTAAAGTTGTGGGTTATCCCAATGATGAGGAAGAGGAAGTCTCGCCGTCTACTGAGGATGAAGCTATAGCAGTATCCATGCTTGCCTCATACCCACAATTACCTCTTGAAGCTTGTTTGTTTAACATAATGAATGATTGAATGAGAAGTATGTCATTACAAGAATGTGTTAAGATGCTTCAAGTGCTTCCTTGCTACTATGCCAAGCACTATGAAGAGCTAGGACCACTTCCACCACCGCTTAAATCTTCTTTGGTCATCCCTTCGGAGTTATAGCTTAAGCCGCTGCCCCCTCACTTGAAATATGTATTCTTAGCAGCTGATGCAAAGCTACCGGTGATAATTTCGGCATATTTGAGTGCTGCTGAGGAAGAACAGTTGATGACAGTGTTGAAGAACCACCGTGGTGCATTTGGGTGGTCAGTTTCTGACATCAAGGGGATCTCCCCTACTCTTTGCCAACATAAGATCTGGCTCGCTGAAGGAGCCAAACCTGTGATTCAGCCACAACGTCGCCTCAACCCCGTCATGATGGAGGTCGTTAAAAAGGAGGTGATCAAGCTTCTCTCCGCGGGCATCATCTATGCTATTTCAGACTCTACATGGATGAGCCCAACACAAGTAGTCCCTAAAAAGGGCGGATCATGGTAACTCAAAATCTTTTGAATGAACCTGTCACCACCCGATTAATAACCGGGTGGCGTGTTTGCATTGATTACTGTCGGTTGAATTCTGCCACTTTAAAAGATCATTTTCCTCTCCCATTCATTGATCAGATTTTAGAGTAGCTGGCTGGCCGCTCTCACTTTTGCTTTTTAGATGACTATTCCAGTTATAATCAGATTTCCATAGACCCTAAGGACCAAGAAAAATCTACTTTCACTTATCCTTATGGGACTTTTGCATATCGCCGGATGTCGTTCAGTTTGTACAACGCACCGGCTACTTTTCAGTGATGCATGCTTGCTATCTTTTCAGATATGGTGGAGCGTTGTCTATAGGTTTTTATGGATGACTTTTCCGTCTACAGTGCGTCTTTTGATGAGTGCTTGTATAACCTATACAAGGTTTTACAAAGATGTGAGGACACACATTTAGTCCTCAATTGGGAAAAATGCCATATGATGGTTAGTGAAGGCATAGTGCTTGGACACAAGGTGTCTAGTAATGGACTGGAGGTAGATCCAATGAAGATTTAGGTTATTTCCAAACTACCTCCACCGAATTCGGTGAAAGGGGTGAGGAGTTTCCTTGGTCATGTGGGGTTTTATCACCGGTTTATCAAGGATTTTTCTAAAATTGCTAAGCCATTATCGGAATTGTTTGAGAAGGATGTTGTTTTTGACTTCAATGATAAATGTATGCGTGCCTTCGAGGTCCTCAAGCAAAAGTTGATCTCCGCGCCGATTTTTCAAACACCAGATTGGACTAAGCCCTTTGAGCTTATGTGTGATGTGTCAGATTTTGCCGTGGGGGCCGTTCTTGGGTAGCGCCTTGAGAACAAACCCACAGTCATTTTCTATGTGTCTAAGACTTTGAATGATGCCCAACTCAATTACACCACCACTGAAAAGGAATTGCTTTCCATGGTTTTGCATTTGAAAATTTTAGGCAATATTTGGTGGGGTCTAAAGTTGTAGTATAGACAGACCATGCTGCCATAAAATACTTAATAGAAAAGAAAGATGCCAAGCCTAGACTCATTAGGTGGATCTTACTCTTGCAAGAATTTGACATTGAAATTAAGGATAAGGCGGGCATTAAGAATGTGGTTGTGGACCACTTGTCTCGGTTAGAGCGGGTAGATGAGAGAGATACCAACATACCCATTACCGAAACCTTTCTGGATGAGCAAATCCTTTCCATTCAATCTAAGGACCCTTGGTTTTCACATATCGTGAATTATCTCGCATGCAAAGAAATTCTAGATGATTGGACTTATCAAGAGCGAAAGAGGTTTTTCCATTCTTTGAGATATTATTTTTGGGATGACCCTATTTTGTTGAGACAGTGTAGGGATGGAATTTTGCGCAGGTGTGTACCTGAGAGTGAATATGATAGTGTGCTCAGTCACTGTCATACATTACCTACCGACGGTCATCATGCGAGTACGAGGACTGCGGCAAAGGTATTAGAGAGTGGCCTTTATTGGCCTACACTTTTTCAGGATGCCTATGATTATGTGAGGAGGTTTGATTCATGTCAAAGGGCAGGTAACATCTCGAAATGGCAAGAGATGCCCCTCAATGTATTTCAAGAAGTTGAGGTATTTGATTTGTGGGGCATTGATTTCATGGGACCCTTTGTGTCCTCTAATTCCAATTTGTATATTTTGTTTAATGTTTATTATGTGTCGAAGTGGGTAGAGGCAATATCCACAAGGACTAATGATGTTGTGGTAGTGTGTAGGTTTGTGAAGGAGCATATTTTTTGTAGGTTTGGTGTGCCACGGATGATCATTAGTCATGGAGGCACCCACTTCACGAACAGGAAATTCGCTACACTATTGAGCAAATATGGGGTCAAGCATAATGTAGGTACCCCATATCACCCGCAGACGCAGGGCCAAGTGGAGGTGTCCAATAGGGAGATTAAGAAGATATTGGAGTGCACGGTGGCCTCTTCAAGGAAGAATTGGAGTGCATTACTACCGGACGCACTATGGGCATATAGAACCGCATTCAAGACACCTATAGGCACCACACCTTTTAGGTTGGCTTACGGGCGGGCTTGTCACTTATCGGTGGAATTAGAGCACAAGGCGCACTGGGCGCTAAGGAAGCTGAACTTGAGTATGGATGATGCAGGGAGAAAGCGAATGTTAGAGCTCAATGAGTTGGATGAGCTAAGGATGAATGAATATGTGAACTCAAGGATCTACAAGGAGCGGACAAAGTAAATACACAATCACCACATTCAATTGTGAGTGTTCAAGAAGGGTGAGAGTGTCCTATTGTTCAATTCGAGGTTGAAGTTGCATCCCTGAAAATTGAAATCCCGATGGAGTGGACCTTTTATTATAGAGGAGGTGCGACCCCATGGTGCTATCATGGTGAGAGATGGTGAAAGAATATTGTTGGTGAATGGTCAAAGGTTGAAGCACTATTATGGGGACGACTACACAAGGAAAGTGCATGAGATAAAATTCATGGCACTAAATGAGGAATGAGGAGCATGCATGTGTCTAGCCCAAGATGTTAAATGAGGTGCATGTTGGGAGGCAACCCAACCTTGGTAGTGTACATGTTTGTTTCTTTAAATTTTTTTCATTACTAGGTAGTTTTCATTAATTTAGCACTTAGTCTCTAAAAATGATACCCTCATGTGTTTGTTGAGTGTACAGGCTGAGGAATGGTCGATACCATCAACATCTGGGTCGATGGTATCGAATTTGGAACAGCAGACAGTTCTACCGAAATTTCATTCTGTCAATACCATCGACGGCCTCATCGATGGTATCGAAACTGGAACAGGTAGAAAAAGGATCGGGCATCGATTGTATCGACTCATCATCGATGGTAGCGAGTTTTCTAGAGATTTTCAGACAGATTGTCTCAGTGATTTCGATACCATCGACACACTGGTCGATGGTATCGACATGTCTACAGCAACGTTGAATTGGTCAGACTTCATGGGGATCGAAGGAACATACAGATGTCAATACTATTAACACATGGGTCAATAGTATCGATGACACGTCAGTGATCTGAGGTCTTCATCGAGCGGTCCACAACGCCTATCCGTGGACTGTGTCGATGGTATCGACACCCTGTCGCTACCATCGACACGAGGTCGATCTGGGTCCCCACATTAAACCGTCAACAGTCGTCGATTGTAGTGAGGGGAGGATTCCAACAACCGTCGATACCATCAACGGGACTGTCAATGGTATCAACGCACCTACAACAGACTTGGTCGTCCCTTATAAAAAGGAGGGCAAATCTTCATTCTAATCACACAATCTCATTGCCTACCCTCCACATCTAAGGCTTAGCATCCCTGAGCGCCCAAGAGCAACCAAGATCACCGCCGATGATCGTCTCCGAGCATCTTCTTCGGCTTTGTGGATCTCAATCTTCTCTGAGTGGCCCGATCGTCTTCTCTGAGCTCCGTTCTCTTTTCTTTTCCTCACTCGTTATTGTGCAACCATGGTGAGATCGGGAGCATCATCATCTCGGGTTGCACCACCTGTACTACCCACCCCGCAACAAGGATTAGTCTCTCGGCTAAGGCTAGTCCACCCATCGGCAGAGATAAAGAAGGTTTATGAAGAGTTGTGGAAGCGGCCGATTGAGCCAACCCAGTATGGTGACCGCGAGCTTATCAAGGATCTGGGTTTTGTGGACAATCTCACCTATGTTCTTCAGGGAAAACGACGAGAGTCCCCATGCTCTGCCATGACCATGAGGATGGGCATCCATTCTTCAGCAGATGGCCTACCCACAAGGAAATTGTAATCGAGTTCCTGGCGTCACTCGATATATGTGTAATTCCCAATGAACTACTATCGGCACGGACAGCATGGAAGGAGGGGTGTGTGTCTTTCCGCCTATACAATGGGGACTACAATCTTACCCTCCGTGAGTTCAATAGGATATATGGTTGGTGCCATGGTGATTTGCGTCAGCCACCATAGAATGTTGATTATGAAGCAATGTATGCAAAGATGGTCACCATACCCAAGGGGTATTCTATCAGTTGGCACCACACTATTGTAGATGATTTTAAGCATCCTTTTGTTTGGATTCTTCACTGGATAATTTCCAAGTCATTCTTTGCAAGGTCCGAGTTGTCTCAGAGCAAGTTCCAGGATACGGATCTCTTCTTCCTCCATTGTCTGTTAGAGAGGACACCGATCAATTTTGGAGCCTTCCTTCTCACACGCATGATGGCGGTAAAGAAGAATGTTTCTCACTGGGCTCCAATCTACTTTGGGGGCCTTATTACTCATCTTGCCACGCACTTGGGGCTTGATCTTTCTGGGCTCAATAAGATAGAGAGTCGAAACATGCTCAACCTCTCTCACTTTGTCAACTCCGGCCTCCTTGAAGTTCGACATGGCATCGCCTATGCCACATGTCATGTGCGAGGTGTGTTTTAAAGGGTGCAATTGCCCGACCCTACTTTCAACATCAGACCAGGCCAAAGCTATAGGTGGTTGATCATTGATGTTGATGATGAGGAAGAAGAAGCAGCTCAAGAGGCAGAGGCTCCAAAGGGTGACGATGATGAAGAAGGGGAGGAGGAAGCCACTATTCCTCTTTGACGTCGAGTTGCTCTGAGAAAGCGTCCACAAAACTATGGAGAATCCTCTTCTTCCTTGCCACCGCCACCACAACCCTCCCATGATGGAGATGACCCCTATTCTATGCAGGGGATGTATACCATGCTCCATTCAATCCAGGAGTCCCATTAGACAATGATGCAGTCACATCAGACAGCTTTTGCAAGGATCCAGGATACGCAGAATAGGCTCTATGAAAATCAGCAGGCGGTCTTCAAGAACGAGCACCAGCTCTTTGCCGACCAGAAATAGGTCTACGATAGGTTGGGAAGGATAGAGCAGCAGCAATAGCTGTTCTATGATCATTACTGGAGCAGAGACTACTTTGGGGGATATCCACAACCACCGCCCATGCCACCCTATGATCCCAACTTTCAGGGGCAGTATCTAGAGTGGAACCCCCATACCCACCAGTACCCGCCGCACCCACCACCTCAGAAGTAGCAGGGTATCACTATTCCACCTTCTGAGTTTGTTCTTAACTATGAGGCCATACTCGAATATAAGCTTGGGGGGAGATGGAACAATTTCTATCTTAGTTTTATTTTATTTTCTTCTATTTGAGCATTTTTCTTAGCTTTTTGCAATTTTTCTTCTAGTTTTGTAATTTGTTTTATTTACGTCTTTTTAGGACCCACTTTCTATCTAGTGTAATCTGTGGGTGTCTAATGTAAGTGTGTCATCTCAATGTTTTTCATATGGGGCTGATGTGTGAATTGTTTGAAATTGAGAACATACCTTATGAAAATAATTGGGTAGGTCAACTTTAAAACATATGATCATAACTGTATATCCTTATGGTTCAAGAAATGAGGATGGATATGGATGTTGAGCTACTGACCAAATGGTAACGGGACTTTAATTTGAAGTGAGAAAGAGAAACCTCTTAGTTATCTTGTGCACATGTCAGTAAGGAGAGACATATAATCTTTTCCAGTGGTTCTGTCATTAAGTCTTATGATCTATCCACCTTACTTCATTCACACTCCACAATAAGAACTGGGAGCACCTTATAGTTTTTCATCTCTTGATTGCATGTCATTTAGATAGGATTGCATTATAGCTATATTTTGCATAACAAAATGAAAAAAAAATTGTAGATCAGTTATGCATGCACACATTCTAGAGTGCATGCCATTGTAGTTGCATAATTACTTTCATGTAGTTGCACTTTGCATATTTTTGAGCATATAGGACATTATATTATGTGCCTTGTTTCTTTTGAAAAATAAGAAACGCGGGTAACTTGTTCTATACTCTTTGAAAAGTAGATTGTAATGCATCAATTGTAGTAGTTATGTGAAAATAAGCTCAAAAAAATTATGTTTTGTAAATATTTCCGTAGTCAATTGAGAAAATTGGGCTTGGAAAAGAATTGAAAAAAAAGAAGAAAAAAAGAAGAAAAAAAGTAGAAATCAGAGGGAGAAAGGAACTTGTTTCATCTGCATAATAGGAAGAATAAGCACATGATGTAGTTTTGTAGACATTCTATCTCACATTGAGATGGAATAGTAGAGCATGCATCATTCCACCTAAAATGTAGGCATTAGGTCATTTTCATATGCATATGCATCATTTAGGTCATTTGTGTTGTTTCTGCATGTTAAATTGTATTGTGCTTTTTGTTCTTTCACAGTCGCCCATTCCATCCACCCGTTGCTCAAAACGGTAGGCCACCCATGATTATCTCCTCATTCTTGTATATCAGGAGATCTGCTTCCATTGTAGATGGTAGTTAGGATTGGAACAACGTAGATAGGATATCACAAGATGCATCACGCATGAATCGGAGGAATTTATTATATTATCTGCTTTATTTGATTGTGTTTATTGATTACGGGGTGGACATCTCTCATGGATGATCATTGTCATCGTTAGGGTAGTTATCGTTCCATGGTTAGTGAGAGTCGGTGTGTGCCTTGTAGGTGGGAATCATACTGTGATGTCTTTTATGTGATTATGTTCTTTAGTTGACCCTTACAATTTTATTCTATAGTTTTGTTGCTCGAGGACGAGCAAAGTTCAAGCTTGGGGGAGTTTGATGCATGGGTTTTGAGTCACTTTTATAGGCTAGTTTTACACTCATTTTATGTGCTTATTGGTCATATTTGTGGTTAATATTGCATGATTCAATTCCTTTAGCCTATTATCATTGCCTGCATCAAATTCATATTGTTTTACATTGTTTTGTATAGATTATCATATTTCTCGAATTTGATTTGTGTTTTTTTCTCATTTTCAGGCAATTCACAATTATGGACCTGTCAATACCATCGACGGTTTGTCGATAGCATTGATAGAGCAATAGTAGCAGAGTCGGAGAGGAAGCAGATAGTTTGATACCATCGACACTTTGTCGATGGTCTTGAAAGTCCAACAGCGAGCCAAATATCGTTATGTCGATACCATCTACGGTAGCGGTCGATGGCATCGAGATGCCATCAGGCGGCTTCCAGAAATTAAAGAAAGCATCGATACCCTAAGATGTCGATACCATCGACACCCCGTCGATGGTATCGATGTCATCAGATTAGAGTTTTGTCCAGCACAACTTCAATCAGACGGTTGTATTCTTTTGGCGGCCGTAAGTGGTACCTATACCTAGGAAAAGCCAGCCCAAAGCTGAGAGACACGTTCTATTCCATTGCACAAGTCCCAAAGGAGGAGAGAGCGAAGAACGGAGCCGAGAGCTATGCCCCGTGAGATTCCAAAGACACAGACGGAGTTTTTCACTGCCGGAAGGCTGCAGAATGCTCATCCTGTGCCGAGGACCACCTGGTTCTTCTCCGTTCAGGGGTTACACCATCTCCATCTACGTTTTCTCCATGTTTTCTCATTCTCTCATGGTGTTTTGCATTGAGATGAACATGCAGGGCTAATCCCCTTTGTCTCTAGGACCGGGAGTAGCCCGGGAAATCGTTGTATGACTCTTCTTACATAGTTTATCATAATTTGTCCCTCAAATCCGCGGTATGATATCATTTTATCCATTGTTATCATTGTGCTTGATCACCATAATGGTAATCTAATACCTTTAATTGCTTTTGACGAAGAATTAATGGTTGAAAAGAGACGGTAATCACATTAACTAATAAATCCTTTGGAAAAGGCGATGCGCGGTTAATGGTGGGAACCCAGAGACATGTTTTTCATGCTCCTAGTCTAGGGCATAGGTTACTACTGGCGTGGAACCAACCTAGATTAAGGTAGTGAACTGTATCACAGAAGTGAGCAATTCTGGCTACAGGCCACTATCCGGAAAGGGAGATGAGTTGTGATAATTATGAAGGAATTAGTACAATGAGAACCCATGGTGAAACTGTAATCCTAGAGGTTTCTTTTGAATTGATTAAACCAACCATTTAATCTATTGTTTTGTTTTCTTTTATTTTTATTGTTCTTTTTCAAAACAACTTCCAAACTTTTATAATCATTTTAGTTGATTGCAAGTAGTTAGTAGTAGTCTACCAATAATTAAGTTTCTCTATGTTCGACTTGGGCCTCACAGGGCCTATATTACATTGACGTGTACACTTGCATTATACACACGGTAAAGTTGTGTCACTGTGCTTATGTTTCTAGTCTAGTTATACAATTATGCATGCTTTTATAATTTGCTAGGTACTGTACTTATGCTTGAGTAACTGAGTTTAAATAAACAAGTGGGTATCGTACTTATGGATGCATCTTATAAACAAGTGGGTACCGGCCTAATGAGCATTGTGGGTGCAATCGGGAGAATGACTATATCAACTCAAGTAAAATTCCATTACATTATGAAATTATGTCAATTTAACCAAGTTCTTATAAAATTATGTTAACTATGAGTAAGTCATGTCTTAAGTATGTTAATGAGACTATAAGATAATATTAAAGATTTTACATGCACATACTAAGTGAAACCCTAAGGTGGGTAGTACCTCAGTATGACATGAAAATTTCGAGGACGAAATTTCTATAAGGTGGGTAGGTTGTAACGACCCTCAAAATTTAGTCCCAAAAATTCTTGATGTTTAATAAAGGTGAAACCCTAGGTTGAATGAATTTTTCTTACATTTGTTCATTTAAGTGGAGACCATGCTTAAGTAGTATGCCAAAATGAGTTTAGACTACACCAAGATAGTATGTGAACCTTTATTTTGATTCATCAACACTTATTCACATCAGTGTCATTTAATGCACAAAGACCTAACCCTAATTATATGTAATGGTGACTAGTGAGACTGAATGATAGTTTGAAGCCACATACATGTATAATGTGTCCCACTAATTAGAATATGAGTAGATAATATAATAATATAGCTTCCCCCGGATTTTTGTAATAAAATTTCTTTTTAATGATTATTAATGTATTAATTACCCTATATAGCTAATGGGGTAAAACACCTATTTCCCTAACTCTTATATGAAATCTAATGGGTAATCGAATTCCTCATGGTCGAATTAGCCTCTCTACCAAATTTGGTTGGATTTGGATAATCCTAGATGCCCAAATGTTATTAAAATGAAAGGGAGAGATAATTGTATTATGTGATCTAATTATTCAATAATGCAGACGTTTTAGACCAAAGTCAAGGTTGGTACAGCCTGTCACACACTGCCTAAGATGATCGGGCTCTTTGTGAGTCGTTGGATGACGATCAGAGGGTAGGACATTCGTCCCCTACCTCGTGCAAAGTCTGCACAGGGAACGGAACAGAATCCAGACCCTGATGGCCTGCGATAACCCTATCCTCCCTCAACAATTTCCTGTTATCTCGATGCCTATGATCTCAGGAGATCACCGCGATCCTATCGAGCCCTAACTCGCTTCATATAAATACCTATCACGAATTTGCCCAATTCTCCCTCCCCCCGAGTCGATGGCGCCACCCTCCACTTGGCCGCAAGGGTCCATCGGACCAAGAGGAATTGACCCAAGAAGCTATTTTGGCCCTGATAAACCATCCCTGTCCACCAATTCCGCCTGAGCTGATGCAAGGAACCGCCGCGGATTCGATCTACCTCGGCGGTGTCAGCGAGCTCGAGCACGAGCCTCCATCCATCCCAGTCAAATTAAAGCTCCAGTAAGCATCCTCGCCCCCTCTTCAGTGTTCCCAATGTGATTGTAGCATGTCCATTTCACTCAGCTGCTCCGCCCACAAACCAGGTTTAGGCCAAGGAAGCTAGACTTCCGGCCAGGTCTTTCGGCCACCAAAAAGGCCACAAAAACCAATTGCCTAGATTCGTTGGACACCTGCAATGATAATGACATGGTTGTTTTACTCGAATCGCCTTTGTTGTGCTGTTTTCCAATTTGAGCTTCTTCCTCTATTTTTGCACGACCTCCATGTCTTCGCCATGGCTCCAGTTGTCCCTGATCACCATGGAGCGCTTCTTCACCTTTGCATACATTTCTCGAGCCTATTCCTAGTGAAGATCGCCTTGTTTCAGTGGTGTTGTTGCTCTAGCTTTGACCTACTCCTCCAGCCAAGCTGCTGACTAGAGATGGAGTTCCAGGGCACGAGAAATCCTATTCTTTTAGGTCCCTGAGCTCGCAAGGGAACGAGTAGGTCTGTGGACCTCTCCGCCCCGACCCAGGATCTAGATTTTCCATGTTTTGATCAAAGCTGTGGATCCCAATTCCTTCTGATTCGTAGATCGAAGCTTCAGCTCCAGTGATTGGAGCCGTGGCCAAGGCAGGAAGAAGCCTGGATTCATTTTGACTTATGTACCCTCACGGTCTGAGTTAAGGTGTCACATATAACTAGTGCACTTTTGACTTTTCGGTGATTTTTCAATATCAATACGATTGAGAGTTGTCCCTAACATCTTTTGACCAAATCAGCCCCTGTCACGTGATGCTTTTAAAATAGCTTGGAGGGCACATTGGTCTTTTCCCCTACGCGAGGTCAGTTTCAGAAATCGTATTTAAATGTTTATCTAGCTTCTGATTGGCCAGTTTTAACCTGATTTTCAATAAATCATAGAAAATAATCTAGAGCTCTGATGGGGACGATCAATATATGATTTTTGATCAGTTTTTCACGATCTATCGGATGGTCCTAGTTTCAAACCCCGAATCTTGACGCAATTTCCAAATTCGATTAAAGAATCATACACATATGTTAAGAAAATGAAATTAATGTATATATATGTTATTCACAGGACATTAGGATTGATTAGGACTTCATCTATTGTTAGTATACCTCCTCAGGATCAGGTAAGCGGGTCCATGCACTTTGAGTATTCAATATTAGTTTTCATCGGCTTATAATCATTATGATAATCAAGATGAATGATATGCATAGTTATGTGTTTCAAATTAAATCTTAACAACATCCAAGTTCCTCAAAAGTTATTTCTTTAATGTTATGCCTCAATGCTATTTCAAGAATCCATGTCACGTTCATATGAAATCCAAGTAAAGTTAATTAGTTCCAAGATATTGATGAATTATGTAGTAGGTTGGATTACTTTATCCTCATCATGTTAATGTTGATCCTACGGGCCTTATGAGCACTATTGGTGCATATGTATCAAGGATACTTTAATCAACCAACAAGATCATGTTATGTGAATCTAAATCCATTGTTCAATTAGTTTCATGTTTTTTTCTTATTGCCAAGTTACTAAGTTGTTATAATAATGCTCTATGCCGCTTACTCTAATGTGGTTTTTATTGTATGCATGGTTGGGGGTGTGATGCCCTCAGGTACAAGCAACTTCCAAGAAAGGGCTATATGAAGGTCAGCTTAAGGAATAGATCAACATTTCCTAAAGATACATATGGTGGGGTGCCATCTACGATAGAAGATCCTGATGTTATAGAGAACTTTATGCATTAATTATGTTTAATCATGTATATTCTAGTTATCTTCAATTCAAGAAACCAATTGTGAACAATGTATAAACTAATTTTAATATCTATGCATGGTTATTTTTACTTTATTTACAATGTCTATCGTTGTTGTGGCATCCCTTTGAGCTATAGTAACCCATGTTATGGAAAACATGGGTATTGCTTCCGTTGACACATGTATGCTTAAGGGGGTGTTACAAAATGGTATCATAGCAAATAAATAGATGGCCACTATGTAGAAATCACATCCACATGTTGTAAGTCATAGGTATATAATATTAAGTTCAAGGTATGGGAAACCAAAGTAGGGTCTAGTCAGAAGACACAAGTTAGATAAGGGTTAGGGTTGTGTGCCTAGATGTTTTAGATTTTGTTTTAACTTTGAATTTGTACATAGCATGCTCTCTCTTCTTCCCACGTGTTTGTGGTATGGGACATAGGCTCATGGGGTTTTGTAGAGAGAATGTTATGTGCAAAATCATACGTGTTTCATCCTCTCAAGTGCATGTGGTATGTGACATGTGCATGAGGGAGGTGCTGAGACAAGAGTTGACATTAAAGTTTGAGACATATAACCATCTAAACATAATTAATTACATAAGAAGACCAAATATGCATACAATGGGTAGATAATTTGACAGGGATACGAAAGAAAAATGATGCACATGCTACTAAACAATGTTCTCTTCTATTTTATGATTATGTGCTCGGATTGAAAATCATGTGTTATTTCTATGCTTATGAATTATGAAATTATGAAAAATCATGTCTATGTATAAGAAACCATGTTGTGTTGATAATTGCCCTCTCCATCATGTTATGTGAGCCTTAACCGGCCTTATGTGAGCCTTAATTGGCCTTATGAGCTTTGTGGGAGCATTATGTGAGCCTTAACCGGCCTTATGTGAGCCTTCATCGGCCTTATGTGAGCCTTAACCGACCTTATGTGAGCCTTAATCGGCCTTATGTGAGCCTTAACTGGCCTTATGTGAGCCTTAATCGGCCTTATGTGAGCCTTAATTAGCCTTATGTGAGCCTTAATCGGCCTAATGAGCATTGTGGGTGCAATCGGGAGAATGACTATATCAACTCAAGTAAAATTCCATTACATTATGAAATTATGTCAAGTTAACCAAGTTCTTATGAAATTATGTTAACTATGAGTAAGTCATGTCTTAAGTATGTTAATGAGACTATAAGATAATATTAAAGATTTTACATGCACATACTAAGTGAAACCCTAAGGTGGGTAGTACCTCAGTATGACATGAAAATTTTGAGGACGAAATTTCTATAAGGTGGGTAGGTTGTAACGACCCTCAAAATTCAGTCCCAAAAATTCTTGATGTTTAATAAAGGTGAAACCCTAGGTTGAATGAATTTTTCTTACATTTGTTCATTTAAGTGTAGACCATGCTTAAGTAGTATGCCAAAATGAGTTTAGACTACACCAAGATAGTATGTGAACCTTTATTTTGATTCATCAACACTTATTCACATCAGTGTCATTTAATGCACAAAGACCTAACCCTAATTATATACAATGGTGACTAGTGAGACTGAATGATAGTTTGAAGCCACATACATGTATAATGTGTCCCACTAATTAGAATATGAGTAGATAATATAATAATATAGCTTCCCTCGGATTTTGTAATAAAATTTCTTTTTAATGATTATTAATGTATTAATTACCCTATATAGCTAATGGGGTAAAACACCTATTTCCCTAACTCTTATATGAAATCTAATAGGATAATCGAATTCCTCATGGTCAAATTAGCCTCCCTACCAAATTTTGTTGGATTTGGATAATCCTATTTGCCCAAATGTTATTAAAATGAAAGGGAGAGATAATTATATTATGTGATCTAATTATTCAATAATGCAGACGTTTTAGACCAAAGTAAAGGCTGGTACAGCCTGTCACACACTGCCTAAGATGATCGGGCTCTTTGTGAGCCGTTGGATGACGATCGGAGGGTAGGGCATTCATCCCCTACCTCGCACAAAGTCCGCATAGGGAACGAAACAGAATCTAGACCTCGATGGCCTGCGATAACCCTATCCTACCTCAACAATTTCATGGTATCTCGACGCCTATGATCTCAAGAGATCACCGCGATCCTATCGAGCCCTAACTCACTTCATATAAACACCTATCACGAATTCGCCCAATTCTCCCTCCCCCTGAGTCGACGACACCACCCTCCCCTTGGCCGCAAGGGTCCATCAGACCAAGAGGAATTGACCCAGGAAGCTATTTCGGCCCCGATAAACCATCCATGTCCACCAATTCCGCCTGAGCTGATGCGAGGAACCGCCGCAGATTCGATCTACCTCGGCGGTGTCAGCGAGCTCGAGCGCGAGCCTCTAGCCATCCCAGTCAAATTAAAGCTCCAGTAAGCATCCTCGCCCCCTCTTCAGTGTTCCCAATGTGATTGTAGTCTGTCTGTTTCACTCAGCTACTCCGCCCACAAACCAGGTTCAGGACAAGGAAGCTAGACTTCTGGCCAGGTCTTTCGGCCACCAAAAAGGCCACAAAAACCAATTGCCTAGATTCGTTGGACACCTGTAATGATAATGACATGGTTGTTTTACTCAAATCGACTTTGTTATGCTATTTTCCAATTTGAGCTTCTTCCCTTGTTTCTGCATGACCTCCATGTCTTTTCCATGGCTCCAATTGTCCCTGATCACCATGGAGTGCTTCTTCACCTTTGCATACATTTCTCGAGCCTGGTTCCTAGTGAAGATCACCTTGTTTCAGTGGTGTTGTTTCTCTAGCTTTGACCTACTCCTCCAGCCATGTCGCTGACTGGAGATGGAGTTCTAGGGCACGACAAATCCTATTCTTTTAGGTCCCTGAGCTCGCAAGGGAACGAGTAGGTCTTTGGACCTCTCCGCCCCCACCTAGGATCTAGATTTTTAATGTTTTGATCGAAGTTGTGGATCCTAATTCCTTCTAATTCGCAGATCGAAGCTTCAGCTCCAGTGATTGGAGCCGTGGCCAAGGTAGGAAGAAGCCTGGATTTGTTTTGACCTATGTACCCACGGTCTGAGTTAAGGTGTCACATATAACTAGTGCACTTTCGACTTTTTGGTGATTTTTCAATATCAATACGATTGAGAGTTGTCCCTAACATCTTTTGACCAAATCGACCCCTATCACGTGATGCTTTTAAAATAGCTTGGAGGGTACATCGGTCTTTTCCCCTGTGCGAGGTCAGGTTTCAGAAATCATATTTAAATGTTTATCTAGCTTCCGATTGGCCAGTTTTAACCTGATTTTCAATAAATCGTAGAAAATAATCTAGAGCTCTGATGGGGACGATCAATATATGATTTTTGATCAGTTTTTTGTGATCTATCGGATGGTCCTAGTTTCAAACCACGACTCTTGACCCAATTTCCAAATTCGATTAAAGAATCATACACATATGTTAAGAAAATGAAATTAATGTATATATATGTTATTCACAGGACATTAGGATTGATCAGGACTTCATCTACTATTAGTATACCTCCTCAGGATAAGGTAAGTGGGTCCATGCACTTTGAGTATTTAGTATTAGTTTTCATCGGCTTATAATCATTATGATCATCAAGATGAATGATATGCATAGTTATGTGTTTCAAATTAAATCTTAACAACATCCAAGTTCCTCTAAAGTTATTTCTTTAATGTTATGCCTCAATGCTATTTCAAGAATCCATGTCACGTTCATATGAAATCCAAGTAAAGTTAATTAGTTCCAAGATATTGATGAATTATGTAGTATGTTGGATTACTTTATCCTCGTCATGTTAATGTTGAGCCTACGGGCCTTATGAGCACCATTGGTGCATATGTATCAAGGATACTTTAATCAACCAACAAGATCATGTTATGTGAATCTAAATCCATTGTTCAATTAGTTTCATGTTTTTTTTCTTATTGCCAAGTTACTAAGTTGTTATAATAATGCTCTATGTCGCTTACTCTAATGTGGTTTTTATTGTATGCATGGTTGGGGGTGTGATGCCCTCAGGTACAAGCAACTTCCAAGAAAGGGCTATATGAAGGTCAGCTTAAGGAATAGATCAACATTTTCTAAAGATACATATGGTGGGGTGCCATCTATGATAGAAGATCCTGATGTTATAGAGAACTTTATGCATTAATTATATTTAATCATGTATACCCTAGTTAGCTTCAATTCAAGAAACCAATTGTGAACAATGTATAAACTAATTTTAATATCTATGCATGGTTATTTTTACTTTATTTGCAATGTCTATCGTTGTTGTGGCATCCCTTTGAGCTATAGTAACCCATGTTATGGAAAACATGGGTATTGCTTCCGTTGACACATGTATGCTTAAGGGGGAGTTACAATCACGGTGGCTGGGAGCGGCTTCACAGGGACGGGAGAGCCCAGCCTTGTTGGGTTTTAGGGGAGACAGAGAAGGCAGCGGAAATAAAAATTTCTTCTCCCAAACCCAGAATAAAGGAATTGCGTCAACGTCTATACAATAGAAAGGATGTTTTATAGAGGCGTACCTTATCCCGAGGCTTTCTCAGCGACGTTACCTCGCGGCTTGCACATTCTTCACCTCTGGTCTTGGACGGTGTCTGTGCAGCTCCTGGTCTCACCAGGACTGTCGGGATTGACATCTATCCTCCGAGCGGTAGAACTCTCCCACCTCTGAAGTAGTCCACATGGACCACCTAGAACTCTGATCTCATTGTCCCATAAGGAATCAGAAGGATTCACGCCCTCATGTCGGCGTACTAGTCACCGACACACTCTCCTACAACCAGTTGCCTTTATGCGATTGTCTTTCGCTTGCTGTGCCTCCCTTATCGGGTAGCACTGGCTCAGGCTCTCCTAGTTACCACAACCAGAGAGAACGACAAATTTGCATAGCAACTGGTGTTTTGAGTTGTACTTTGAGAAGCCCCTAATACCCCTATATATAGGAGGGTCATGGGACAGGGTTCTCTACCCCGGGAAATGCGGGATTAAAGCAGGAGTAGAAGGGTTCGAGATTTTCCACAAAACAACCAATTGCGCCAACTGAACCGATTGTTTCAAGCATGAACCGATCGGTTGGGACACTTGAGCCGATTGGTTCACTTCTGAAATGATCGGTTCACTTCCCTGGTCAGTTCCCGATTGACTTTTCCTATTTTGTTTCGAATTGATCCAAATATCAATCCTTGTTCCAATCAAATTGTTCAAGTGAAATGAAAAGAAATTTCTCACCAACCTGACTTTCCCAACTTGCTCGTTTGGACCAATTGAGCTGATCGGTTCAACCCTTAAACCAGTTGGTTCAGTCTGTCTTGAGCCGATCAGTCCATCACATAAGCTGATCGGTTGGGAGTGCAGGATGTGCAAAATCAGTCAATTGCAGTTCCAATCGATCGGATACTCTATTCAATCAGTCCAACACCTTGAACACTATGGTATTTAGCTATCAATTGATTGAGTGTTTAATTGAACTACTAAACTCCTTTAGTAATCAATCCAAACATTGTTTGTGGACAAACTCCTCTTCCAGGTTAAATCCTATGTGTGTGACCCTGCTGGCCCATTTCATGTTGGCAATGAAAGTCCATAACACTTATGACTTCCCAAGCAAAGAGTGATTCCTAGTCGCACATCAGTTCTACCCAAGTGAAATAGAAGGTTGGAGAACAACTTTCAATCCTAAAATCCGTGAATGGTGTTACAGTAGATGTATAATTCCTTTGTCACTAATGTCCTGAATGAACTCAAGGCATGGTATAGTCATCCTTTCAACGTTCATCCATTTCCTTGATCTCAGAGCAGACTGGGTGAGATGTGTGTGACATCAATATCACATATTGATTCACACATGCATGTGCATGCCTTTCTCAATCCTACTCATCAAGTGTCTACAAACATCAAACTCCCTTAGGAGAGTCAAATCCCATATCTATCACCCACCCCTCAAAAGCCCCATGTATCAAAGTCACCCAATCATCACCTTTATAACAATCGATGTTTCAGGACTGTGTTTGACGATGTCAAAGTGTACCCAATGACATGTGTTGAGTGTAGTGATTTCAGGTCGAAGAATCACACTCACCACCATCACTGTGAAAGCTGACTGTGACTACCAAATCATGGTTCCATGTGTCACTCTCACGATGGGTCTATCCGGTACACTTGTTCTCTAACAAGTACCTATATGCTTGGTTTGATGTCACTATATCATGACTAATAAGATTATGTCATCAACTAACACACAATCTAGTCTTTAGTGTTATTGATGTCTATGGTTATTTCCATAATAACAACCGACTAGGGACTAAACAAGAATGTATACTCTTAACATCTGTATGATCTCATTATTTAGGTCCTCAACCCAAAAGCATATGTCGTCGATTAAAACAATTCTTTAGATATCTATCATGTTACACTATCATTTCAGAAACAGTTAAAACATATAGATCAGAAATTGCCTTTATTATTATTCAAATCATTTACAAAGTATCCCATTACAATCATCACATGACTTGCTCTATGGGAATACATACCAACAGACTCCCACTTGCACTTAGAGACAGTCACTTAGGAACCTCAATCCTTGTGACCTAGCATGACCATCATGCTTCTGCTGAGAAAGGGCCTTAGTCAGTGGATCAGCTATGTTGTCTTCAGTTGGTACTTTGCAAATCTTCACATCTCCTCGCTATATGATCTCTCATATGAGATGGAAGCACAGCACTATGTGCTTAGACCACTGATGTGATCTGGGTTCCTTAGCTTGAGTAATTTCTCCATTATTGTCACAATAAAGCTCAATTGCATCACACCTACTGGGAACTACACCAAGTTCAATGGTGAACTTCCTGATCCACACAGCTTCCTTTGTTGCATGTGAAGCAGCGATATACTCGGCCTCTGTAGTAGAATCGGTAATTGTTTCTTGCTTGGAACTCTTCCAGCTCACAGCTCCATTGTTTAGGTAAAATACAAATCCTGATTGCGATTTGTAATCATCTTTGTCAGTTTGGAAGCTTGCATCGGTGTAACCCTTTACTACCAGTTCTTCCTCGCCGTCGTATATAAGGAACTGATCCTTAGTCCTTCGCAAGTACTTGAGGATGTTCTTTATGACTGTCCAGTGAGCATCCCCAGGATCTGACTGGTACCTTCTCGTCATGCTGAAGGCATACGAGACATCTGGGTGTGTGCAAAACATAGCGTACATGATGGATCTGATGGCTGATGCATATGGGATCCCATTCATACGCTCCCTCTCTTCATAAGATTGGGTACATTGAGCTCTAGAGATGGTGACTCCATGTAGCATGGGGATGTTGCCTCTCTTTGAGTTCTCCATGCTGAACCGCTTCAGCACTTTATCAATGTACATGCTTTGACTTAGTTCGAGAAGCCTTTTAGATCTATCTCTATAGATCTTAATACCTAGAATATAGGATGTTTCTCCTAAGTCCTTCATTGAGAAAGTATTCCCAATCCAAGTCTTTACCTTCTCTAAGGTTGTGACATCATTCCCCATAAATAGTATGTCATCCACATACAATATGAGGAATTTGGTTGTGCTTCCACTAACCTTCTTGTACAAACCAGGTTCATCTTCATTTTGAATAAATACAAACACTTTGACTTCCTCATCAAATCAAATATTCCAACTCCGAGACGCTTGCTTCAATCCATAGATTGACCTTTGTAGCTTACAGACTTTATTGGCATTCTTTGGATCTACAAAACCTTCAAGTTGTATCATGTACACATCCTCATTTATATTCCCATTAAGGAATGTGGTTTTAACATCCATTTGCCAAATCTCATAGTCATAGTAAGCCGCAATAGCAAGCATGATCCTGATGGATTTAATCATGGCAACTGGAGAAAAAGTTTCGTCATAGTCAACACCTTGAACTTGTCAAAAACCCTTTGCAAAAAATCTGCCTTTATAAGTTTGTACATTGCCATCCACGTCGGTCTTCTTCTTGAAGACCCACTTGCACCCTATGGGTTTTACCCATTCGGGTGGTTCCACCAAAGTCCATACTTTGTTGGAGTACATGGATTCCATCTCGGATATCATGGCCTCAAGCCATTTCTCAGAATCTGGTCCCTCCATAGCCTCTAGATAGGTAGTTAGATCATCATCTATGATCAACTCATCGCCTTCCTGAGTTACAAGGTATCCAAACCTCTCAGGTTCAAGGTGTGTCCTACTAGATCTACGAGGTCCTTGTATTACTTGAGGAGACTGAGATTCCACAACACCTTGTGAATCTCTATGTTCCTCTTGTACATTTATTGGTTTAATGTTTTCTTGTTGGGATTGAACTTCTTCAAGCTCTATTCTCCTCCCACTATTTCCTCTGGAAATAAATTCCTTTTCTAGGAACACAATTGTCCTAGCAACAAACACTTTGTTGTCAGTAGGGTGGTATAAATAGTATCCCCTTGTTTCCTTGGGGTATCCAACAAAATAACATTTATCGGACTTGGGTCCAAGCTTATCATGAAACATTTTCCTGACGTAAGCCTCACAATCCCAAATCTTAATAAAAGACAAATCGGGATGCTTCCCATGCCATATCTCATATGGTGTCTTTTGAACTGATTTAGATGGTACTCATTTAAGTATAAACGTGGTGGTTTCAAGAGCATAACCCCAGAAGGAAATTGGAAGATCAACAAAACTCATCATTGATCGCACCATATCCAGTAAAGTATGATTCCTTCTTTCAGACACATCGTTATGTTGTGGTGTTCCAGGCAGAGTCCATTGTGATACGATACCACGGGCTCGCAGAAGGTCCTCAAACTCTTGGCTTAAGTATTCTCCACCTCGATCGGATCGAAGTGCTTTAATACTTTTATCAAGTTGGTTTTGTACTTCATTCATGAAATCCTTGAACCTTTCAAGGGTTTCTGACTTATGTTTCATCATGTACATATAGCCATACCTACTGAAGTCATCAGTAAAGGTAATGAAGTACTGATACCCACCTCTGGCATTAGTTCTAAAAGGCCCACATACAACAGTATGTATGAGTCCTAATAGATCACTAGCTCTCTCACCTTTACCTAAAAAGGGAGTCTTGGCCATCTTTCCCGACAAACAAGATTCACATGTCTCTATTGATTCATAATCAAACGAGTCTAGATAACCATCTTTATGGAGTCTAGAGATGTGTTTCTCATTTATGTGCCCTAGACGACAATGCCAAAGATATGTTTTGTTTGAGTTGTTGAGTTTTTGCCTTTTGGTGTTTACATTGTACACACTTGTTTCTAGATCTATCAGGTATAGACCATAAGACATTGGGGCACTGCCATAAAAAATCCCATCTTTTGAAATGGAACACTTTCCATTCTTAATAAGAAATTCAAAACCATCCTTGTCCAAACAAGAGACATAAATGATATTCCTATTTATGGTAGGTACATAATAGCAGTTCTTCAACTCTATTATTAGCCCACTAGGTAGAGTTAACTCATAGGTTCCTATGGCACTAGCGGCAACTCTTACCCCATTGGAAACACGTAGTTCAACCTCGCCTTTCCCCAAAGGCCTACTTCTCTTAAGATCCTTCACATTTGAACAAATGTGAGATCTACATCCGGTATCAAGTACCCATGACAAAGAAGTAGTAAAGTTAATCTCTATCACGTATACACCAGAAGTAGAGATCTCTATCTCTTGCTTCTTCTTCCATCATTCCTTCCATCCTCTCCATGTTTTGAGCGCAGAAGATTCTGACATTGGTTTGGCGAGAGAACCCTTCTCTCCCTCACCTTTGTCCTTAGACTTTGTTCCACTAATCTCCATCAATGAACTATCCTTCTTCTTAGGTGTACATAGAATGGATTCAAAGGCTACTGGTATATCAAGATTATGCAGAATACTTATCACAATCCCTAACCAGTCATGGAATTTATCCTCAATTAATTTGCCCATTTTAAAATATGATTCTTTTTCCATTCTATAAGAGAAAATTGCATTGGTCAAAACTCCTTTTTGATTTGATTTGATTTGAATAAAATTTTACAGTAGTTAATTAGGCCTTTAATTAATTACCGCTCCCACTATTTTGATTCAAATTGATAGCCCTCACTATCAATTCAGAAGATTACAGCGTACAATCTTCCAGTGGGTCAAGATCCTAAAATCCTCTAAGTCATGGACCAGCTAGGGTTGTCACCCACAACTTAGATCTTCCAGGTAGGCAACTCTTGTCAATTGCATCATATGCAACTCTTGAAAGATGTCATGCACAACTCCTTGTCATGATCACCTCCATGCCTCAAGGTGCTAGATCCTATCTAGGACACCTTGTTAAGTCCGACCCAAAGCCAACACGATGAATATGCACCCTGCTAGGGCAGACCCACATATCCATCCTTCACGCTTCTATGAGATAGACGGTGTACCATGCTAGGGCATGCCCACACTTGGCCGATCAAGCTTTTCACATGTGTCGCATTTGGAAGGCATCTAAAACTTTAATATTTAATGAGGGATTTGGTTTTTATAGGTACATATACATATCAAATCACCACAATATAGTAAGTATCTTATACATGCTATATCCCACAGAAAACATGCAAAACGATAAAAGCAATGATTATGACCATCCTAATGTGATTCCTCGATCCAAGAGGAATCATGATCATCTAGGTCTACATCACATGCAACGTGTCCATGATGAAGTGCTATAGTCGTCTGAGTTGATCAACTCATCACATGAATGACCTGCTCACCCTGGCCGGTCGTCTGGGTGCCACCAGCCGATCGGTTGGCTCCTCCAACCGATCGGTTCGCCTGGTCATCGTGCATCTCCTCAGGTCACCACCCGCTCGTCTCGCTCCTCGAGTCAATCGTCTGGATCACCAACCGATCGGATCACACCTTAAACATATCGTCTCAATCGTCGTCAGATGTCCTCCATTCTTTGACATAACAAGAAATAAAAGATCTATCCTATTTTACATTTGAAAAGGGAAAACCCCGAGTTACATTCGGGGGGAGCAAAGGTAGGAAAGAAATCTCAAGTTATCTCAAGTTACATTAGGAATAGGATATAGGGAATTTGTGTGCAGACCGAGATGCAAGCAACCACATTCAACCAAGCATGCATACATAGGGTATATTGGCCATAACCACGCTATACATCCACCACAAAACTCATTTAAGGGCGACGTGCATCGAGTGCATTCATATTACATATCATATATGTATATTGGGATTTGTGGATTTAGGATTGGACATGCAAAAAGCTAATTTTATTTGCATCGTATGCAATAAATAAAGGCGACAAACCAAAATTGATCACATCGATAATCCTAAAGTATAGAGCAGTTGACATGGCTCTGATACCACTGTTGGGTTTTAGGGGAGACAGAGAAGGTAGCGGAAATAAAAAATTCTTCTCCCAAACCCAGAATAAAGGAATCGCGTCAACGTCTATACAATAGGAAGGATGGTTTATAGAGGCGTACCTTGTCCCGAGGCTTGCTCGGCGACATTACCTCGCGGCTTGCGCAGTCTTCACCTCTGGTCTTGGACGGTGTCTGTGCAGCTCCTGGTCTCACCGGGACTGTCAGGATTGACAGCTGTCCTCCGAGCGGCAGAAGTCTCCTGCCTCTGAAGTAGTCCACACTGACCACCTAGAACTCCGATCTCCTTGTCCCACAAAAAATCAGAAGGAGTCATACCCTCCTGTCAGTGTACTAGTCACTGACACACTCTCCTACAACCAGTTGCCTATATACAGTTATCTTTCCCTTGTTGTACCTCCCTTATCGGGTAGCACTTGCTCGGGCTCTCCTGGTTACCACAACCAGAGAGAATGACAACTTTTTAGAGCAACTGGTGTTCTGAGTTGTACTTTGAGAAACCCCAATACCCCTATATATATAGGAGGGTCATGGGACAGGGTTCTCTACCCCGAGAAATGTGGGATTAAAGCAGGAGTAGAAGGGTTTTAGATTTTCCACAAAACAACCAACTACGCCAGCTGAACCGGTCATTTCAAGCATGAACCGATCGGTTGGGAACCTGAGCCGATCGGTTCATACCTGAACTGATCGGTTGGGACACTTGAGCCAATCGGTTCACTTTTGAAACGATCGGTTCACTGCCCTGGTCAGTTCCCGATTGACTTTTCCTTTTTTATTTCGAATTGATCCAAATACCAATCCTTGTTCCAATCAAATTGGACAAGTGAAACGAAAAGAAATTTCTCACCAACATGACTTTCCCAACTTGCTCGTTTGGACCAGTTGAGCCGATTTGTTCAACCCTAGAACCGGTCGGTTCATTCTGTCCTGAGTCGATCGGTTCATCACATGAGCCGATCGGTTGGGAGTGCAGGCTGTGCAAAATCAATCAATTGCAGTTCTAATCAATCTGATACTCTAATCAATCGGTCCAACACCTTGAACACTATGATATTGATCTATCAATTGATTGAGTGTTTAATTGAACTACTAAACTCCTTTAGTAATCAATACAAACATTGTTTGTGGACAAACTCCTCTTCCAGGTTAAATCCTATGTGTGTGACCATGCAGGCCCATTTCACGTTGGCAGTGAAAGTCCCTAACACTTATGACTTCACAAGCAAAGAGCAGTGCCTAGTCGCACATCAGTGCTACCCAAATGAAATAGAAAGTTGGAGAACAACTTTCAATCCTACAATCCATGAATGGTGTTACAGTGGATGTATAATTCCTTTTTCACTAATGTCCTGAATGAACTCAAGGCATGGTACAATCATCCTTTCAACGTTCATCCATTTCCTTGATCTCAGAGCAGACTGGGTGAGATGTGTGTGACATCAATATCACATATTGATTCACACATGCATGTGCATGCCTTTCTCAATCCTACTCATCAAGTGGCCATGGACATCAAAGTCCCTCAATCCTACTCATCAAGTGGCCATGAACATCAAACTCCCTTAGGAGGGACAAATCCCATATCTATCACTCACCCCTCAAAAGCCCCATGTGTCAAAGTCACCCAATCATCACCTTTGTAACAACCCATGTTTCAGGATTGCGTTTGATGATGTCAAAGTGTACCCAACGACATGTGTTGAGTGTAGTGATTTCAGGTCGAAGAATCACACTCACCACCATCATTGTGAAAGCTGAATGTGACTACCAAATCATGGTTCCATGTGTCACTCTCATGATGGGTCTGTCTGGTATACTTGTTCTCTAACAAGTACCTATGTGCTTGGTTTGATATCACTATATCATGACTAATGAGATTTTGTCATCAACCAACACACAATCTAGTCTTTAGTGTTATTGATGTCTATGGATATTTCCACAATAACAACCGACTAGGGACTAAACAAGAATGTATACTCTTAACATCTGTATGATCTCATCATTTAGGTCCTCAACCCAAAAGCATACGTCATCGAGTAAAACAATTCTTTAGACATCTATCATGTTACACTATCATCTCAGAAATAGTTAAAACATATAGATCGGAAATTGCCTTTATTATTATTCAAATCATCTACAAAGTATCCCATTACAATCATCACATGACTTGCTCTATGGGCATACATACCAACAAGCCTCTCTTGTCTATCAGGTGACGAAGAAAGAGGGTCGCACAGGGGATCCGCCACCAAAGGAAGTGGAGGAGAGGTGCCATTGAGGAGGGCCATTGGATCTTAAATCAACGGTCGAGATTAATCTTGAGTAAGGTAACTTCAAAAATTTATATCTTGGGGTAGGAAACTTAGATTTTATCAAGAAAGGTACCTATAGAAATCTCTCCAAGCATATTATCTCTTAAAAATACTTTCAAATTATGATTTGATATCTGATATTTACTAAATATAGTGTATTCAAAACTATACGATTTCAATATTTTGTCAATTAAAAATAGCAAACGACTTTAGAAATTTATGAATAATATACATTAATCTTATTTTGGTATTCCTAGTATGATTCCAAATCCTGATCTCTCTTATTTGATATTTCTACTTTAGTTTTTATGATAATCCTAATAAGGGCATTTTGGGTATTACACCCATGATTTGATTATGAAACAACCTAATATTTTTATAGAAAACCTTACTACATTATGTGATTAATTTTTCTGGAGATTTGATGGAGTTTATCATTCTATTATATTAGTATTTAGTTTTAACTTGAGTGGCCATTATGTATGAATAAAAGATCATTATCTTGGCACAATAAGTGATATATGTATGCCTAATTAGGCCTGATATTAGTAACGTGATGGTATTCTACTTTGGTTTCCTAATTGAGTCAGTATGTTTAGAATATGTGACTATGTTTGAGAATTATTCTCATACAATGAAGTATATGTTCATATGAGTGCATAAGATGATTTATGTCTTATTTGAGTATAAAGATTATAGTGACTATATAATAAGAGTCTATTTAATTTCAACGCCAAGATTTTGTGGTGATTTTAGATTAAAATTATGTTTATTCTAAATAAGGACCCTAAGTCGGTATATGAAGTTAGGAAGATGGGCTTTTGAGATTTAGTAATAGAACGATGGAACATACATGTAGACTAATAGAACTACGATGATATTCAGGTTATTAAAGTTATGGACTTGGAATCAGGACTACCTTAAAGATACCCTCAGTACAAGAGGTAAGTGGTTCATGCCCATGAGTATTTCAAGTTATTAAATCTAGTACTTTTACATGCATCTTAAATGAGAACTTCATGTCCAATGTTCTAATCAGATTTGTAGGCAAAATTTTCTATACTTTATGATTATGATATTTGATATGCTCAATGTATTAATTAGAGATGTGTCATTAGATGGAAATGAATTAACAAGGATAGAAGAGTAAATTACTCTCATGTTTCTTAATTTTGTTCTATACAAATGTTCAAGACCACAAGACAAGAAATACAAGTTAAGACTGGCATACATCCATGGTAATGAGATATAACCATGTGTTAAGATTTTAAGTATGAACATACTAATAGGGTCCCTCACTTTTATACATATAGTTGAGTATGAAGATTTCAAGTAGAAACATGTTATCCATATTTCTTATATATATAAAGATCTAAGAACTAAGGAGTTAATCAGATTTCATATAATGAGCAACATCTAGAAGCAAAATACAAAGTGAGATTTGAATGTATTAAGACATTATCTATTTTCAATATAAGGGCCCTATTAGAGTGCATTGTAATTTGAGTTTTATGATGATAGATATAAGATTATGATGCATTAAGTTATGATTAAGTTTCAAGATAAGATTATATAAGATTGCTATTTTAAGGTTTAAGTTGTAAAATGTAAGCTCATATGCAAACATTAAGATTCAGGGTAAAAATCAGATTTTATAAAGGTTAAATTATCTTGTCAGAATTCATGTTTTTAGATACTTTAAACTTACACTATTTTCATAACCTTGACTTAAGCTACTTGGTATACTTAGCATTTCTATAGTAATTTCAGATCCTTTCTCCTAAGATATTAGACTCATTTATCATATAATTGGTAGAAATGAAGTAATTTTACCAAATCCGAGTCTCTGAATAAAGTTTACCCAGATAATGAGAATATCAGCTTTAGATTCAGACTTAAATTACTCAGTGTCTGAGTAGTCAGATATTGAATAAAGATACATGATAAGGGTTGTAGACCCAATCCCAATTACGTAGTAATTTGTGATACATATTCACATCTCAGTAATAGATTCAATTTAAAATTTAAGAGCAGAGATTCATATTCAGATTTAAGATTTAGTACATGTTCAGTACTCAGTTTTAGATAAGTTCATATTTAGAGTTTAGTAAAGGTAGACTTAAGATAATTAATCAGAACCTTCACATAATACATTATATGATAAGTCCTCAATCAGAGAGTCCTGGGACGATTCAGAGGCATTTGTTGCCAATTCAGAGGAGTGTTTACTCCATTTCAGAGAGCACGTTGTGCCAATAGAGGGTGTGTTGTACCATAGAGGACACTTTGGTGTCAATAGAGGGCATGTTGTGCCAACAGAGGGTGCGTTACACCATAGAGGACACTTTGATGTCAATAGAGGAGGACTTATTGTATAATGGTGGCCACAAACAGATAAAAATCATAAGTAAAAGATACTTAAGATTAGATCATGTCTGTAATATCATCCACGAGTGTGATGAGAGGAATTCAGATAAGATATTTATTATCCAGACACTTTGGTGTAGGCCATGAGACCTAGAGTATAGGTCTCCAGAAAAGATAGAGTTTAAGAAATGAGAGATAATATGTTTCTTGATTTAGCAATGTATATTTTAGAATACTCATGCCACTTCTGTTTTTCCTAATGCATGGTTGGGGACACGATGTCCGTAGGTTTTGGAGCAATTGAAGAACAAAAGGACAAACAAAGGACTAGGAGATTTCAAGCTTGCCTAGTGGGGTTCCATCTACCGTGACAATCCAGAGTTTAGACATCTTTTATTATGTATAGTCTTGTTATCATGGTAGATTAGATGATTTTTTTCTTTATAAAACTATGTATGAATCAGTTTTCCAGTTATGCAAAGTGTTTCATTTGCTTTAATTGCAATGATCATCATGTTTGTGACACTCCCAGGTGAAGGAAAAAATATAGCTTCCGCTCATGTGTTATAAAAATATGGGTGTTACATTAGGGGTCTCACAGGTACTAACATGGAAGGTTTTGAAACCCCCTTTATGCCTATGACACAGTCAAATAATAACAATAAGATTTTCACTATTTCTACTGCTTCACAAACACCACTTCCTGATGTTGTGAAAATTGAACAATTTAATGGACAACATTATAGGCGTTGGCAAGAAAAAGTTATTACTGCTTTGGAGTTTCTAATGTATCGTTTTCTTTAACTGAACAAAACCTGAAAATGATTCTGTTGATAGGGAAAAAGAAAATCACATCTGTCAAGATGTTATTCTAAGTACATTATCTAACCGACTATTTGATGCATACTTTCCAACTAAAATTGCATCCAAAATTTAGAAAGCCTAAATAAGAAATACATTCTAGAAGAGGCTTCTACCTAGAAATTTACTATTGCAAATTTTCTAAATTTTCATATGATTGGAGATAAAGATATAACTACACAAATTCATGATTTCAGATCTTACTAGATGACTTGAAGAATGAAAAAATTGATCTTCATGAGTCTTTCGTTGTGGGGTCGTTAATTGAAAAATTGTCTGGTTCTTGAAAACATTACAAGAACAGCTTAAAGCACAAAAGAAAGACTATGTCACTGGATGATGTAATAATACACATCTGAGTTGAAGATCAAAATCATACTAGAGAAAATTCTGATTTGAACAAAGAGTTATCAAGTTCTGCAAACTTTATTAACAATGAAGTTAAAAATAATTCTTCTGATCAATCTAAAAATAACTGCAAAAATAAGAAAGGGAAAGGAAATAAAAATAAAAATATAGGCAATAAAGACATTAAGAAAAAGATTTTTTTGCTATGTTTTGGAAAACCTTCTCATACTTCTCCTAAATGCAGGCACAGGAAGAAGCAAGCAGTTCAATATTCTAAGAAAACACCAACTAACCTTATCACTGAGGACGTGTTTGTGGCATTCATCACCCTGGTCAACATGGGATTATTCTAGCAGCATGATTGGATCATTGACTCTGGGGCTAGCTGCAACATTGGTGGAACATAGATGCCTTCGTGACCTACTCAGAAGTAGGACATGATGAGCATCAGGTTGTCATGGGCAACTCCAGTTCTTCTTCTGTGACCGGAAAGGCAAATGTCATGATCAAGATGACTTTTGGGAAAATTCTGCTGATCAAAGATGTGTTGTATGTTCTAGACATTAGGGTTAATTTGATTTTTGTCTCTCAACCTGTTAAGTTTGGGGTCAAGGTGTCCTTTGAATCAGACAAGGTCATTTTGTCTAAGTCTGGGGACTACCTTGGTATGGGGTAATGTTTAAATAGTCTCTTTCTTTTGAATGTACCAAACTCTGATGCTAATGAAATTTTTTCTTCTACTTATATCGTTGGCTTTTTTTATATGTGGCACAATAGACTTGGACATATTAATTTTAGATATATACAACACATGAAATCTTTAGGTTTTCTAAAAGATATACATGATGTTGTTGATTTAAATAATAAATGTCAAGTATGTGCTGAAACTAAATCTAGAAAGAAACCATGTCCTCAAATTTCACATAGAAATTCCGAATTACTAGATTTAGTACACACCGATCTTGGAGATTTAAAAGGAAATCTATGTAGAGGTGGTAAATGTTTCTATATTATTTTTGTAGATGATTTCTCACGACATACCAAATTATATTTACTACATTTAAAGGATGAAGCCTTTGAAATGTTTGTTAAATATAAAATAGAAGTAGAGAATTAACTCAATAAGAAAATAAAACGTCTTCGCTCAAATAGTTTCGGTGAATATGATTGTTCTCTTTAATGATTTTTATGTAAACCATAGTATTATACATGAATACACGCCTTCATATTCACCTCAATCAAATGGGATTGCAGAACATAAAAATAGAACTCTAAAGAGATGATGAATTCTATTTTAATCAATTCAGGAGCACCAAACAACTTGTGGGGGGAACAATTTTGTCATCTTGGATCCTTCAAAATCGCATCTCTAGTAGGAAGACAAATAAGACACCTTATAAATTATGGAAAGGATATCCTCCTAATTTGAAATATCTCAAAGTGTGGGGTTTTTTAGCTAAAGTCTTATTAAATGAGCCTAAGAAATGAAAATTGGGATCTAGAACTCTAGATGGTGTCTTTATAGGTTATGCTCAAAATAGTGCCACATATAGATTCTTATTCTTAGAAGTAGCAACAATGTTATAGAACCTAATACTACTGTTGAATCTAAAAATGTTGAATTTTTTGAACATATCTTTCCTATGAAAACTCCCTTAGAAAAGTTATCTAATCCTTCAAATGAAATTTTAGAGAATATCCCAAATACATCCAATTCTAATGATGTTTTAGAGCTGATGATATAAAACCTAGAAGATCCACTAGGATGACAAAGGAAAAGAATCTTGGTGATGATTTATATTCCTTTATAGTGGATAATGACCCTCAATATTACAATGATGCTATTAATTCAACTTATTTGTCCTTATGGAAGGAAGCAATTAATAGCGAGATTGAATCTATATTATCTAATCACTCATGGGAATTAGTGTATCTTCCACCATGCATCAAACCCATAAGATGTAAATGGATATTTAAAAGAAAATTGAAAACAGATGGGACTGTAGATAAATACAAAGCTCGATTGGTTGCCAAGGGATATAAATAATAAAAGGACATTGACTATTTTGATACTTTTGCTCCTGTAACTATAATCTCTTCAATTAAGATTTAATTTGCTTTGGCATCTATTAAGAAATTAATTATACACCAAATGGATGTTAAAACTGCTTTCTTGAATGGAGATTAGATGAAGAAATTTATATGGATCAACCCGAAGGTTATGTAGTTACTGGAAAAGAACCTATGGTATGCAAACTAATCAAATCTCTCTATGGCTTGAAATAAGCACCTAAACAACGGCATGAGAAATTTGATAAGGTCATTGTATCATATGGATTCCATATAAATGAAGGATACACGTGTATATATTAAAAAGTTGATAACCAAGGTTGTGTTATTATATGTCTTTATGTAGATGACATGCTTATTTTTGGCACTAATATTGATATAATAAATAGTACAAAAGGCTTCTTGGCTTCTAATTTTGATATGAAAAATATGCGTGAAACAGATGTAATTTTAGGAATTAAACTTCTTAAAATTGATGGTTGCATCATGCTATCCCAAGAACATTATGTTGAGAAAATCCCCAAAAGGTTTTCAATATTTGATTGTAAGCCAGTAAGTACACCTTTTAATTCTAGTTGCAATCTTAGAAAAAATAAAAGTACTAGTGTTCCACAAGTCAAATATGCACAAGTAATAGGAAGTATGATGTACCTAATGAATTTTAGTTGTCCAGATCTAACATATGTAGTTGGAAGATTAAGTAGATATACTTAAAATCCTAACAAGGATCATTGGGTCTACATAGGGTTTTAAGATACCTAAAATGCACAATTAATCATGAATTAATTTTTTGTGGATCTCCAACTCTGCTAGAAGGATATTGTGATGTCGATTGGATTTCTGATTCAGATGAATTGAAATATAAAAGTGGATACATATTCACTATGGGTGGAGGTGTTGTGTCTTATAAATCTTCCAAGCAAACATGTATAGCTCGTTTCACTATGGAATCCGAGTTTATTGCCTTAGAAAAGGCTAGAACTGAAGCCGAATGGCTAAGACATATTCTAATGGATCTTCCCAATTGGGAGAAACCTTCTCCACCAATGTTTATACACTGTGATAATCAAGCTTCCATAGCAAGAGCTAAAAACAAAGTTTATAGTGGGAAGAGTAGACATATTCGTCTATGTCATAATATTGTGAGGCACCTTGTATGTGATGTAACATCTCTGACATGGGTTTAGGGATAACCCCATTTTTTGGCTTAAATAAGTTGGTTAGAACTTTAATATAATTCTCTAAAGTGTTTTGTTATCAGATGACAAACTTATGTTTCAAGTTTGGTCCTATTTGAATGATGTTTGAGCAATGTTCTCTTATTTTGGACCAAAATGCAAGTTACCCAAGATGAGGGGTTATATTGCAATATGTCACATGTTGAATGTGCCTTAAGTGTTTTAGAATCATAAGAGAGAGAATTATTCTAAGTGGTGTCTTGTGGAAAACCTAAATTCCAAGTTTGAACTTGTTTGAATAATGCCAGTGCCTTATGTATCGATTTTGGTTCAAATTGTAATTTACAAATAATGTAAGGTTGATATGCAAATTACCACCTCTATAGTGTCCCTACTCCCTCCCAGTATCATATAGAGGAGAGAGAAAGAAGGAGACACCATGTTTGAATCATATTTGAGTGATGGTACTCTTGGTGATGAAAAGACCAAGAAAGGGTTGAATATGAAACCCTAATTTGAGTTGTATTGGGTTGTAGACTTGATATGGGAGTGCCTATCAGCCAAGGAGCCATAGATGGGATCTCATATCAGTTTTTGAACTCTTGGAAATTTCCATGATGGCCTAATCACCTCAAGGAGGTGAAGTGTATCAGTTTACAACTTCCTTGGAAAAGTTGTATCAGGTTGTGAATAAAGTGGTGATTGAGTTGATATATCTTATCCAGAGAGATAAGTGATGGCCGAGATATCATCTATAGATTATCCTCAAGTGTTTTGCATGTCAAGATAAATAAGATTGCATGCATGTACATGTGTCAACCATGTATGGACATGTGGAATCGAGTAGCTTAAAGTGATGACACCTCATATTCACTCTTTTTCATGAACCTCAACTATATATACCATTCCTTTCACATATTAGTGAAATTTTTCATCCTCTTTCTCTTATATATAGTGCATAGTGTCTTGGTATCATTCATAGGTGAAGGGGTATCGTTCATAGAGCCTTTTTATCGGCCATAGAAAAGTGATATTGGCCATAGCAAGGTGATATCGACCATACTAAGGTGATATCGGCCATAGCAAGTGATGTCGGCCATAGGGAAGTGATATCGGCCACAAGTGAAGGGATATCATCCACAAGTGGGGGGATATTGTACATGAGAGGTGAGATATCGTGCATGGTGCTAAGGATCAATAAGGAGCTCAATTCTTAACCCTAAGGTGAGGCCATGATCATCTTCAACCTTGGATTAAAGCATGGATCTAGGGTTGAGATCTTCCTTTCTTTTCTTCTTCACCAAATACTTATCCATGGTGATTCTTTGCATATAGGGGAGTGGTGAAGACCATCTTCAACCTTAGGAATGTGAAGCTTTGGAGCTTGGAGCTTTGAAGTTGTTCTTGAGGTAGGTTATATAACTTGAACCCAATTATGTTATTATTCACCTTCAATTCTGTTGAACTTGTTGATCTACTTTCAATTTCGAATTCTTTTAAATAACTGATGATCCTATGAGTTCTAAAACTTGTTTAGGACTGTTGTCCATGAAATATAATAGTAATAACAAGAATCTTGAGGTTGATGATGATGACATCATCAAGGTACAACCCAATATCGGGTTGAAGCACCTTTAAACCTGAGATGATGAGAAACCCTAGATTATGAGCAACTCGATATAGGTGATCCAAGTACCCACCTCAAACACGATATGGTGATGAGGTATACCTCATGGACAATATGAGTGACACATACACTCACCTTGTGCACGATATGGGGTCAAGCACTCATCTTGAACACGATATGGTGTCAAGTAGATACCCTAACCCGATATGGTGAAGTGAACATATCACTAGCACAATATAATGATGAAGCATATACCTTATGCATGATATGATGATGAAGTGCACACCTTATGCACGATATGGTATCAAGCATATACCTTATACATGATATGTGGTCAAGCACTCACCCTACACATGATATGGTGCTAAGTACCTCTAACTTGAAATGAAAAACCCTAAATTATGAGTAACCCAATATAGGTGATCCAAGTGCCTACCTCAAACATGAGATAGTAATGAGTTTGTACCTCATGGGCGATATGAGTAATACATACATACACCTTGAGCATGATATGGGGTCAATCATTCACCTTGAACATGATATGGTGTCAAGTAGATACCCTAATCCAATATGGTGTTGAGACCTGACATGGAATGTGAAACTCGATATACATTGGAACCCCAAACCCTATTGGTTTGTGCATATGGTTTGGTTTAGACTAACCTAATATCTAGCCTATCACTTATCACGTGATGAAGGGTAGGATGATATCATGAAGGCTTGATGGGATATAAGCATAAGGATTTAACCCCAGATGCAAACCCTAATGATGAAGTAATATGATATAGAAGCATGATATGGTGATGAGGATACCTCAAATACAATATGGAAGCACAATATGGTGTCAAGTACATATACACTCATATGCCTGATATAGTGGGAGCACCTCAATCTAATATACTTGATTGAGTAACACATGTAGTGTGCTATATCAAATGATACATTAAGATGTAAAGAGTTCAATGCACTTTGATTAAGTAGGCTAATGTACCTTGAAGAAAGGGTTGAGCCAACCTAATAAAGTATGATGTAATCAACATCCTAGTGAGGATGAGAAAGAAACTCATACTTATGTGATATTCATTTAATGATCATACATTGATACTCCTAATATGAGTGGAGTATGAATTAGGTTTTGATTCTTAATTATATGATCTTGAAACCCTAATTGGTTAATAAGGGGAAACCATAACCCTAATGAAGGGTGATAATATGGTTTGAAACCCTAACCATAATAAAGGGTGATGATATGCACTTCATGTTGACTCAAGGTCAATTAGGTCAATGATGACTCACGTTTAAATTGACTAAACCCGTGTTTTGATGATGACTGACCATTCCACATATTGGTGTCTAATGCTTCTACTTGAGTGATTTCAGATTAGGTATAGACACACTCCAAATGCCCTAACTTGCGCATATCTAATTGGAGAAAAGACAAGTCAAACCCATACAAGTGCACGTTTTTGTAATATGATGTATATCCATTAGAATCATGTTGTAAATCACTTGTAATGATTGTATGACTTGTAATTAAGCTTAGAAAATATCAGGAGCACTTAGATCGAATATTAGAGCACTTTAGATGCAACTTTAAAAAGTGATTACAGGCACTTTGTCGGTCGAGTTTCTCAGCCTGAAAACTCGACCGATCATCCTTGATCAATTTTCTGAAGATTGCATCAGTCGAGTTGTGTTCACACAGAACTCGATCGATGGAGTAACTGACCAAATCGATTTTCATTGGTCGGTTGAGTTTCCTCAGGACAAACTCGATCGATGGTTTGAATATCGGCTTTGTCTTTTACTCTATCGGTCGAGTTACCCTTATAGAAACTCGACCGATTGCACTGTACGGAAAAGTGCAGAAAAGTGTTTCTAGCTGTTGTGGAGTTGCAACAAGTGAAAATATATCCGTTGCAAGCCACAAAATGGCTAGTTTTCATTCACAAGTGTTCCCAAAGGCTAAGAGGCATCCCCAACTATAAATAGGACCCCTTGGGCTTCATTCCAAGGTTGAGCATTCATTGCAAACTCTATGTGAGGTTCCTATTCTATAGTTGAGTGCTTCCTACAGCCTCCTCTCTCTCTCTAAGCTTAATCACTTGCTACATCCATTAGAGTGAGTAGGAAATATGTAAGAGAGCTAGTCCTACATGTATATCTTGTGAGGCTCTCACTTCCACCACCTTCCCATCTCTCATTTACAATCATGAAGATGAAGGTTCTCTCTCTTATCCAAGGGAGGTGAAGAAGAACAAGGGAAGGAGTCCCTTGGTGAAGATCAAGGCTGAAGACTTGGAGCTAGAGTGGGTAAGCCCTTAGAGAAGACAGAAGACTCAAGCTCAAGTGGGTAAGACCTTGGTGGAAGCTTCTCCGAGTGAAGGTGAAGTCAAAAGCTAAAGATCCAAGAAGAGTGGGTAATCCCTGCAAGGATGAAGACTTGTGCAAGAGTGGGTAAGTCCTTGGAGAAGGTCGAAGACTCTTGCAAAGTGGGTAAGTCCTTGGTAAGGTTGAATACTCTTTGTATTGGATAGGTAAGTCTTTTGTTTGGTCATGCATTGTATGTCTTATGAATGAATATAAGAATGCAATTGTTTGGAAGTCCTAGAGGTTGACCTCTCTAGGAAAGTGGACTGACACACTTCTAGTTTGAAGTGTGGAACCACTCTAAATAGCTTGTCTAATTGGTGCATGTTCAATCTCTCTCTCCCTTGCTATGTATGTTTTAGTTGCACTCAAATTACCTACTTAGCAACCTTATCTTGTCATATATCTTGAAGCTTTAATGAGTTTTGTTTAAGTGCTTTCAGCTCTATTCACCCCCCCTCTAGAGCATCTAATCACCCATCTAGGATCCAACACTTCAAACCCTAATTGGTTAGAATGGGAATCCTTAACCCTAATAATGAGAAGGTTGTATTTCTCTTGTATTGCATGGTGATGTTATGTACTTGGTATTGTTTTTATCATGAAGTGCTAACCATGCAGGAATCATGAGATGATGAGCATAGACATGTATGAGCTATGATGTTTCATATAATACAAATTTAAACATGCCTTGTGAGCCATGTTAAATACTTGTACAACAAGTATAATGCTTATAGGGTCTGATGACGTAAAAAGATAATTGTTGTCTAGTGAGAACTGATAAGATGTTTGAATGGGCCTTGTGATCCATGTGAAATACTTGTGCAACAAGTATAATGTAAACCTTGGTCTGAGGACCTAGAGGTAACAGTTACCTGATGAGAGGTGACAATGTTCAGTGATGAACTAAGGGTTTGAATACCCATATCTAGTAATCATGATGGTGATAATGCTAAGGAAAAGAATCCCTAGTAATGCGATAAGGGACTGAGATCCTGAATGTTATACATTCAATGTGTTTCAAAGATCATGAAACTACTTGATAAACGTATTACATCTTTCTTTGTAGCATTTGTTATAATTCATGTTTATAACTTGGTTGATTCTAAAAGATATTGTAATGCACCTAATTAATCAAGTAGAATCTCATAATGTAGTTGCCCTGACCATAGATCCATTTAGTGTCAGAATTTCTTGAATGGTGAAATGAGTTTAACTTGGAGAGCATATTTTTGAATATACGGGGGTGAAGGACGAATACATATCCATACCTCCTAATGAAGAATTAATGTAGCACCTTCCTTGTTTATTTTATATCGAGATAATGTGAATCTCCCGACCAAATGAGGAATTGATGTGTAAATTCTTCTTCATTAAGTGTTATCAGGATCGATATATAAATCTCCCACCAAATGAGGAATTGATGTATAATCCTCCTTATTTATTATAATTCGGGGATGGATACTTGAAATCTCCCTAAAGAGAGTACATACTGCAGCTATAGCTCTATAGCGAAGATACCAGTATATCCTGGTAAGCTAATTGCAGTTGACACAAGATGTCCTTCCAGTTGTCTCGTACTGATCGAGACGAGTGAGGTCTTGGCACCCGACTCTTCCATTGACCTTGTATGGTATCGATGCTTTACGTAGTCGTGATCGGTTGGAGCATGAGAGGTATACCTCATCTCCTCAGGGCATAAGTGTGATTGTAAATATGTAATCAACCGTGTAGCGTATATGCTTAAGGATCGAATACGGAAAACACTGGTTGATGTTCACTTCTTTTACACATCTTAAATGGATAGATGGTATACATGTTCTGTTGACCTAGAGGTTGTACATTACCTATATTTTGATAATGACTTAACCATTCCATTCATATGTATCTAACATGTGCGTTAAAGATTGTTTTCAGACATTAGGTACATGAAAAGGATCACATATACAAGCCCTAGAATGGGCCAAGTGCAAGCCAAATTGACTACAAGTGTGCAATTTAGGATTTCCATGTAAATCACCTTAGAACATAAATGTAATCACTTGTAACGATGAATATGCTTGTAACTTAGAAGAGAAAAATGTTTGGGACAAAATTCACCAAGTGCTAATCACTTTTATTGCAAATTAGAAAATCCATTTCAGGCACTTGGTCAGTCGAGTTTCCCACCCTGAAACTCGATCGGTCATCCTGAGTCGATTTTCTGAAGATTGCAATCGGTCGAGTTGTGCACTCACAGAACTTGACCGATTGGGTAGTAGGCCAATTCCAGTTGGAATGGTCAGTCGAATTTCCTCAGGACAAACTCGACCGATCAATTCAACATCGAATTGCCTGCTACCTGATCGGTCGAGTTACACCCATTGATACTCGACCGATTGCACTGTACGGAGTTTGCAGAAAAAGTAATATGACCGTTGGTGAATTGTTTTGGGCAAAAATATAGCCGTTTTCTTAAAGGAAAAACGACCACTTATGTACCCAAGTGTCCCACAACATAAAGGGCCACCCTCAACTATAAATAGAACCCCTTGGACTTCATTCCAAGCTGCTCTTCCATTGCAAACTTGGTTCTAGCTTAGTTGAGAGTATTCCAAGCCCTTGAGCCCCTTTCTCTCTCTACCTTCAAGACAAATTCGTGAGTGAGATAGGTTCCTTTGTATGAGAGATATCCTTTGTGCTATGTAAAGCTCTCTCTTCTTTCTTCCCACCTCCAAATCAAATTGAAGATTGATTGAAGCCACTTCTCCGAGTGAAAGAGGAGTTGCTGTTGTTCTTCTCCGAGTGAAGGAGAAGATGTGTTGCTGATCTTCAAGAGTGAAGATTGATCGTTGCTCCAGCTCTCTTGGTGAAGGGAAAACGTGGGCAAGCTCTCCAAGTGAAGGAGAGGTGCAAGGCAAGCTCAAGTAAGATAGGTAATTCCTGCAAGGCTGAAGACAAAGGTGAGATTGGGTAAGTCCTTTGTAGAAGGCTGAAGAATCTTTCTTTGTGGGTAAGTCCTTGGATAGGTTGAAGATCTTAGCTTGTGTAAGTAAGCACTTGGTTGTGTGGTTTATGTTTCTTGTAATCTTATCGTGATAAATAAGAGAACCAAGTTGCAAATCCTAGAGTCTAACCAACTCTAGGTAGTGGACTGACATAGCTCCTAAGTTTAGGACTTGGAACCACTCTAAACCACCTGTCCAAGTGCATGATATTCATTATCTCTTATCCTTGCTTTGTATGCTAGAATAGGATATCAAATTGTTGCTTGCATTAGTTTTTACACTTCATTTAAATTGGTGGTCTAATCGATTTTTTGAAGTGTGTGTAGCTCTATTCACCCCCCTCTAGAGCCCATCGATCCAACAAGTGGTATCAGAGCAGGTCTTCTCCAAGCTACTTCTACAAGTAGGAGAAGATGGGCGATTAGGCTCTTGGGTCACTCAACCTTGAAGGAAGCTTCTCCATGAGACCCCCGGTCTTCGACGGCACAAACTTCTTATATTGGAAGAGGAGAATGCAATTCTATCTTCAAGGGGTGAGTTTCGAAATGTGGAAGATTGTCCATCTCAAGTATGAGGATCCAAAAGGCGACATCACCACATGGACGGAAGCGGAGATGAAGCATGCTCAACTCAATGCTAAAGCCGTGAGCATCATCTACGCCGCCCTTACACCATCGGAGTTCAACCGCATCTCTTCGTGGGACACGGCGCATGAGATATGGCACAAGTTGTGTGTCACCTATGAAGGGACTGAGCAAGTCAAGGAGGCCAAGGTCTACATGCTTGGTGGTCTTCTTGAGAACTTCAAGATGGGGAAGAATGAGAGGGTAGCGGATATGTACACAAGGTTAAATGTCATCTTGAACAGCCTTGCTGCCCTTGGAAGTGTCATGGATAGAGGTACAATCAATGCCAAAATATTGAGATCTCTTCCAAAGAGATGGGAGCCAAAGGTCACCTCTATTGAAGAAGTCTACAAGCTAAGCGAGTTATCAACCAAGGAGCTGGTTGGTAACCTTCAAGCCCATGAACCTAGGCTTGACAAGCAAGAGGAAGAGGAGAAAAGAGAAGAGAAGGAATCAAAGAAGATAAAGGACACCGCCTTCAAAGCTCAAATTGAAGAAATGGTCCGACAACAACAACTTGCCATGAAGTCTCCCTGCCCTTCCTCAAGTGAAGATGAAGGTGTAAATGATCATGAAGCCAACTACTCAAAAGGGAAGCACTTCAAGAGCAAGCCCTCCTCCTCGACTCCAAGGTGCTACGAGTGTGGTCAAAAAGGCCACTACAAGAGTGACTGCCCAAAGGTCAAGAAGAGCCATCATAAGAGCAGCCACAAGAAGGATGACAAGTACAAGAGAGAAGCAAAGTACAAAAGAAAAGACAAGAAGGAGAGAAGGTCCAAAGATGCAGCTCATGCGGCATGGGAATCCTCTTCTTCAAGCTCCTCAAGCTCCGAAGATGGAGAATGTCATCTTGCCCTCATGGCCTCTACAAGTGAAGATGTAATTGAGGTAAATGAGGTAAGCAAAGTAAGTGATATTAGTTTACATGAGATATCTAAGGAAACTCTTATTGACATGCTAAATGAATGCCAATCATCTTTTGCTAAATGTAAATCTAAAAGGAAAAGATTAGGCAAAATAGTTGATGACCTTTATGCAAAAATTGACATTCTTGATGAAAATGAAAAATTACATCTAGATAGCATAGACTCCTTGCAAGGGCAATTTCTTGACCTTGAACTCCAATATAATGGAGTAGAGGTTGAGAATGGTACATATCTTAAAACTATTGAAAATCTTAAGATAGAAAACCAAAATTGCCTAGATGAGCTTGATACTCTTAAAGTTGAAAATGTTGAACTCAAGCTTATTGACGATGCTAGGAGAGAATAAGTCCATGCTTATCAAAGAGAAATAGTTGTTCTTAAATCTGAAAATGCTAAATTGCTTGCTCAAACAAATGATTTATCTTCTAGACCTATTTTGCCTAGAAATGAAGTTGCTAGCTTAACTCTAGAAAAAGACTCTCTTCTTACTAAAGCCCTCTGTCTTGAGTCCGACCTTTTGCATACTAGAGAAGATCTTGCTAGTTTATCTACTACTGTTGTAAATCTTAGTGATGATAATGCTAAATTAAGATCTACTTTGCAAAGGTTTCTTTCGGGTAAGAAATCCCTAAATGATGTTCTAGAGCACTCTACCAAACAAGTTGGTACTAGTGGTCTAGGATATAATGGGACTACTCCAAAAGGTAAGAAGAAGAAGAAGGGTAAGAAAAAGAGTGTGGAACCTCCAATTTTCAATGGAGAGTCTTCCGGCTCTAAAAACCCCATGGTTTGTATTCATTGCAAATGTGATGACCACTATTCTACCTATTGTCCTTACAAGCCTAAGGGGACCAACCCAAAGATGAAATGTGTCCCCAAGCTAACCCCGGACCCCAAAGTTTGAGTTGGGTTCCGACATCCTCTTTTCTTGCAGGTTAAAAAGAAATGGATTGTTGATAGTGGCTGCTCTAAGCATATGACTGGAGAAAACAGCCATTTCAACAAATTTGTGAAAAAGAAAGGAGGATCGGTAACCTTCGGGGACAACAAGAAGGGTAAGGTTATAGGTGAGGGTGGTGTAGGAAATGAATTATGCATTAAAAATGTATTGCTTGTTGATGGCCTACATCACAATTTAATTAGTGTTAGCCAATTATGTGATAATGGTTATCTTGTGCTTTTTACTTCTTTAGAATGCTTGCTTCTAGATTCCCTGTCCTACAATGTTATATATAAGGGAACTAGAAATGGTAATCTCTATGTGATTGTTCTTGATGCTCTTAAGCCCATACTAAATAGATGCTTAGTTGTGGATAAAAACGATCTTTCGCTTTGGCATCGTCGTTTGGGTCATGTGAATTTGCATCAAATGAAGAAATTGAACAAAAAGGACTTGGTTCGAGGACTTCCTAAATTGGATTTTGAAAAGGATGAGGAATGTCAACCTTGTACACAAGGGAAACAAACCAAATCCTCCTTCAAATCCAAAGGAGTCATGAGTACCAAGAGAGTTCTTGAGCTTCTTCATATTGATCTTTTCGGACCAATGAGAACACAAACGCTTCGTGGCTCCAAGTATTGTCTTGTTATTGTTGATGATTTTTCTAGATATACTTGGACTTTCTTTCTCGTTTCTAAAAGCGATACACTTGATGTTTTCTCGAGCTTTTGTAAACGAGTTGAAAACGAAGCTTCTTGCCATGTTGTTTCCATCCGTAGTGATCATGGGGGAGAGTTTGAAAATGATCTTTTTGAACGTTTTTGTGAAAAATCGGGTTACTCGCACAATTTCTCTTCTCCTCGCACACCTCATCAAAATGGAGTTGTTGAGAGGAAGAATAGATCGCTACAAGAGATGGCTAGGACCATGCTTCTTGAGTATGACACTCCTAAGAAGTTTTGGGCTGAAGCCGTTAGCACCTCATGTTTTGTGCAAAACCGAGTTTTCACACATCCGACTTTCAAGAAAACCCCCTATGAACTATGGCGTGGTAGGAAGCCGTCTATTGACTTCTTTCATATTTTCGGATGTCCTTGTTTTGTTTTAAACACTAAGGATTCTCTCGACAAGTTTGATCCGAAATCATACAAGGCTTTCTTCCTAGGCTATAGCACTACTAGCAGGGCATACAGAGTGTTTAACATTGAACTATCTAAAATTGAAGAATCTATAAACGTTAAATTTATTGAAACTAACCCTATTATTGGCAAGCATATTGGTGATGATGATGTTGCAGATGAAATCATTCCTATCTTAAAAGATCTCAACATCAAAGACAAAGGCAAGCAGGTTGAAGAAGAAGAAAAATAAGAAGAAAAGAAGGATCCCACTCCCCGCTTTGCAAAGAATCACCCCAAGGAGTTGATCATTGGCAATCCGTTTGAGAGAGTGAGGACACGAGCTGCTCACAACAAAGAACAAGCAGATAGTGCCTTCATCTCCCAACTAGAGCCAAAGAACATCAAAGAGGCCCTTGGTGATGATGAGTGGATCCTTGCCATGCAAGAAGAGCTTGAGCAATTTGAGAAGAACCGTGTGTGGACTCTAGTGCCAAGACCAAATGATAGAAAGATCATTGGCACCAAATGGGTCTACCGCAACAAGCTTGATGAGCAAGGAAAAGTGGTAAGGAACAAAGCAAGGTTAGTAGCACAAGGTTACAACCAACAGGAAGGTATTGATTTTGATGAAACTTATGCTCCTGTTGCTAGATTAGAATCTATCTGTATGCTACTTGCTTTTGCTAGTTATAAAAATTTCTTGCTTTATCAAATGGATGTTAAAAGTGCGTTTTTGAACGGTACAATCGAGGAGGAAGTATTTGTTGCTCAACCTCCGGGCTTTGAAAATGACAAATTACCCAATCATGTTTATTTGCTACAAAAAGCTCTCTATGGACTCAAACAAGCACCTCGAGCTTGGTATGAGAAATTAAAGAACTTTTTGTTAGATAATGGGTATGTCATGGGCAAAGTTGATTCTACTTTGTTTCTAAAACACACTTCTAACCATTTTCTTATCATACAAATATATGTTGATGATATCATTTTTGGCGGGACTGATCTTGATCTTTGCAAGGAGTTTAGTTCTCTTATGCAGAGTGAATTTGAAATGAGCATGATGGGTGAGTTGACCTTCTTCCTCGACTTTCAAATCAAGCAAACAAAGGAAGGAAACTTCATCAACCAAGGCAAATACACAACTGAACTACTCAAGCGCTTTGGGATGGAGAACATGAAGCCAATGGATACACCCATGTCAAACACCACCAAACTTGATAAAGATGAAGAAGGTGAAAAGGTAGATGAGAAGCTCTATAGAGGTATGATAGGAAGTTTACTTTACTTAACTGCCTCTAGACCTGACATTATGTTTAGTGTTGGATTGTGCGCTCGCTTTCAATCTTGCCCTAAGAAGTCGCATCTCACTGCTGTTAAGAGAATTTTGAGGTACTTAGCCAAAACTCAAAATTTTGGTCTATGGTATCCTAAATCAAGGGATTTTACTCTTACGGCATATATTGATGCGGATTATGCAGGGTGTTTGATTGATAGAAAGTGCACAAGTGGCACTTGCTTCCTTCTAGGACCATGCTTAGTGTCTTGGTTCTCCAAGAAACAAAGCACAGTGGCATTATCAACTACCGAAGCTGAATACATTGCAGCCGGGAGTTGTTGTGCACAGGTCCTATGGATGAAGCAAATGCTCCAAGACTTTAACATATTTTTTGATGCTTCTCCTATCTATTGTGACAATACTAGTGCAATTAACCTCTCTTATAATCCTATATTGCATAGTAGAGCTAAACATATAGAGGTTCGCCATCATTTTCTTCGTGACCACATTGCAAAGAAAGATATCTATATCACACATGTGTGACACGGAAAATCAGTTGGCGGACATTTTTACAAAACCCCTAGCTAGAGATCAATTTAACTTTATTCGATCTAAACTGCTCATTATTGATTTAAATGATATTTCTATGTGATCTAGCTAGTGATCTCTATCCTATATGCTTGCTCATGTCATTTCTTCACCTTATGTGCCTATACATGCTTGCTTATGCTTAATTTGCCAATCAATATGGCTAGTTTTTGCTTGTTTTTGGTTTTTAACGAATTTCGCATTTTATCGCTAAAAAGTGCCCAATGATGAGCATAATGTGCCTAGGTATGTTATTTATGCATAATAGAATAGAAAAATAAAATTAATAGGCATGTATGTGGCTAGAATCTAAGATTTAGTTTGCTAGGTCAGGTTGACCTTCGGTCGAGTTTCACCCCTGAAAACTCGACCGATCAGGAGCCGAGAGTGGTTCTTCAGTGGACCAATCGGTCGAGTTGTCCTGTCTCAGAACTCGACTGATCAACGGGCTGCGCCAACTTAAAACTTAGGATCGGCCGACTATTTTCCCTTGCAACTAGAAAATAGCCGACCGATTCCTCTTCTCTTGGCCCGTGCTCTCCACCCTAGCCCTAACCCTTCCCCGTTCCCAGCCCTAGGGTGCCCTAGCAGCTTGCTCCTGACCTTCCCGGGTGACGGTTGTGTGTTCTTGTTGGGTTTCGAGGTTCGTTTTGCTTGTGTGTGCGTTTTCTTCTCTTGCTTTTTGCTTCCATGGCTTCCCACAAGAGAAAACGACCTGCCCCTAGCAATGCCCCAGCTTCTTCCTCGACCCAACGGTTGATTCCCTTTGATAACACCACGTTTGTCTCTCTAGAGGCTGTCAATAGGTATAAGGATCTCCTTCCTAGGTCTCCTTTTCCTTTCCGCACCTAGTTGGTCCAACTCGTTTTCAAAACCATATCAACTCCATCGCACAGCTTCTTGCACATCACAACCTTTCCGCCCTTGCGATCGAGAGTGAAAGCTTCAACAATCAGTTAACTAGTACCAAAGTAGTTCACGAGCTCTATGCTAATCTACGCTGGAACTATGATTCGATTGTTCCCCCGCCAAATACTGAAATAGTCCTAACATCGATGATCGCCGGTCGTCGGTTTCAACTCTCCGAGGAGACTTTCAATCTCTATCTTGCCGGAGATGAAGAAACCACTACTTGGCGTCGGGGCTATGACGAGTATTTTGATCTTTTAGACCCGGAAGCCTTTTACAAACATCATGAATTGACTTTACCAGATATTCATCGATATTTGAAAAAGCCTGACGTGGCCTATAAGAAACGGTCCACCCTTCCCTCCTCCTCCCTTGATCTCCGGAAGCGCATCCTAGCCCTTGTGCTTAACTGCAACATCCATCCAAAGCAAAATCAAACGGATATTGCGGAAAACACAGCGGTTCTGATGTATTGTTTGTTGAACAACATAGGTGTCAAGTGGGCTCGTTACATTCTTCATCATATGACCTGCTTTGACAAAGGCAAGAACACCAAGGGCACCCACCCTCCCTATCCAGCCTTGATCTGTGGTCTCTTCCAGTTCGCCACTGACAAATCACTCTTTTCTGACTTCCATTACCCGGTTGCTCGAAAGGGAGTGTGCATTAGTGAAACCACTCTTCTAAAGTCTGTGCCTGCCCCTGGTGCTTCTGGCTCTACCTCTGCCTCTACCCCTGCTTCTGGTGCCCCTCCCACCTCCACCCAGGCTCCACCCCCGCAGCCCCACCCTCGCTCTAGCTGTGCGTCTTTCAGAGCATCAAATGAAACCCTTCTGGGTTACATGATGCATGAACATGCGTACAATCGCCAGGTCCAAGATCACCTCCATCAGGATTTGTGTTCGATCATGTCTACCATGAACCTATCCTGCTCTTCACCCTACCCAGCATACCAGCCATATCCGGGTAGTGCTTATGCCTCCTATGCATATGAGCATTACTTTCCTGCTCCACCACCTTTTGCTACCGAGCCTTCCGCTGCTGCTCCACCTCAGTTTCCCTCTGGTAGCTTCACTCCTGCATATCTACCGCTACTTGCTGGCCCCCTGGCCTCTCTGCTCGCCTCCTTGGGGGACTCTGCTCCGTCCTTCCCGCAGGCCCAGGAGCTTCTCGCTCTTGGCATGTCGTGGGCTGAGCAGAATGCCCGTTGGCCCGGTCGCTCCTTTGGTCCTGCTGACGAGGAGATGCCCGACCAGGATGAGGATGCCGATGAGGATGCTGACGAGGATGTTGATGATGTTGATGGTGATAGTTCTTCTGCCGAGGATGGCGATGATGGTGTTGGTTCTGCTGCTGGCACAACTGCCCCGCCTTTGGATGGTGATGAGGACTACAACCCCGGCAATGACGAGGACACAGTTGACATAGATAGCTTAGATGTCTAGGAGGTTGTCTTAGATTATAGTCTAGCATGTCTATTATATATCTTTCTAGACTCTTTTGTATAAGCAACATCCTGGCACATTAGTCTGAGATGTACTATTTTCTTATTCTCTGTTTTCTCGCTTTTTATGGTTGTAGTCGCTTATGAGAACATATGTCTGAGTTGGAATATCATTGCTACACTTTGGCTATTTCATCCGTGTTATCTTCTGCTTGGTGCTTGATGAGATATATTTTGATTCTGACTTGGATTGTATGTTTCTCCTCTGTGGTTATATGTTATATGCCTTTACACTGTTGTTTATCATCTTTTGCATATCTGTGTGGTTGAGTCTTGGAGAAGACCTAGATTTTGCTCTTCTACACCCCCTTCCTTTTTGATAATGTCAAAAGGGGGAGAAATATCTCATGGTCTGAAACTCAATCATATTGTTTTTATGGTGATAATACTATGCTTTCTTTCCTAAGTGATCCTTTTCTTGTAAATTTGCTGATTGATCATATGACATGTAAGGGATTACATATTACATGGATTTTGGTTTTTCTATGTACAGAAAACCTAACATGCAGGTGAGAGGAAGCATAAATTGAGGGGGAGCAATTCCAATTGTTCTTATCATGAATCCCCCTAATTCACAAGGCAAAGGTTTAATTTTCTTATCCTTTTCAATATGTTTGAGGAATGGTTTGTCATTGTCAAAAAGGGGGAGAATGTTGACCTAGAGGTTGTACATTACCTATATTTTGATAATGACTTAACCATTCCATTCATATGTATCTAACATGTGCGTTAAAGATTGTTTGCAGACATTAGGTACATGAAAAGGATCACATATACAAGCCCTAGAATGGGCCAAGTGCAAGCCAAATTGACTACAAGTGTGCAATTTAGGATTTCCATGTAAATCACCTTAGAACATAAATGTAATCACTTGTAACGATGAATATGCTTGTAACTTAGAAGAGAAAAATGTTTGGGACAAAATTCATCAAGTGCTAATCACTTTTATTGCAAATTAGAAAATCCATTTCAGGCACTTGGTCGGTCGAGTTTCCCACCCTGAAACTCGACCGATCATCCTGAGTCGATTTTCTGAAGATTGCAATCGGTCGAGTTGTGCACTCATAGAACTCGATCGATTGGGTAGTAGGCCAATTCCAGTTGGAATGGTCGGTCGAGTTTCCTCAGGACAAACTCGACCGATCAATTCAACATCGAATTGCCTGCTACCTGATCGGTCGAGTTACACCCATTGATACTCGACCGATTGCACTGTACGGAGTTTGCAGAAAAAGTAATATGACCGTTGGTGAATTGTTTTGGGCAAAAATATAGCCGTTTTCTTAAAGGAAAAATGACCACTTATGTACCCAAGTGTCCCACAACATAAAGGGCCACCCTCAACTATAAATAGAACCCCTTGGACTTCATTCCAAGCTGCTCTTCCATTGCAAACTTGGTTCTAGCTTAGTTGAGAGTATTCCAAGCCCTTGAGCCCCTTTCTCTCTCTACCTTCAAGACAAATTCGTGAGTGAGATAGGTTCCTTTGTATGAGAGCTATCCTTTGTGCTATGTAAAGCTCTCTCTTCTTTCTTTCCACCTCCAAATCAAATTGAAGATTGATTGAAGCCACTTCTCCGAGTGAAAGAGGAGTTGCTGCTGTTCTTCTCCGAGTGAAGGAGAAGATGTGTTGTTGATCTTCAAGAGTGAAGATTGATCGTTGCTCCAGCTCTCTTGGTGAAGGGAAAACGTGGGCAAGCTCTCCAAGTGAAGGAGAGGTGCAAGGCAAGCTCAAGTAAGATAGGTAATTCCTGCAAGGCTGAAGACAAAGGTGAGATTGGGTAAGTCCTTTGTAGAAGGCTGAAGAATCTCGCTTTGTGGGTAAGTCCTTGGATAGGTTGAAGATCTTAGCTTGTGTAATTAAGCCCTTGGTTGTGTGGTTTATGTTTCTTGTAATCTTATCATGATAAATAAGAGGACCAAGTTGCAAATCCTAGAGTCTAACCAACTCTAGGTAGTGGACTGACATAGCTCCTAAGTTTAGGACTTGGAACCACTCTAAACCACCTGTCCAAGTGCATGATATTCATTATCTCTTATCCTTGCTTTGTATGCTAGAATAGGATATCAAATTGCTGCTTGCATTAGTTTTTACACTTCATTTAAATTGGTGGTCTAATCGATTTTGTGAAGTGTGTGTAGCTCTATTCACCCCCCTCTAGAGCCCATCGATCCAACATGTTCTTCATATTCAGTATAAAGTGAATAGATGATTTATTTCTCTATCATAGATAGTTGCATTACTTTAAAGGATGAGATTGCTCTGTTTTGCTTATAAATAATGATTAATCTTGCTTATTAATATAAAAGAACCTCTGCTCAATTTTATTCTATTTACCTATGATAATAATATTGTTGGCGGAGAGTTATATCTCTCGTTGGGACAATTGTCTCACCCCGTGAGATCCACAATTTTTAGGTGGAAGTGGACGAGGAGGTAGAGACCTTACTACAGAGGGAGAACAACAACAACAAGGGCAGTAATAATAGCTCAGGTTGAGTGTATTATATATCATGTCTTGTAGATAGAAGTCCTATGTGTCTTCTCTGTATTCTCAAGTCCTTGGAGTAAGTATGTAATGGTTTTATGAACGATCTGAGATTTTGGCTTATATACCTCAAGGTTTTATGTTGCTTATGTATATGTTTGGACAAAGCAACTATTATATGATATCCTCGAGATGAGATGGTACAATGTATATACAATGTGAGTCACAATGTATATAAAGTTTTGGTTCTTTCTTTAAGAGTTTCCTGGTAATGGATCTCTTTGTAAATGATTTTAATTTTAGTGATTTTTGTTAATCCGCTGCTTATGGTTATTCTACAATTATTACTGGTGGTGATTTGGCTTGATTCGATGTCGGGTCATCACATGTGATAGCATAATCTCAATGGATTATGTAAAGTCATAATTAAACTTGGTTGATCCTCTGACAAAGCCCCTAAGTCAAAGACTAGTGAGCAATACATCAAGGAGAATGGGATTATGCCCATACAAAAAGTCAAAGTGATGGATACCCAACCTTCATGAAAGCTGATCCCAGGAAGAAGGTTCAATGGGAAAAACTAAGTCACTGGATGACTCAATGTGTTGTAATAAATGTATCTCATTCTTATGATGCAAACAACAATTTACAATGATTAAGTTGAATATATTTCTTAATAGATTTTATAGCCATTAATGGTGGTGTATATACTGCAATATATACTTGATGAAATTCCAACTATATGAGTGTGGAGTGGGGTCGCTCCTGTTGAGATTTGGGCAGATATCTAGAGCATTCATGAATTTTCCTAGTAGGCGCATGGCCTAAAGGTGCCAATTTGTAAGAAAGGTAATTGATTTTATGGATGTCATGTGAGTAATGTATCTCTAATCAGACAACGGAGGAATTGGTTCAAGAACATAGTTCCACCAAACTTCTACAAATTACGTACATCTACTTTATGCTTTGGTTCAAAGAATTTAGTTCTACTAAAGCTTATGCATGCCATTTGTTTAAGTTCTTCCAGTGGTCAACTCAAATTTTAATTTTGTTTTGTTTTGAAATAATTAGGGATTGTTGTGTTTTACTATATTTCAAAAGAGAAGGCAATGGTTTAGTCTCATATTGAGGGAATTTGATACTTTGCTCCTCCTTATATATGAGTTCTTGCCCATAGGATAATTGAGGGAAACAAATGGATAAGAGCTTTGTACGTGCATGGTGGGCAGCCCAACTGAGTTTGGGTCGGCCGATCCTTTAACCGGGCACGTCGGTGCATGTCGTGTCCTGCGTGTTGGGGGTGCAAATCCAGCCTCCCGGAGCCCCTTGCGTGGGCATGGCCCCGACTTAGTTCTGTCCTTAGGTTCACTAAACCAATTATAAGATGTGCCTCATCTTTTACGATGTTCCACATGTTCATTTGGGCAGTCCCCAACCACAACATAACCTTTCACGCACATTTCTTTTGTTATTTAACAAAGTGTCTGTCGTCGTTCGAAAGAGATGAAAAACTCTCTTATTTTCCTTTCTTCTTGTCTCTACCGATTGTCATTTTGCTAGTCATCGTGATTGTGTGTGCACACTTCACGTCGGCACTCGTTGTTGGATCATGGGAGAGTAGTCACTGTCAGGGACTACTGCACTGACGTTCTCCGTCAAGTAGCACATAAATACTCTTATAGACAGTGCATCCTGCACGTCTCAGAGTAACTCTTGTATAATCTTTCATGTTTACTGTTTAAATCGCAGTTTGTACTCCTTCTACAAACAACAAACCTTTCTATGTGTTTAGTTACAAATATTTTTCCTGACTTACACCGATACATATACATATACATACATATATATATGTGTGTGTATTTGTTTGTTTGTGTGTGTGTGTGTTTGTTTGTTTGTTTTTATGTGTGTGTGTGTGCACGCGCATGTGTGTATGTGTGTGTGTGTATGTGTGTGTGTGAGGGGGGCTCATTCAATGTGTGCGCGGGTAGCTAGCTACCCGCCTCCTATTTTGGTTATTTTTTGGAGTTTCTTACTTTTGCCATGTAGATGGTCACTTTATCTTATAAATTGTTACTTTTCATGTGTACATAGTTATATTTACAACAGCTATAACAAAAATATATAATCACACATTTATTTTAATGTGTATTCTGTCAAGATTTACTTTTTGAATCGAATAGTTATTTTTTTATCAATATAGTTACTTTTTTGTCCAATGAGTTACTTTTCTGACCATATAGTTACTTTTCAGGCAGGACGGGTAGAGAAATCCAGACTACCCGCGTGAGTATTAAAGATAAATTATATATATATATATATATATATATATATATATATAGTCAGGCTAGAATACACTCGAGTGTATCCGGAGCGGAATACACTCAAGTAGTTTTTCATGATGCAATATTTTTTTAAAAAATCTAATCCGTTGATCTTCTTAAACATATCGTGAATAACTCATACGAAAAATTTGAGCACATTTGGATATGTATAGCTCATGTTATGAAGACTGCAAAAATTATGCATTTTAAATTAGTTTCATGCGTCGATTTTGTTGCCCTTGGATGAGTGACTTACACTCATCCAAATGGGCTCAAAATTTGTATGTAGCCTAGTTATAGTATGATGGTGAAGATCAACGGTTTACATTTTATAAAAAATAGTCTTGATAGGCAAACACACTTGAGTGTATGCGTGCGATCCGTACACTCGAGTGTATTCTAGCCTGACTCTCTCTCTCTCTCTCACTATATATATATATATATATATATATATATATATAGTTTGGCTAGAATACACTCGAGTGTACAGATCGCACAAATACACTCAAGTGTGTTTGCATATCAAGACTATTTTTTTGCAAAATGTAAACCATTGATCTTCACCGTCATACTATAACTAGGCTACATACAAATTTTGAGTCCATTTGGATGAGTGTAAGTCAGTCATCCAAGGGCAACAAAATCGACGCGCGAAACTAATTTGAAATGCATAATTTTTGCGGTCTTTATAACATGACATATAAATGTCCAAATGTGCTCAAATTTTGTATATGAGCTATTCACAAGATGTTTAAGAAGATCAAAGGATTAGATTTTTGAAAAAAAAATTACATCGTGAAAAACTACTTGAGTGTATTCTGCTCCGAATACACTTGAGTGTATTTTAGCCTGACTCTCTCTCTCTCTCTCTCTCTCTCTATATATATATATATATATATATATATATATGATCCATCTCTAATACCCGCCCCCTATTTTGGTTACGTTTTTTGGAGTTTCTTACTTTTGACATATAGAGGGTTACTTTATCTTGCAAACTGCTACTTTTCATGCATAGATAGTTACATTTGTAACAGTAGATTCAATAATATGATTATATATATTTCTTGTGTATTCTGCCCAGATTTACTCTTTTAGTCATATAGTTACATTCTTATCTTCATAGTTACTTTTTTGTCCAACCAATTACTTTTCTGATTGTACAGTTACTCTTTTGGCTGATAGGTAGTAAAGTCCAGGCTACTCGTGCAGGTATTGAATAAACGCCCCCCCATAGACACACACACACACATATATATACTCACGCACATATATATATACACACACATGTATATATATATATATATATATATATATATATATATATATAGAGAGAGAGAGAGAGAGAGAGAGTCAGGCTAGAATACACTCGTGTACAGATCACGCCATACACCCCAATGGTGTTTGCCTATCTAGACCATGTTTTTCCAAAATCTAATCCATTGATCTTCATGGTTACAATAATATTAGGTCACATACAAAATTTAAACTCATTTGGATGAGTGTAAGTCACTCGTCCAAGGACAACAAAATCGACGCACAAAATTAATTTGAAATACATGATTTTTGCATTCTTTAAATGCACGACATATAAGTGTCCAAATGAGCTAAAATTTATTATACAGTATGTTCTTATGATAATTAAGAAGATCAACGATTTAGATTTTTCAAAAATTTATTGCATCTTCAAAAATGACTGAGGTGTACGATGCCTCTGGTACACTCGAGTGTACACTAGCCTGACTCTCTCTCTCTCTCTCTCTATATATATATATATATATATATATATATATATATATATATATGCACACATGTTAAGGTTAAAATTTACATAAAAATTAAAAGAAAAATGTGCAACAAGTTGTGCCTCTAGCTTTTTTTGAATGGAAAAAACCAATCCTCTTAAACATTATATTCACAGACATGGGAATCGTAATAATACAAACTAATTTTTATTCTAATATGACAATTGTTGGAAAGTATAAAATTTTTGATGTATCCTTTTTAAGGATTTTGTAATTATAAATTCGTCCTAAAGTATTCTAATAAGAATATATAAAAGGATGTGCGATGGATTTTAGTGATGATTCTTACTTGCAATTTTTAAAATATGGATCGGCCATTGTCGTACTATATACGAAAGTTTTTACACGAGGCTGCATACAGTTTTTGTCTTTATTTTTTAAATTTAAATTATGTCTTGTGTATTCATAAAGGATGCCAAAGTGAGAGCTAACTTTTAGCCGTCTCCCCACTACGCTGCAGGATTTGCCGATCCTTATTTTACAAGGAGTACGCTGCTCCTCCCTTAAGATGCTGACACGCTGGTTAATAAATTACATCTAAACCCGTCATCCTTATTTACATTACAAGTGTAATCAATCAAGACAAGGAGTACGCTGCTCCTCTTGAAAAGAGGAACAGCAAATCCGAACTCACCCACTACATGGTGTCGTCTTTTATGGTTGCTATGTCCGAGAGTATGGCACAATCAATGTCAGAGAAAGTGGAGGACCTAGTACTAGTTTTCGCCGCATAACACTGGAAAAGATCCACACATTGACGTTGCTGACGGAGTGAAGCAATCATCATTTTTTTTGTAGCTTCTCTTTTTGTTGATCTTGTTCCGTAACATTGTGGCTGATATGCCATTAATTGACACAAATTTCAATTTACGTCTTTTTCTTGCAGTCCACCTTATTCACAGAATAGTAATTTATTATCTCTATTCTCAATCCTCTTTTCTTTAGTGAAATATGACGATGCGATGCAATATATATTGTATCTCAAATAATTTAATAATTTCAAACTCTTACAATGTACGAGATGTGTCTAATTCTAATATACATAGTGTAAATCTATTTAGTGAATTGATCGAACACTACTTGAAAATGATTGAAATGTTCCAAATATTTCTGGATACTCTTACGCTCATTGAATCATTTGTATCTACATGCACCGGGATCCTGATTTATGGATCTCTGGGTTCGAGATGATTGTGACTGCTTTTGGGTTTGTTTCTTTAGGGTATTGTGAAATTTCGATTGAGCATCTTGCAAGCAAGGTCCCAACTAAGACTATCGTATAAAGTTCAGTTGAAAATTCTTGGATGGTTACAGTCGTAGAAACAATTCTTGTCATTGCATATTCTTATATGGTTACCGTCGTTGAGATAATTCCTGTTATTTGCAAAAACACCCTATGTCGTTTAAAGTAGGGACCGGATGAGAGAAGTCACAGCTGTCATAAGCAGATTAATCAAACGGGAAAGGCAATTTGAAATCTTTGTGTGCTTGAGTCGTCCGGACCAGTCAAACACGCACGAACGAGCCCCAAACAAATGCATTCCAAATTCAACTAACCATTAAATATGTAACCAATCCTTCGGAAAAGAAATTTCTGCCAGTTGATATCTCTAATGGTCTCCTTGATTGAATCTCTATTCTTCTCCAAAACTTTTTTATGAATGAGACAGTCCAGCTCACCATGCGCAGCAATACTTTTCAAAAAAAATAATTTTTTAAGATTGGATTCACCAAACAGGAAAAGTTCCCACCACGACGGTGGGATCAATTCCTTTTTTTCCTGTAAAAAAGAAGATCCGATTATGTGGTGAATTTCCTTCATGTTTGGTGGATGTACTTATTTTACTTAGTACATGTTTAATAAGGTATAATCAGATGATAAAGTATGAAATTTTTATGAATTTTTATTTTTTTATTAAACGCAGTTGCATAAATTGATTCTAACATACAATCGCATGTTAAAATAAAAATTATATAAGGCAACTAGATGGAGACGGGTCATAGTTTAAATAATACCAGGAGTACCATAGAAACTATGAGTCAAGAGTCCATATGATTGAGCTAAATGCACGATAGATTAAGCAAATAACGGGAAGGCACCCCGGCAGTAGGCCTTTAAAGAAAAAACAATCAATAATCATTAGTCTTGTCTAGGATCTCCTCAATAGTTTAAGCTCTTTCCGTTGTCGTCTTATCTACAAAACGTACAGATGGATGCTCGCTCTCTTTACTCTGCTTTGTGTTGTCCTGAAAATCTGTAATGTAAAAATATGTGATATGAATTTATGATATTTTGAATGATATATTGTTGTTGATCTTTTGGTTGTAAAAACTTCTAATATTTCTTTCAGTCCATATTGCCATATCAAGGATGCCAACATAGCTTGCTTCATAAGTGTCCTGATTTTTATACTGAGAGATCTGAAATATTTGTTGAATAGTTGTCAGCGTTGGTGTGTGCAAGTTCTGTAAAAGGAAGAAGTGGTTTCTAAGAAGGGTAGAGGTGTGATAGAGGATGAAGACATGTGTAGTATTTTCCTCATGTTGGGAGCACAGAAGGCAAAAAAAATAGTCCATGAAAACCTCTCTTCTTCATATTGTTGTCTGTAGGGATCTTATAATACTAAATAGCCAAATGAGAGTCTGATTTTATGTGGTCCCTTGATATTCTAGATAAAATTTGAAAGGGAATAGGTGTCCACATTATGTAAAAAAGTGGTATGTTTAATTAGGAGAGAATGTGGGCCCCATTCCCATGTGATGTGATGTCAAGTATTAGTTGCAAGCTGCCTAGTAAGATATGTTAGGATGATATCCAAGAAGGAGGCTATAATCATTCTTTTGAGAATGTTATCTAGTTGGTTTCCTAACAATATTAGAGTTTTACCAGTAGTGATGTTGGATATAGAGTGTGGGATATGGAGATGCATTGTTTGGTGAATGATGGATTGTCCACGGAACTAGGGATCATTCCAGAACTTGATGTTGTTGGCAATGTGGGGTGGTGTAACAATGCGGTTTTGTATAGAGGGTATGTGACGGTTAATGTGTTTCCAAAATACATGATTTTCTACCAAGAATTTTTGTAATGGTAGTATTTGTCAAGTATGTGTTCTTTCCAAATGCAATTTCTATCCGAACAAAGTGTTGTGATAATTTTAAGGATCAAACAAATGGCATGCGTACCAATGTTGATAATACCCCATCCGTCATATTTTTTGATGTACTAACAATGTCCCAGTTTACCAAATGGATTTTGTTTCCTATATGGATGGGAGCAGGGGGGATACAACTAAGATTATAGGTGATCAGTGATGTGAGCGGGCAATTGAGGACTGTAAGTCTACCAGCTAAATTTAGGAAGTTAGTCTCCACGAGGATAGGTAATTGTTAAATTTGGTGATGATAGGGTTCCATATGGTTTTCTATACTGGTTGTGGGGAACAATAAGGCCAAAGTAGGTGAATGGGAAGTCTTCAATATTGAAGTTGATAAGGGACTGGTATTAACGAATCTTGTCGAGGCTTATATGTGTGTCTATAATCACAAAATTTTGAAGGTTGATCTTGAGTCTCAAGACATAAGAGAAGATACCCAATATGTAGATAGTGTTGATAATGTTTTGAGTCATCAATGTCGATGAAGATGATGGTATCATTAGTATATTGAATGATGTTTTCTTTGCAAACATGAGGAGATGTAATTAGTCCATGGTGAGTTAGATCATATTAGTAAGATGAATTTCACAAGGATGTAAAGGAATGGGAAAAGGGAGTATCCTTACCTGAGTCCATTGAAGCTCTGAAAATATCCAAAGGGTGGTCCATTTACGATAGTTATGAACATGTATGTGTATATACATTCTTGAATCCAACTGATCCATCTATCAGAAAAGTCACATCCCTCCACATACTGATAGCATTGTCAGTTAATATTTTTGAATGATTTTTCAAAGTCAAGCTTTAGTATTTTAAAATATATTTGAATATATAATAATAATTTTCAACATTCTAGTCGATTTAGATCTAAAGTCCAAATTCGAAACCGTCCTTAAAACATTCTGAATTCTTTGTCATTAAGCCAAATTTGTGTCGTGAGAAAAAATAGAGACACTAACCCACTTAAGCAATTCGGGTTCTCAAGTATATTGGCTCAAATCTAACTCAGCCAACCCTATCTTACTAGTTAACTAGTCACCTATTATGACCACACCACGTAATTTCTAAAACAGATCAGAGAGTAGTTTGGTCAAGTTTGATTGGATTAGGTGACTAAGTTGATTTTTTATTCCTCGTATTTCATTCTTGATCACTACCTTTTGCATATAAATGTAGCCAAAAAATGTCAAAATACGCTACATGCCACTTTTTTATTATTTGAATTTTCTATTTTGTAGTTCATCACAAACACAATGTAGGACCTTTAATTGTTGTTAAGTAGACTTGTCAAACTGAGTTAAAATCCGTGGGCACCCACAGGTTGACTCGTTTAAGTCGAATTTGAATGATAAAGTTTGGCAACCACTGGAATTACTCAAGCACATACCCACTTGTTTATTTAGTGAGTTTTGTGGGTGGCTAGCAGACAACCCGCTTAAACAAATCACTTATACAAAAATAAATATAACGATATACTAGTACTTAGTGTAAATAATAATATCTAATACTAATCATTTATTGTTAAGGATTTTCAGTCCAAACTCGAACTTGTCCAACAAGATTTTATATCAGAGATGGATATTGGGGAAAATTAAATCTACGTCTACTACATTATCTACTTGTTCTATCAAACAAATATGGAGTCATACCACAAGTTGGTAGTTTTAATTTATTGATCGTAATCATATATTAGAGGATCTGAATCATACATTAGAGAATTATACGTAAAAATATGTATATGCTTGAATGATTGTAAAAATATAACATTTTTCATTTGACGGTGATAATATATAATCGTAGGTTGTTCTTGTGCTATATTTCATGTAAAAACACTAGATAATGTCTTCTTTTACCTTTGTAGTATCAACTTATAAAATAATTATATATTGTACACATATTATATGGGCACCCACATGTGACCTATAACCTGCTGGGTCAGGTTTGGATTTATCATTCTTTGCCTCGTTTAGAATTGCATCTTTTTGACCGGTACCCACAAAATCCAGAGCCGCAATGATCATGTAGCAAACTCAACACAATCACCCGCAAACCCAAACCCGCAATGACCAAACACAAACCCAACTCAATCACCAGTTTGATAGGTCTACTGCTAAAAAAGGTCCTTTTTTTTGTGCCCTAACGAGTTCAAACCTATAGGGCACGTTTGGTAGGCATTATTAACTCTAGGATTGGACTGCAATACTGCCTAGTTTTACAATCCTACTTTTGGTTGCGTTTTCTTGACACGGATATCTAAACCGGGGGCCACGCAGTCGTATTCAAATGGGATAACTCAATTCCGCGTACCCCCTACCCTGGTATTACTCCGGATAGGTAGAGCCTCGACTCCCTAACAAACCCGACGCCCGCGATTCCCAAAAACTTTCCGATAAAAGTTCTCTCCTATCTTCGGGTCCTTCTCCATATTCTTCACCTGGTTTCTGCCGGTGTCTCCACAAACCTCATCTCCGATCAGCCTCCTTCTCCAATTTCATACTAAATTTTTGCCTCTCCCTTCCCTAACGGAACACTTGCACCTCCTCGCTCCTGGTACAAGTGGATTAGCATCACACAACGGCATCACGAAGTAACAAATTAGGATCAGGAAGAAGCTGCGCTTCTATCAAGTTTTTTTTATTTTTTATGCAAAATAATTGATGTAGCTTGTGGTAATGCTGTTGTTCCTTGCCGCAACATCAGAAAGTAAAGTAACAGTAGATATCAAAGCACTTGCGCACATACGGCAACATTTGCTTCAGCATAAAATCTGGTTGGTTTCGGGAACAGTCGAAGGAGACAAGGTTTAGTATCCCTTCCGGTGGACATCCAAACGCATGATGGGAAAACAAAAGTTCTATCCTGCATATTTACTATCACTATTTAGCACACACTTACATATTGAACATGCTTATTTTACATTAAATATTTAAAAAATAAAATATAATATTCATTACTATACAAGTTTGTATATTTGATAAAAACGTATATATTTTACCTGGACATAATATTTCAAGAAATATAATTTTTATAGGTAATTTATCAATAGATGATTAGGTTTGTTATTAGGTACAAAAATATTCAATACTATACAAGTTTGTATATTTCACAAAAACATATATATTTTACTTGTGCATAATATTTTAGGAAATACAATTTTTATAGGTAACTTTATTAATAGATGGTTAGGTTTGTTATTAGGTATAAAAATGTGGTAGTTCGATATTAAAGGGACAATCATACATATGAGACAACTGAACCAGCGAGGAGCAGAAAGGGAGAGGTGGTGGTTTGACGGCATGCCCTTCTTCTTCGGCTTCGGTCCCCTCCGAGTCCGGGTCGGGCGAGTCGGACGTGACTCAGCCGCCCCATCAGCGGCCCTGCTCCGCTTCATTCGGTTCTTCTCAACGCTAGGCCTGGCGAGCCCCTCATCGTCTGGCTTTATTGGAGACGATTCACCTGAACCAGTCGCCGGTGTCGGGGCCGGGCGTGGCGCGATGGGTTGGAACCAGAGCATGATCCTCTGGACCTCAGTGGGAGGCCCACCAACCAGATCATCATGATGCGAAAACAGAAAGGAAGAGGGTGAGGTCCTCAGTCGAGATCTAGGGCTCAGAGAGGCAAAAGGGGGCGAAATCAGAAAACGCTAGGGGGTCATTTTAGGCGTGTACGCAAATGAAGAACAACGAGGAAGAGGGAGAAGGTACAATGGTTGAAAAATCACCTGCTCAAGCTGAGGACGAACGAGATGCGTCGTCGGTCATGAAATCGCCTTGACCAACCGATCGAATCAGTACGCCACGAGCCCATCGAATCGAGCAGCACCACGAGCAGAGCACCTTGACGAATTCAACCGCGAGCAGAGCATCGGGCAGCCATGAAGGAGACGGTGGGGAATGGAGATGGCGGGGGAGGAGGAGACGGTGGAGTCGAAACCCTAGCTAGCCCAGAGAGGACTGGGCGTAGAAGGAGGATCAACCAGTACCCAGAGAGGATACGACGGGAAGGAGAGGCGGAAAAGGGTGGCGTGGATGCGGGGGAGAAGTAGAGACGAACGGGGAGAGGGATGGGAGAGTCGGGGGGCGTCGGGGCGGAACCCGCGCCTCGGCGATTGAGAATCTCGCCAAAATTGACGTGATTCTGGATGTCCGCGCAATATGAGTAGGGCAGAACGCCGCATTTCAAGTGCCGATTTTGATAAATCAACATATGGTTAGCCAAACTGTGTAATTATGAATGCAACGGTTGAAATGTCGCGCCCAACTACAATGTCGCGCCCAAATACAGTACCCAAACATAGCCTAAGAGAGAAAGGGTGCCTTGTTTTGGGTAAAAGGAAATTTAATGTTTTTCTAAAATGTGATTAGTAACCACTCTCGTTTCTGGTGATATTTTGACCGAAAATAATGTCATATCAGTTACGTGAGGATAACGGTGGAGATATTTATACTTTGCAAAGAAAAAATATATAATAGAGGAAATATAAAAAAAAGTTAAGAAAAATTGTGAGAAGAGAGAGGGTTAAGGAGAACGCAACATGGACTTGCTCTTTTTATAGTAGTATATATATCCTAACCATTAGTGGAACCCTTTGGAATTCTTTCCTACAAACCAAACATGGCCATACTACAACTAATAGTAATATTACTAGCTAAAACAGTTGTCATAAACCCCTTCCTGTTAGTAGCTAACACTATAAGTTATACTCCTTATTTCAAATATCTTCTGCCCTTATGATTAATCAGGACTACTGATTTTTCTTTAACTCAAATGAAAAGTTATTTTTTTGATAAAAGGTCATTCATTAATAAAGACAATAGCAAGCTAGCACCTGCTACGTCGATTGTTACACTACTGGTTTGCTAAAAAAAGGTGGGGAGTTCTGTAGAAAGAAGTGAATAGTCTGTGGGGGAGGCACCCCATAACAAGCCTCGAAGCATGACAACTAGAGTTAAAATACTAAAAATGCTAGTATATGAAGATAGTGCAAAATCCTGTCTATTATTGTAGCAGGCCAATTCTAGTTTCATCATCCATCATCGCCTTCAGGTCACAGAGAAAACGTGCCTCTGATTCCCCTTCATGTGAGTCATATGAGCCCTCCTTTTATCTTCTTCCATGCAGTGTGAAAGGATATGAAGATCTAAAATAATCTGGGTGATGATGGTGCTCCTTGGTTTTATGGTGTTGTTGAATATTATGTTGTTTCTTTCTCTCCATAAGTTCCAACATATGGTGACTAAGAAATTATCCCCATTGAGGGTGTAGTTATTTCTGGTCGGTGTGAGACCAGTTGGAAAAGTTGTGAAGTTGTGGGTTAGATTGTCAACCCTAAGAAAATGCGAGATGATGTTGCTAGAAAAACTATAATCGAATAACCAGTGATCCACAAAGTCAGAGTCACTAAGGCATAGGGAGCATCTCAAAGGACCACAAAAACCCCTTTTTGAAAGGTTTTTATCAGTTAGCAGTTTGTTGTTAAGCAGAAGCCAGAAGAAGGTCTTGAGTTTTTGTGGCCACTTTTGTTTCCAGATATAGGAGAAGGGCGGGGAAATACCTCTAAAGGTCAGGTGGTTGTAGGCAAGTTTGACAGTATAGAGTTCTCCCCATCTCCAAGAAATCTGGTTTGAGGAGTTGTTTTCTAGTTCTAGTATCTAGTTCCTAATGTTCTCTTGATTAAGGTGTCGAAGCAAGAACCTCTTTAATGAGTTAGATCTCCTATTTGTAAGGAGGCCAAGAGATTTGGTAGTATTTAGATTTTTTAGTTTATTTGGTATAGTCCAAGAAGTATGCATGTTGAGGATAGTTTGGTGTTTATACCACGAGTCTTCCCAGAAAGATATGAGTTTGTGTGAGTGGGGGGGGTGTTGATGATTTTTTTAATGTGGGGAATGTGTTTGTTTATTTATTTCCAAAGAGGGGAGGCGGTCTTGTTGTGTGTTTTATGCCAGGGGAGAGCTTTTGGTAATATTTATTTGTCAGCATGTTTCTCCAGATTTTGTTGTTGTTATTGGCCAAGCAGTTAATTATTTTTGTGATCAAATAGAAAGCATGAGTTTCTAGATTGATAATTCCCCATCCCCCTTGATTAATGGGGGCTGTGATGGTATCCCAGTTGACCAGGTGAAAATGTTTGCTTATGTTGGAGGAGTTGTGGTGATTGTTTCAAAGGAAATTTCTTTGAATTTTATCAATGGTCTCTCTGGTCTTGGAGGGAAGTGGAATGCAACTCAAGTAATGGGTGGTTATTGGTGTGATGGCACTGTTGAGAAGGTAGAGACGACCGACTAAATTAAGGAAATTGTTTGTCCAAGATGATAGTTTGTTGTTTATCTTCTCTATGATCGGGGTCCAAGTGTAGTGGGAGATTTTGAGTGACGTGATAGGAAGGCCTAGGTAGGTAATAGGGAAGTTTTCTATCTTGCATCTCAATAAGTCTTTGAATCTAGTCATCAAAGATTGTTTGATGTGAACCCCAAAAATTGAAGATTTTTGCAGGTTTATCTTGAGGCCCGATATGTATGAGAAGATTCCTATAATTCTGATTGTGTTGATGATGGATTTGTCCTCAAGGGAGATAAGGATGATAGTGTCATCCGCAAATTGTATTATGCTCTCATGACACTCCGGGGGAGAGCTAATTAGACCTCCTTCTACTCATAGTTGTATCATTCTACTCAGGATAGAAGTGACAATGATAAAAAGGTAAGGGGATAGTCGATCCCCTTGTCTAAGGCCATTTGAGTTTTTGAAGTAACCAAATGGTACTCCATTTATTATGGTTGAGAAATGCTTTGTGGATATACAAGCTTGTATCCAATGGATCGATTTTGCAGGGAAACCAAAACCCTTGAGGGTATGAGTGATGCATTGCCAATTAACAAAGTCAAAGGCTTTTTCAAAATCCAGTTTAATGGCCAAGACTAGAGATTTGTTAATATGGCAATGGTGGATGGTTTCGTTGACCATCAGGTAAGCATCCTGAGTGTTGCGCTCTTTGAGGAAAGCATTTTGATTTAGAGGAATAATATGGTTGATGTGTGGCTTGATTCTGTTAGTCAAAGTTTTTGCAATGATTTTATAAGATGTGTTGATTAGGCTGATAGGTTTGTATTGTGAGATGAGGTCTGGTTGTTCAATTTTTTTGATGAGAGTTATGAAGGTTCTGTTTAAGTGTTTGATGATATTGTGGACATTTTTACTCTGATGTAATTCCATCAACAAGCCTAGGAAATTTTTTTGTAGTGATCCCAATTGGTTAGGTAGAATTCCACATTTAATCCATATGGTCCAGGAGATTTGTTCAGACCTAAAGATTTAATGGCCTGGTTTAGTTCGTCTAAGGTGAAGGCTTGGATAAAGGAGTGAGATTGAGGGATTTTTTTGGAACACAGAATAGTCCAATCTAACTCTTTTAGGCAAGAAGGTTGGTGGTGAGTGTTGAAGGTTTTTTGAAAGTGTTCAGTAATGTGGGTAGTGATAGAAGATTTTTCCATAGTGATAGAGCCGTGGATTTTGAGACATGTGATGGTGTTTTTTCTGTGATTGTTGTTACAAGTTTTATAAAAGAATTTGGTATTCATATCTCCTTCTTTAACCCAAGTCATCTTCGCTCTTTGTCTCCATTTAATGTCTAGACATTTTTTTAAGTGTTCCATCTCTGCTCTGATAGTTTAGGAAAGAGCGGGGTCCAGTGAGGTGTCTTGATTTACGAAATGGAATTGTTGTTCTAGGCTTTTTAAGGTGTTGTTGAGGTTGTTTGGGTGTTGGAGGGTCCAATTTTTGATGAAGGTTTTCACTTGCTTAGTATTATGGAGAATGTGCAAACCCATATTGGTAGTTTGAGGTTCAGCTAAACTCGAATGATTAGCACATTGGTTTGAGAAGATTTTGAATGTAAGCTAGAAATTGTGGAAGCCAAAAAAATTGGAAGAAAACATAACCACACAATACTTTTAAATAATCTTTCTTCCCCTTTCCCTCAGTGTTCTCTACCTCCTTGCCTTACGCACGCTCGGGAGCGGGATCTAAAAAACTACCCTTTCCCGTTTCATTTTTGAGACTTCCGCCTGAGCGTGGAACGATAGAAATTAGAAAATCTCGAGGGTTTTGAAGTGGAGCTAATGAGTCTATCTCTACTGCAAGGCTACTCTTCCGATGAGGAGGGAGAGGATCCACCTGCGGGGTACGAGGACGATAGTTCACCCTCCGTCAGTGACGGGGAGGACGGCGACGCCTCTAGGAGCCAACGAACTAAGGGGAGATCCATATTCGATCACCCCAGCCCTTCTTCGAATTCGTTGCTTCCCTCGGCATTCGCTGTTTTCTCAGAGGTAAGGTATCAATTGTTTCCATTGTCATTGGTTTAGGTTTTGCAATATCTGTTTTAAGTACCCTGCCCAGGTGGGGTGCAGCATTAGCTAGAACCAATCTGAAAACACCTACTATCGTTGTCACTCCTTATAAAAACAACAAGGATATTTAGGGCCAGCATCTTTATCGCCATCTTCTTAGACCAGAGATGCGTCATCGATTCAAACAGTAATCATTCCACTCTCAGATTTTTGTGTCGCAAATCTTTGGTACAAGAATATGGTATCCACATTTAAGCTGCTCGTAAAACTTCTCAGGACCTCTTTCTAATATGCTCTTAAGAACAGCTGCCAATCATTCTGCAGTCAGCTGAGAAAGAAAGCGTCCCAATTTGATATTCTCCACTAAATTTGCCAGGAAGAGAATCAAATTATGGATCACAGCTGGTACCTGTTTGTCATTGTGGATCACAGCCTTAATAATGATGCGTCACAGCCTTAATAATGATGCGTCCGTTTTATACAAGTGGCAAAACTTTGTATGGTAACTATAGTTTAGTGATATTGTGGCTTCTGAAAGTTGTCATGTAGTACAACTTTTCACGGAGATCTGATCGTATATCTGATTTAGGAAATTAGCCGCCCTACCTAAATCATTAAGCAATTCATCTGTTACACTGTTACCTGAACGATATATTTATTTTCCACGTTAATTTGAAGTACTGCAGTAGACACACCACTGTAAGCTTCCATCATTCGTACCAATACCAACATTGAAAAGCAGAATCTAGCCTTGCCTAGTTTCTTCAGTTCAACCACTTCCTTTTCAATCATTCTATACCAACACCTCTTCTTAAGCCTGATAATTGAATGCGTTCCATTGTAGTTGGTGCCCAAAGTTGCCTGTAGGTGTGCCTAAAGATATGGCTAAATATATCAATAGATTTTGATTTAGAGTTGGAGTATTTGGTGGTGCAGAGGCATTTTTACACAGTGTCAACATGGAGTTGGGTGCAAGACATACAGACGTGTCTCTCTCCTCGCCTACAGTGGATTTCTCTAATGTTTTCAACCTGGTGGATAGTCAGTGTTGTTTCTCTAATTTTCTTGTTACGACATCCATTTGTTTATGAGATCAGAGACAACTACAACCTTCTTTTTCATGCTTGGTATCTTGATGAAAGAACTGTTATTGGGGACATAGAGGTGGCCAAGGTGCTTGACATCATTCAGAGGATTGGTTCAGGAATGAGTCCTAAATTGAATATTTGTGAAATTGAGTTTTTCTGGCCTAAACGTGATGGTAGGAACTAGGAAGCATCAAAAGGGGTTATTTCCTATGGATATGAGCATAATAACAAGTTCGGGATTCAGCAACTTTTCGGCCGGCTGAAAAAAATCAAATTTCGGAAAAAATCGAAATAAGTCGTGAAAAGATTGATAAATTTCGGTCAAAGTTCGGTCAACTATTTGGAAATAATCGAGAATAAGTTGGCTTTATAAGTATATACATATATATGTATGTATGTATATATATATAGATAAATGTATGTATGTACATACATATGTGATGCATGCAATTGTTACTGCCACAAGACATACAATCTTAGTGAGTGAAAAAGTAGGAAAAGAAGTAAAAAATAGTTGAGTAATAACATGAACTGTCCTAGGAGTGGGGGGTTTGAGGTTTAGTGTGTATTAGGAATTTTGTGTACTTACATGGTTTGGTAAAAAAAGAGCAAGCGACTTAAAAGAGAAAAATCGTGAAAAGTCATGAAGAATCGTAAAAAATCGTATAAATCGTGAAAAAGCGGGATTAATCGTGAGAAGTCGTGAAAAAACGAAAATTGACATATTAATCGTGATGAATATTCGGGAGCCTATAACATTGTGAAAAATCGCCGATATTTTGTAAAATTCGGAGACTTTTGTTACTATGGATATGAGGAGACCTTTGTTGAAAGTATAGTTACTTGCAGTTGCAGGAGTTGTTAGCGGGGTTAGAGATCTATTGAAGGATTGGTCATGAGGAGGACGACCTAGGCTGTTGAGTTGATGCATCCTCTTTGTAGCGCATGATCCAAAGAGTGAGCTCTCTTTTCTTTGATCATGCATTGTATTACTAGAGAGAGAGATGTAGGATAGGCCCCACCTTTACGCACTTATGAGCGTAGGCGTCGCCGTGTCATTAGTTAGGCTTTATTGGCATGTTTTATTTTATTATGTGTTTTCTCTTCTTATGGGTTTTTGTAAAGTCATGTGGTTTTAGTCCCACATTGGCTATCGTGTGTTTAGTCTTTCTTTTAGAAGCCTATATAAAGGCTCTATGGGCATCCATGTAGAGACAATTTATGAATGAGAATTATCATTTTAGTCATTGCCTAGTTTATTTTTTAAATAGCCGTAGTTTTACATTAAGTGGTATCAGAGCCTAACCCTAAAAGCATTAGGGTTAGGTCCTTCCCAGCCGTCATCCTCCATCCTCCAGCCGTCACCCTCCAGCCGTCATCCTCCACCTTTACCAAACCCGCCGCCACCGCCGTTGCTACCAAACCCTGCCCGCTGCCCTCTTCTCCTACCGCCGCCGTCTGTTGCTGCTTCTTCTGTCACCCCTGTTATGACTGTCGCTTCTACTGTCGCCCCTGCTACGGCTGCCGCCGCCGCCCCGGCTGCTGTAGCCGCCGCCCCCTGCTGCTGTTGCCGCCGCCGTCCCCTGCTGCTGCTACCACTACAGTCACCGGCTGCTGCTACCGCCGTCGTCCACCGCCACTGTTGTCGTCGCCGGCCGCTGCTGACATACCGCCGCCGCTGCTGTTGTCTGCGATAACTGACCGCCCATGCTCCTAGTAAGCAACCCTGATTTTTTTTTTCCAGGGGCTCTCGCCCCCGAACTCCCGAGCAGGGGCCGCTGGCCCCCTGAAACCCCCAGCCAACTCATCGTCGAGTTGGATCAGCGGAAGCTGTGGCTGGATCGACGTCCTCCACAAAGATGGCAACCTCTTCTACACAAAGTAAAGGGTATTCAATATCTACAATTCGAGTAAGGTCTTTCCATTGTTATTGTACCTTGTTCTTCTTCTGCATTTTTAGTACATTCGCAATATGGTCCATAGGGAGTTTTGATTCCTCCACCACAAAATTGCCAAGTCCCATTTTTGTGAGAGGTTTTTCTTTGTTCAGCGTACTATTTACTTTCATATATTTGTCCGTTTTTTTTTTCTTGAGGTTTTTTTTTTCGCGTTGTACATCTCAGAAACTAAGTTTTCCTTTGGCACGTTAATTTTTGGCTGTTTCGTTGCAATTCATTATGTCGGATCATAGGTCTCATAGCCCTGTATTGGAACCCACTCCGGAAGCAGCCCCTGCGTCTTCCCGAACCCCCTTTAACCTGGATACTCTTGGTCAAACACTCAATTCCATCATGACTGAGCTTCGCACAATCCGCCAAACACATACCCTCCAGGCCGGTCAGAATCCCGCACCTTATTTGGGATATGGCATGCCACCAAAAATAGGGAATGCACCTTGATCCCCATTAACTCTTACCCCCCTGCAAATCTGTGCACCACAACCCCAAGAAATCCCCGACTACCAAAACTTAGGGGCCACTGACCCTTTTGTTGAACATGACCCTTACTCCCTACATGCCTATGAGGAAAACCACCACTACTACCCACCGTATTATCAGCCTCCCAATTATACGCCTCAACCCGCTGCTCCACACACAAACCTTGCTCGGAGATACCCCCCTCAACACAATGCCCTTGACCCCCAATTCGTTCCTGCAAATCATTATCCACATCCTCAACAACCAATGGATCCGCCTTATCATCCCATCCACCCTCCTGCGCCACGTCCTCGTCCCCCTGGACATGATGCTTTTCACGCCCCCCCACGTGGCCCAGCCTTTCCCCAACATCCTTACGGTCACTACCACCCAGGACACCCACCTCATGATGATATCATCCGCCGAGTTAAGGTAGATGCACCTACTTTTGATGGAAAACTTAACCCTAAGGCTTTTCTCGATTGGATTACCAGTTTGGAAGATTATTTCAACTGGTATAACATGACAAATGCTCAATGGATTAGGTTTGCCAAAATGAAACTTGAAGGGTCTGCCAAGAGGTATTGACAAGGCGTCCAACGTGACATGGAGTGTAGTGCTTAGCCTCCTATTCTATTTTGGGATGAGATGAAAACCAAGCTACGTGAACGCTATGTACCCTCCCAATACCAAAGACAACTTCTTTCTGACTGGTTGGCCCTTAGCCAAGGGACATCTTCTGTTCAGGAGTACATGGAACGGTTTGAAGAGGCTAAAAACTGTTGTGCTCACAATGACTCAGACTGGCAATTAGCCGCTCGCTTTGTGCATCGTCTACACCCCGATATTAAGCGAGAAATGCAATTGCAACAATATGACTCCTTAGACGATGCTTTTCACCGCGCCCAACAAGTCGAGAGTTACCTACAACCTGCTTCTCGTGGTCTTTCATTTTCTCGTTTTGGCCAACGTACTCAATCAACCAGTAATCCGATCACCACCTCGTCTCGTTCGGCCTATCCTCCGCCCCAACCATCTCCCCGAGGTTCTTCACTCCTTTCAGCCAGTAAAGGTAAGGAGATAATGTCAACTCCAATCCGACCTCCTCCAACAGGCCGTGAATGCTTTCATTGTCATAGCACGACTCACTTAGCTGCCTAATGCCCTCGTCGTGCTCTTTTTGTGTTCTCGGATTCTCCTGATACCAGCCCAGAGGATGACATTGAGTATGAAGATGTTCTTCCAGCCTCTGAACCCTCAGATGATGACACCGATTATGAGGACGATCCTTCTTATCTTCAAGTCATGCGTGTTCTTGCTGCTCCTTCAGAAGGGGATGAATGGAAACATACCACCCCCTTTCAAACCTTTTTCAAACACGCTGGTAAAAGTTGTAAATTCCTCATTGATGGGGGTAGTTCTCAAAATATCATTTCACACCATGGATTGAAGCGCATGGAGTTGCGCCCTGAACCACATTCACAACCACACAAAGTCCATTGGGTGAACCAGATTAGCTTGCCCATCACCCAACGTTGTCTTGTGCCCATCACTCTAGGTGTTTATTCGGACCACATTTGGTGCGACGTGTTGCCCATGGATGTTGGCCATGTCATTTTGGGACGTCCTTGGATATATGACTTAGATGCCCACAATGAGGGACGCTCCAACGTTTATACTTTTAAGCACAAAGGAAAACACATCCGATTAGCACCTACTCGTTTCATTTCCCCTATCAAAAAGAGTCCACCGCCTGATCCCCAATCCTCTAAATCCCAACACTCTCTACACCTTGTCTCTCGACGAGAGCTTGAGGAAGCCAGTCGAGAATCTGGATGCATGTATGTGCTATACATCAAAGAATCCACTCCCATGTCTGATTGTCAGCCCCCACCGGAACTTGCCTCCCTTCTCGACGAGTTTCAGGACATGACACCCACCGACCTTCCGGATGAGCTCCCTCCTATGCATGATATTCAGCACGAGATTGCTTTGATTCCCGTGTCTTCGCTCCCTAACCAACCTCATTACCGTGTGAACCCGACCGAGCATGCTGAATTGAAACGTCAGGTTGATGCCCTCCTTCTCAAAGAGCAAGAACCCTTGTGCGGTTCCTGCACTACTTGCTCTCAAGAAGGATGGTAGTTGACGTATGTGTTTAGATTGTCGACCCATCAATAAGATCACTGTCAAATATCGATTTCCTATTTCACGCCTTGACGGCATGCTTGATCTATTGATGGGATCCCATTATTTCTCTAAGATTGACCTTCGTAGCGGTTACCACCAAATCCGTGTTAAACAGTCTCATGAATGGAAGACTGCCTTCAAAACCCCAGACGGTTTATATGAGTGGCTAGTTATGCCTTTTGGCCTTTCGAACACACCCAGTACCTTCATGCGCGTCATGAACCATGTGTTACGGCCATTCATTGGAAAATTTTTAGTGGTATACTTTGATGACATTTTGATTTTTAGTAAGACCAAGGACGAACACCTAACTCATCTCCGACTCATCTTTGACACACTTCGTATTGAGAAATTGTACATCAATCTAACGAAGTGCTCGTTCCTTCAAGATAAAGTCCTATTCCTTGGCTATTTTGTATCTGCTATCGGCATTGAGGCTGACCCAGCCAAAGTCAAGGCCATCACTGATTGGCCTCAACCCACTTCAATTTTTGAGCTTCACAACTTTCACGGGCTGGCTACTTTTATCGTCGATTTGTTCGAGGATTTAGCACCATTATGGCTCCTCTCACTGAGTTAATGAAGTGTGACAAATTAGAGTGGACACCATCAGCCAAACGTGCTTTTGAGGCAGTTAAAACTAAATTGACCGAAGCTCCAGTTCTTTGCCTTCTCGATTTTCCCCTCTCTTTTGAAGTATCTTGTGACGCTTCTGGTGTTGACATTGGAGGTGTTCTGAGTCAAGAAGGGTACCCTGTTGCCTTTTTCAGTGAGAAACTCAATGAGACAAAGCGTTAATATTCCATGTATGAAAAAGAATTCTACGCTGTTGTGCAATCCCTGCGTCATTGGAGGCACTACCTTCTCCATCAAGAGTTCATCCTTTGGTCTGACCATCAAGCCCTTCGATTTCTAAACTCCCAAAAGAACTTAAATGTGCGTCACGCCAAGTGGTGTGAATTTCTTCAGGAGTATACTTTTGTCCTCAAGCATCGCTCAGGTGTTGAGAACAAGGCCGCAGATGCTCTCAGTCGTTGCTTGACCACCACCCTACAGTCTATGAGCGTTGAAGTTGTGGGCTTTGACCGACTGAAAGAACAATATCCCACCTGTCCTGATTTCGCGACTATTCAGTTTGAACTTCTTAGTAGCACACCCGACCATGCTTCTGATTTTAGTCTACGTGATGGATTTCTTTTTCATGGCACACAATTGTGTATCCCTTCTACTTCAGTTCGAGATTTTCTCGTTTGGGAATTACATGCTGGTGGCCTCGCTGGCCATTTCGGTAGGGATAAGACCACCACCCTAGTGACAGACAGATTTTATTGGCCTTCCTTACGTCGTGATGTAGCTCGCATCGTGTCTCAGTGTCGTACTTGTCCATTGGCCAAAACCAAAAGACAAAATACGAGTCTTTACACTCCTCTCCCTATTCCGCATGAGCCTTGGAAGGACTTAAGTATGGATTTTATTTTAGGTCTTCCCCGCACTTCCTGTGGCCATGACTCTGTGTTGCGTCGTTGTTGATCGTTTTTCGAAGATGGCCCACTTCATTGCCTGTAGTAAGACTTCTGATGCCTCTCGTATCGCCTGCCTTTTCTTCAATGAGGTAGTCAAACTACACGGACTTCCTTCCTCCATAGTCTCCGACCGTGATGTAAAGTTTGTTAGCTACTTTTGGAAGACTTTGTGGAAAATCTTTGGTACCAACCTCAAATTCTCTTCTGCCTTTCACCCTCAAACTAATGGTCAAACTGAGGTGGTTAACAGGAGCTTGGGTAGACTTCTACGATGTCTTGTTGGTGAGCGCCTAGGCAACTGGGACTTATTGCTACCTACTGCTGAATTTGCTTACAACAGTTCTGTAAATCGATCCACAGGAAAGAGTCCTTTTGAAGTTGTTAATGGATACAAACCCCGCCAGCCTATAGATCTCGTACCTATGACCACTAATGACCGCACTTCCCACACTACTGAGACCTTTACCTAACACATTCATGATTTGCATGCTGAGATTCACCAATAACTTACTTTGTCTTATGAAAACTATAAGCTTTCTGCAGATGCACGTCGTAGGTTTCAAGAGTATCATGTGGGAGATTATGTGTTAGTACGTGTGTGCCTTGAACGCTACCCCAAAAATTCTTTCAAGAAGCTTCATGCCAGAACGTCGGGACCTTTCCAAATACTTAGTCGACAGGGACCGAATGCCTATGTACTGGATTTGTCAGCAGATTGGGAGATTAGTGCAATATTCATTGTGGAGGATCTTTCTCCTTATCGTGGTACATTCGAGCCCCCTCCACCACCAGCAGCAGCTTCTTCAGACCGTCACCGTGCTTCACCGCCGTCAACAACGTTACTGCCTCTACCTCGCCTTCCTCAGCAGCCGCCTGAGCACATCGACACCGTCTTGGACGACCAGACCGTCCTCACCAGCCAGGGCATTTTAAGCCATTTCTTGGTTTGTTGGAGAGGTCGTTCATCAGCAGACGCCACATGGATCACCGAGGAGGAGTTTCGCTGCGTTGATGCAGATCTTCTAGAGCTCTACCTCAGTACTGACTCGACGGAGTCGAGTCTTTTGCAGCCGAGGGGAGTTGATGTAGAACAGGCCCCACCTTTACGCACTTATGAGCGTAGGCGTCGCCGTGTCATTAGTTAGGCTTTATTGGCATGTTTTATTTTATTATGTGTTTTCTCTTCTTATGGGTTTTTGTAAAGTCATGTGGTTTTAGTCCCACATTGGCTATTGTGTGTTTAGTCTTTCTTTTAGAAGCCTATATAAAGGCTCTATGGGCATCCATGTAGAGACACTGTTTATGAATGAGAATTATCATTTTAGTCATTGCCTAGTTTATTTTTAAATAGCCGTAGTTTTACATTAGAGAGGCTAGAATATATATATATATATATATATATATATATATATATATATATATATATATATATATATATATATATATATATATACACAGAGAGAGAGAGAGAGAGGGAGCGGTTAGAATACATCAAGTGTATATATATATATATATATATATATATATATATATATATATATATATATATATATAGAGTCAGGCTAGAATACACTCGAGTGTACGGATCACACGGATACACTCAAGTGTGTTTGCATATCAAGACTATTTTTTGCAAAATGTAAACCGTTGATCTTCACCGTCATACTATAACTAGGCTACATACAAATTTTGAACCCATTTGGATGAGTGTAAGTCACTCATCCAAGGGAAACAAAATCGACGCACGAAACTAATTTGAAATGCATAATTTTTGCGGTCTTCATAACATGAGCTATACATATCCAAATGTGCTCAAATTTTGCGTATGAGTTGTTCACGAGATGTTTAATAAGATCAACAGATTAGATTTTCAAAAAAAATATTGCATCATGAAAAACTACTTGAGTGTATTCCGCTCCGGATACACTCGAGTGTATTCTAGCCTGACTCTATATATATATATATATATATATATATATATATATAGAGAGAGAGAGAGAGAGAGAGAGAGCGGTTAGAATACATCAAGTGTATTTAGCCCCCAATACAACCAAGTTTGCAACCGTTGGATCAGATTTTTGAAATATATATAAATATAAATATACAGAGGAGAGGGAGAAATAAATTTGCAATCGGCAAATAAAATTCTAATTCATAATCGACCATCTGGACAAAGGCCTCAAAGTTGGCTTATATAAGACTCTGCGACTTGACGTGCAAGTCAACAAAATATAAAACGAAAATCCTAATGCAAGCAAGTAAAACAAGGAATTAAAATCCTAATAAAGAAATTCGGAATTAAAAATAACACAAATTTCCTAAATGCATAAAGAACCAAATAAAAGCCCAACTTGAGCGCAAGAAGCTCTAATTAGGATTGTTTTGGATCCGGGCTTGCTTCCTATTCAAATCTCCTTTTGTGGATTGCATCAATCTCCTCCCCTTAAAAATGCGAACCTCCGGTGAAGTAGGGGTAGGTCCAATGACTCCTTGCCATGAGCTGACAGGAGGCATCTCTTGAAGGACACGACCTAGCTGCCTGGAACTATAGGATGTCCATCGGAAGAGTTGTCAGGCGTTGCCAAGTCGGAAGGAGTATGTGTTGTAGAACCCATCATGTCACACATGACGATCATATTGCCATGGACGACCAAGCAGTATGTGAGAAGTTGTCATCGTGAGCACATCACAAATGACAATATCGTTGTAAACATCGTGAAATGAGAAAGGAACTCTGTAGCAGTGGGTCATAGTCTGAGAAGTGCCATCAACCCATCGTAAGTGATACGGCTTGGGATGGGGCTCCTAACTCCTGAACAACTTAAGAAGACACTATATTGGTTGAGGATCCTCCATCAACTGTCAGTATGTACATGCGACCTTGAACCTCTACAACTGAATAAAACAATGACGTGCGACGTCGGTCATCAGGAGGTGGACTTTGTATAACCATGATGACCCGATTTTGCAGATCAGGGTCACCTGTTTCATCTTCCTCTTCTTCCTCGTCACTAGGTTCGGAAGCCAGAAAGACATCTTCATATTCTATGTCATCATCGTCTTTTGTCGTTGTAGTCATCACACGACGTGGACACTGATTTGAACCAGTGTTCAGGAAATCGGTCTAATCGGCCGAATAATCGGTTTGGTGTACCTACCGCCCCGTATATAGCAAATCGGACCTATAATCGGTCCAGGACCGATTAATCGACCGATCAAGCGTATAATCGGCGATTAATCGGCCGCTTTTTAAACTCCAATAGCTACATAAATTTTTTTACATTTTTTTTTAAACTTATTGTTGGTCATTACATTTACATTCCCTTCACCCTCTTTACATATTTGGTCTTGTCTCCCTAATTTCTCAATGAGTACATAGTTTAATGATCATTGAATTGCTTCTTATTGTCGATTTTCTCTTCTCAAATATAGTTATTGTTTCTAATTATTTATTCGATGCAAATGGATGCCTCCTCTAATTACTCCTCCATTTTCCCCTTAAGCCAACTATTAATCCAAGATTGAACTTGTCCCTTATTACTGCCCCGTTTTCCATTCATCTCCATTTCAAATACTACTGTTGCAATTTCATATTAGAAATATATATGCTATTATTTGTTATAAGTCATTAGTAATAAGCCACTTAATTGTCTTTTATGTCAGCATATATTTGTTGTTACTATTTGTTCAACCAGTCATGTGCAATAATGTGTTACAATGTGTTCTCTCATATACTATTGCAGTCTTCTGGTCTTGTGTGTGTTTGGTTTGATGTGATTTTATACATTTATAATGGTCAATATATAAATTTATGTATTTATAATTAATTTATTAAAAAATGCAAAACCGATTAAAACCGATTATACTCCTGCTTATACTCCCGCATACCGCATATACTCTATTCGTTGCCCTGTCCGCCCGTACACCGATTACCGCTTTTCAAAACACTGATTTGAACGATGACCATATGCATGACATGAAAAGCATTAGATAGGCTTGGTAACAACTGGTTTGGAGGATTCACTTTCAGTAGTCGGTGTTGTTGTAGTAGTCACCCCTTAACGTAGTTTCCACCCGGGTGACCGCAATCGGGGACGACGCCTGATCTCCTATTCAATTCTTTCAGCACTTTGAATAGCATCATCTGGAGAAGTGAAATGCATGACTGCTAGACGATCAACTACCTCATCGCGAAGTCCTCTACGAAAATTTGGCGATGGCTACGGTGGCATCCATCCGAACCTCAGATTGGTTGCATAATTCTTGAGATTTACTGGCGTACGTGGCGACAATGTCGTCGTCCTGCTTGAGATCTTGATATGCCAAGTAGGTCTGCTGCTTGTAATCCCGAGGTAAGAAGCGCTGCACAATCAATTGACGCAATTCTCCCCATGTGTCGACGGGGTTGTCTCGCGGTTGTCTCGCGGTTGATTCCACCATACTAGAGCGGCTCCCTGAAACTTGGAGGTGGCTATCAGGACTTTGGTTGCCTCACTAAAGGTTCTGTATAACTGAAAATACTGGTCGACGCAGTGCAACCAGTCAAGCACAATCTTGGCGTCACACTCGCCCTGGAATTCCGGTAGCTTCATTTTAACAATGCGTTCTGCTTGTAAGGGTTGAGGGGTTGGTTGACAGACATTGTTGTTGCAGTTAGCCTCCATTGCATTCACACGTTGTTCAAAGGTTGTAACACGACGAAGGAGAAGTTCAAAAGAGTCATCGTGTTCGGCTTGATGTTGAATTAATTCCTCTTGTCGTTGCATTAGGGTGCCCCGTTGTTGTTGTAGTTGAGCTATATCACCCTGTTGTTGCTTCATCATGTTGTCTAATTGTTGTTGAATAGCCTCCAAGGTGGCAGCGGTTGTGGCCATGAAAGCCCTCTACTTTGTCATTGACGTATTGAACAGTCACCATGCTTTGCTAGAAGAAAGCCTCCTTAAAGTCGATGTAGAAGGAGGTGCCTTAGAATGAAGGTTGATCCAGTATGCCCTGACCCTACGCCGATCCAACTTTTCGGGGCTGCTTACTAGTAGTCTAGAGGCGCGTTGTTGATTGCCATAGGTACTACTAGCTATAGAGGCGCCGTTGCCTTGCGGACATTAATGCTGAGAAAGGGGTTGAACATGACTGCTGGAGGCCTTTGTGGGATGTAGGGACTTGGACATGTGATAGGTCGGAAACGACAAGATGGGAACGAGATCTGGGCGCAGAGAGGAGGTAGCGGATCAACTTTCCAGTTGTGGTGCTGGTTGCGTGAAGGGCAAGCCGGGTCTGGGCGGCAAGAATAGACGATGCAATCTCTTCCTCGTGTAGGATCGGGAGACCAAGAAGACAGTGGGCGAGTCTAAAGATCGGCGGGACTAGACCTGTCAAACTGGGTCAAAATCCGTGGGCGCCCACGGGTAAACCCGTTTAAGTTGGGTTTGGGTGGCGAAATTTGCCACCCACTGAAAATCACCCAAACCCATACCCACCCGTTTATTTAGCAGGTTTCACGGGTGATCCGCGGGCACCCGCGTGTGACCCACTAAACTGAAGCAAATATATTTATATACATAATATATGCATACACAAAGATGTTACTTGTTTCATACAAGTCAATCTTTACCTTTACTAACAATAATAGTATGCTCTTTATTTTGTGTTTGCAATAGGCAATAACAAGTACTTGTAATGTTAGAAATGTCTAATGTTACATGATAAAATTATGTGTTGTTTTTGTGATATTTATCTATAAAAACCACGTTGGTTTTCCTATTTTACATTGGCATACAACAACTAGCTGCCATTTTTTCTTTAAGTTTGCATAAATATATATCGACACCTAATCCAATGGTTTGACATCAAACATAGCAGTTGGTTTCTTCCTTTGCACTATATTTGACATAAAAACAATAGTTTCAAGATGTTTTAAATGTTATTTTTAATATTAGGGAAAGCAACTAGAAACTTATTGTTGATTGGACACATTTTAAATGGGCACCCGCGGGCAACCCGCAACCCGCTGAGTCGGGTTTGGGTGGGCTTTTCTTCCACCCGTTTAGAAGTGTATCTTTTTGACCCGCACCCGCCAGACCCGCACTTGCAACGACCCAACCCAAACCCAACCCATCCACCCGTTTGACAGGTCTAGGCGGGACTCTGGATCATCGGGATTACTAGGAAGACTGTGGGCGAGTCTGACTGGATGACGATGACGAAAGTAAAGCAGTGGAACCAGGAGCCTGCTGTTTCTATTGTTGGGCGCGTTGGGAAGGCGAATCTGCTGCGGAAGCGCAACAAAGATGGCGGGTTGTGGTTGTTGCTCTCACAGAAACGGAGATGGCGGGTGGTCGGCTACGTTGAAGGGCGGGTTGTCGGCTACATTGAAGAGCGGGTCGGGGGGATGACGGGTCAGAGGATGACGATAGTTTGCCGCTGGGAGCAGCTGTGATGGGATCGGGCGTTGAGAGGGTTGTGTTACAGCAGCAGGAAGATAGATTTGCGGGAAGGAAGTGACAGGAGTGTCCAACGGTTGTCGTCGTTTCTTGACCAGCAGAGGCACGAAAATGTAGGTAGCGGGGAAGAGAAGGGAGGCTGTGCCCTAATAATTTAGGGTTTGGCTCTGATACCACTTGAGGTAGCCAAGCTACGGAGGAGAGGAAAGGGAGAAATAAATTTGCAATTGACAAATAAAATTCTAATTCATAATCGACTGCTTGGACAAAGGCCCCAAAGCTGGCTTATATAAGACTCTGCGACTTGACGTGCAAGTCAACAAAATATAAAACTAAAATCCTAATGCAAGCAAGTAAAACAAGGAATTATAATCATAATAAAGAAATTCGGAATTAAAAATAACACGAATTTCCTAAATGCATAAAGGACCAAATAAAAGCCCAACTTGAGCCCAATAAGCTCTAATCAGGATTGTCTTGGATCCGGGCTTGCTTCCTATGCAAATCTCCTTTCGTGGATTGCATCACTATGCTTCCAGGGACAGTTATGGAGCTGCTCAACCAGGGAGGGACAATAATTTAGAAAGATTTCTTTTAAATGAGTTAAATGTCATTTGCTTCAGACAGAGCATGGGAAGAATTCTATTTGTTAGTTCAATCTTGAGTGCACTTAATTGTAAAATTGAATATGTTTGTGACTTTGACCAGAAGATTTGCAGATTCCATGTAAAATTGAATAAAATTGAAATTCTATAGAAGTTCACGAAGTTGTTGTGATACTTTAGAAAACATGAGCGATATGGTTCTCAAACAATCTTTCTGTACTTATTGAAAGTGTTAAAGTTGTATCTTATATAGGAGTTAGTTTAAGATCCACTATTAATATGGGACAAAACACAATTCCAAATAAGAAAAACAACTCTAATGTTAGAGTGGTTTCCTTGTCTGGAGTTGTGCTTAATTCCACATTGGGGAATTTGGAGTAGTGTATTACACTATCTCCTATACAAACACATACTCTTACTTGTTTTATCATCAAATAACAATTTATTGAGTACCCATTATAACATGGTAATAGAGTAGGACAAGGGTTAAAAAACTCCAATCTCCTACTCATTGCCTCTCTTCTCTCTCCTCCCTTTATCTTTCTTTTGCTGCTCCCTCCTTGAGCCACTCCAACCGCCAACGAGTGCTGGCACTGCCCCTTTGCGGCATTAGCCGCTGCGACTAGGCGTGGAGACCCCTTCTATCATTGCTGGCAGACCCTGTCACCCTAACCTTCGCTGTCAGTAGATCGAAGGCCTTGCCTGCGCCAATGGCAGGCATTGTGGCTCTTACCACCTTGGCCATCAGGCCTTGTTGGCTCATTTCCATATTGCCGCGTCTTTTCTTGCTACAACTGGCCTGACCAAAGTTGGTGCTATGTGTTTCTCTTCTTCAACTCGCAACAACCAAGGGCTCCCTACATTTATCTAGGAGGTCTTTCTCCCCTGTATCTACACCTACAAACTCTGAAGGCTGATTTACGTATTCAGCCTTTTGATTTCCATGATATAGATCTCCTCTATCTGGCGCTACACGCGTGTCTTCTCTGACTGACTACATGGCTTTTGAAATAAAGAGTTCTTGCCAAAATGTCATCTCCATTCATCTAACCTGGAAGAAGAATGCCACTTGGCAGTACATGAAAATTTGCAATGAAAATCTGTAAATTGAAAACTTGAGTTAATTCCTAGCAAACAATAAAAAAAAAACTAGAATAATCTACTCTAGCCTAATTAGACGCCTTTTGAGTTCTTGGGGCTTGAACATGCAGTGAAGACACAACCACAACATTCCTACTCAAGGATATGAAAGACACTCATATAATGACAATCGTTTGGAATGCCTATTTAATCATGCATCACATAGACAATGTAAAAATATTACCATTTCAATCACTCTTGCAAATTGATGTCTGCTCTGAGGTGAGCCGACCCCTAAGCTTGGTGACCCTTGAGGCTTTGAAATGTCATGTAGTCGAGGCAGGATAGCCTAGGAGGAGGAAGAGGACTGAATCTAGGTTGTCTAGGCGGCCAGGCGTTACCTAGGGACTCCCAGGCCACCTAGGCACCTAAGCGGAGGCTTAGGTGTTCCTAGGTATTTTTTTTATTTTTTATTTTTGTATTTTACATATATGGACGTACATATACATACATACATACATATATATAGATAGTTATATATTAACCTATGAACAATATATGAATCAATAGGAATTACTAAGAGGACAAAAAAGGAAAAAAGAACATTGGTCTACTTGAGGAAGAATAACAAATTTCAAAAAGAAATCAATAAGAAGGTTGGGGAAGACGATGAACAAAGAAAGAACGAAAAAAGAAAAGAGAAAGTAGTGCATCATGCAGCAGGAACCTTATATATGGTGAAACCATAGAGAGAGAAAAATAAAGCAGAAGAAGATTGGTAGAGGAAGAACAAATAAAAATGAAAGTAGAAAGGAGGTAAAAAGATGAGAAACAATATACTGACTATATGTATATATATGAATAATTGAATCTAATATATGAATGCTGGAGTAGAAACTGAAAATGCAAGCAAGAAATTAGCACTATATTAATGTGAGTACATTCAAACAAGAGATTTATATACAGGTTATAGAAATAGGAGGATGAAGAAGAAAAAACCATTGTAGTATATACTATATAGTAAATCAGTAAGTGGAGCAGCAGTAAATGGATAATATCATAATATGCAGCAACAGTAATTCCATCATATAGCAGCATTTTGCTGCTTGTAATGCAAAAATAAGAAACGAAAAAGAATGAGGGAATGCGGCAAAATTGCAGCAACTTTGCTGCTTGATGGAGTGTAAAGAATATGAAAAAACAAGAGGAAAGCTTGAGGAAGAATAAATATCAAAAGAAATAAAAAAAAGATAAGAAAAAAAATAGCCCAGATTTTAGGCACAGTGGGCTCCTAAGCGCCGCCTGGGCGAGCGTCCAGCCCACCCAACAGCCTAGTTAGGCTGGTCGTGCCCAGGTCAGGTGGCCGCCTAGGGCGCCACCCAGGCGGGCACTCGTACAACAACGGACTGAAGTAGTGAAGGAGGTAACGGGTTGTGGCAACAGTTGCTTCTGCAGCTTGCTGAGCTGCAATGACGACCTGTACTACATCTTAGTGTGGCTGTTGCCACTGCATCTTAATGTTATGATGACAGCCTTCGCTGCATTGTCAGTGCGTAACTTTTACTATGCCCTCCCCACAATCCTAAATCCCCAATCCCTCACGGCTGCAACAAGTAATACCTGGGTTTTAAAAAGCGCGAAGTGCGAAGCGTGCGGAATGCCCTCCTTGAAGCGGGAAGCGGGAAGCGGGTTTTGAAGCGGACAAAAGCGGGCGCTTTTTGAAAAAGCGGTTCACATTGTTTCAAATTAATTTGTAAAATTTTGTAGAAAGTGGTTCACATTACTTTCTACTATGGAGCGGTTCACATTACTTTCTACTATGGACGATAGGGTACTGTAGCCGTACAAAATTAGCCCGTTTTCATATGGAACAACAGCTGTACACTATTAGGCTACTAGCCGTTTTCATATGACTAAGCAGCCGTACACATGTATCAGTAGGAATCCTATTGTAGGATTGATCATAAGATTCATAACAGGGTACTTATTAGAACAACAGAAAGTAAGGTATCCTCCTGATCAAACCATGGTACTTCTATTATAATTATAAATTTATAATTTATAGCTGAACAGAGTACATATTAGATTACATACATGATTGCAAATTTTCAATATTAGATGTAGTCAGACTTCAGTAGGTGTACGTTCACAATCATCATGAGTCAAGGTAAAAAATTTATAGTAAAAGACATTCTTGCGCCAACATTGACAACAGGTTTTTTATCTAATTAGCATTGGATAAGTTAGCATTAGCAAGGAAGAGAAAAGAACAAATCAACAAATTCGGAGGTCAGATTGCATTGCAATTTGATAGCCTATAATAGTTACTAATTGTCAACTGTCGTGTACATCTGGATCAATTTAGCAATGTCATGACATCAGCATTAGAGAGGAACTGTTGAGGGAACAGGAGCAAGAAAGAGGGATGATAAACTGTAAATTCAGTTCGGAACTTGGGGTTGATCTCCATAAAATAGAAAAAAAAAGAGAAAAGAATCGGGAAGGAGCCAAGGAGGTGGAGAACGATACTTGAAGAACAGGGTAAGAAGACTTACTTGCTGTCGTTCAGTTGGAACTTGGAATTTATGTCGATGGCTCTCCTTGGCAGGTATCTCCTTGACAAGTCTCCACTTGGCGCCTGATGGAACTCCTCCAAGGGTCCAACCTTGGCGCCTGATGGAAGCTTCAACCTTGGCGCAGGCGCCACTCCGTCGCTGGCCGTGGGTTGCTGCTACTAGCCACGTCAACTGTCTTGCTTTGCGCCACTCTGCTTTGCGCGAGCATGGAGATAAACCGTGTGGCGGTCGACTTTTAATAAGCCAATAGAAGGGAGTCCGTTCGTCATCGGGAAGGTCCCCTAGGACAACGTCGCGTTTTCAGAAAAAAACAGAGCAGCGGCTCATCAATACTCACGCACGGGCCAAACACAGTAAAATGACTTAAGGCGCCCGCTCCAGCCGCTAAAGCGTCTTCTGGATAGGCGGCCCAAAGCCCGCTAAAGCGGCCCATAGCGTCCGCTACAGTAAAAAACGCAAAATTGCCGCAAAAGAGAGAAACGTAGCGGACAGCTGGGTCTAACGCTTAAGCGGCCGCACCACCCGCTTTTTAAATCAATGAGTAATACCAAGCCCCCAAAATGGTACAACATGCCCCAACACTCTGCTAATCATCATGGAAGCAGCTACGTGCCTAAGGGGAGTCTGTCTAGGCTGCCACCTTTTTAAATTGAAAACTTGGCGCCTAGTACCACTTGGGTGCCTGCCTAAGGATACCTCAACAATTTTTCTCTCTGAATTTTTAAATTTAATTGATGTCATAATAATGTCCTAATTGGCATGTTTAAATTCTTTTCATGCATTTTAAGCTTCTACTTCACTCTTACATGACCAATCACGGTGTGGATCATTAAATAAACATATAGAGTGGTTATATGCACAAAAAACACAACCCATGCGCCTAGGCACCCAGCCAGGCCGTCCACTGCTTGCCCCCCTTGACAACCTTGGGAGAGGGTTCAAATATCGGGTGGAGAGTGGCCCTGTCTTGTTAACTTTTGTTTTTATTAGTATACAAGCCAAGTCTTTTTTTTTTTAAATAGCCTGAGTTGGTATTCGGCAGCTCTAGTCCAAGTATGTATACATACATTATGTGTGTGTGTCCGTCCGTGTGCACGCGCGTGTGCGTGTGGGAGAGCATCACACATTTTTTAGGCTTGCACCTTGCCTCTCTGGACAGAAAATCCTTGTAATGCCTCTGACACTTTAAAACTTTATTTGGGAGAGAGGGTAGAACACTTGACTTAACCAATATGACATTTCCAAGTTGTCTCGAGATCATTGTCGGAGATGGCTGGCCTTAGGTTTCTGTGGTCAAATCGACAGGATGCCCGGGGTTTCTGTTCAATATATTTGTTAGAATATAGGAGTATTTTATTTATTTTGTATATGGGCCCAAGTTTGTATGGCCCATTAGTATTTGGACTCAGTCCACTAGGGTGTTCTAATTTTCTTGTATCGTGCTTGTCTTCTCTCGAATATACATGAGAGGGGTTTTCCCATATATCAATAGGAAACATACAAGGGAATTTCCCATTATCTTTTTCTCTGGCAATTTTGAACAGATAAGATTTCATGGTTGTCTTCATTTGCTCACTCTGTTTGGGTGATAGAGAAAGAGAGGAATCTGAACTGTTCTGGAGGATGTTCAAAGTCTGTTTACAAGTGGCAAGTGCAATTGTACCTGAAACTGATAGCTGGGGTATTCAGTCTGAGATTGGTAAATTGTAAGAAAATGAATGCAGGTGGTGTGTGCCTTGTTGGTGTGGGGACGCACTGTTGTGGTGGGGGCTGATGGAGTTACATGAGCAAGGTGGTTTGTGCCCTGTTGCAAGATATTTCGTTAGTTCTTCACAATCTACCTTTCCTTTCTTCACTCCAAAATGAACTTTTGTATTGTGAAAAAATCTAGTTTGTAGGTCATTGTCAAACAACAATTGTCGTCCGTTTTGGCCAAATGAAGGGCCTGTTTGAGAATTAGTTTTTAATTTCACTTTTATGGAACAATATATGATTTAACAACTATAATTGGGATGAGGTCAAATCTGATATGAGGGAACATGTGATCAAATCGTAGCCTTCTTGTTTCATAGTACTTCTGGGAGTTAGTGGTCTTGCTTTGCAGCATATGTGGTGGCCAATTAGAGTATTTACCGCACACATTACCTGTTTAGTGTAGTAGCCAGTGAAAAAATTATCTATACAAACCTGCACTTCCTTGCACAGCGGTACTCACACTAGACATTAGATTTCTGTTTGATCTTAGTCCTATCACTAGACATTAGATTTCTGTTTGACCTTAGTCCTATCACACAGATGCGTCACTAATAAAAATAAGACATGCTTGTTGGTGTCCACTTATCCTCCATGAGTTGACTGTGAAAATGTTGCTCCATTGGTTATCTAGAGGTCTATCTGTGAATGTTTTCCTATCACCAGCATCAAAATAATATCTTTTGAGGTCTAATACAGGACCTGTGTGCTCTTAGGTGCACGCCTGCTTAACATTCATGTGGAAAACTAAGATGGAAAAGATGCAGTCTGATTTATGCTATTATGTGGCTGATTTATCTCATGGGGTATTTTCTTGATAGGTTGCAGGGCCTCCAGAGTTTCTGAACAGCAGTGGGATAGGAGACCTGCAACCTTCTGCACCAGCAGAGGGTGATCGGCGTTGGTCCAAGAAAAAAGGTGGAAAGACAGGGAGGGAAAAGAAGGATCTCCCTGCTGGTAAGCATCATGGCATATGTGTAAACTATGCTTTTTGGTACTCTTAATAGGAATTTGATTGGCCTGTTGATGATTGAGAACTTGTGATTGGTGCAAAATCTTGCATGTATGAATTATTAATCAAGGATGTTGAATGCACTTCTAAGGAAACAAAGAAGAATTATTTGTATCTTTAGTATTCATCAAGCAAGGGTGCACATGTAAGATGGTTAACAACTTTGATATGCTAAATATAAATGATTTCGTATATAAAATATAATACAAATATGATTCTTTATAATTAAAACAGCCTGTCAATATTGATAAAATTATTTCTTTAGTATGCCATTCTCTCATTTTCTCAATGTTCTTCGCATGTGGTATTGTCTAGTAGTCACAAAATAATATTTCCTTCCATTTTGGCTGTAATAGTATGTCCAGTGGGAATTCAGATAGTCTGGAGTCTAAATACTTCAGTGAGAATTTAGAACGATGTGGCCTTAGGGAAAACTGTCTTAGGTTCTATTTAATAGAAAACATTTTTTTTCTTCCGAAATCAAATGCACCCATCATGGCTTAGACGTCCGTGTAGTTTGAACTCACTATCAACTACTGTTTCAATTTCAGTCCGCAGAGCTGCATATACTCCCACATATGCCTCAGCGGTCACCCTGCCACACCTCATATTGCTAATTGGTCCAATAAGTGGCCATGCGCCGCATATGCGGCCGATTAAACTCCGCTTTTTAAAAAGTCCAATACTTACAGTTGTATACATACATCATGTATGATATATGCATTTTGTTTTGTATTCACATATATAGTATATATATGTATGTATATATATAACAAATTCAACAAACATTTGTACAGTTATATATATAAACACACACACACACACATATACACATACATACACACATATATATGTACACACACACACACGCACACACACACACACACACACACACACACACACACACATATATATATATATATATATATATATATCCTGGTTAACGACACATCTGTAGGTCTGTTTAGAGGGGGTAATGGGCTACGCCAAGGTGATTCCCTATCACCTCTTCTTTTTGTGATAATGATGGAGTATTTTACGAGGAAGATGCAACAAGCTGAAGAATATAAAGAAATCAAGCCTTATACAGTTCATGGGATGAAGGTAATGACATATTTGATTTTTGCAGATGATGTTCTGGTTTTTATAGAAGCAAAACAACACTTTCTGGAAAATCTTAAAAACCTTCTGGAAGAGTTCGGGAAGCAAACAGTGTTGTGCATAATTGCAAACAAAACACATATCTTCTTGTCTAAGAATTGCCATCAGATGGAGGACAGGCTAGTGCAGGTTATGGGCGTGGAGAGGGGAAGATTTCCAACAAAATATCTGGGTTTCCCTCTAGTCGGAGGTAATTTGCATGTCAAAGACTTTGTTGAATGCATCGATAAAGTGGAAGAAATGATTAATAGATGGCCGCCACAAAAAACATCCATGGCGGGACGTATGACGCTGACAAAGGCTGCCATAGAAGGGCTTCTTATCTTCTGGGTACAACAAGGTGAAATTCTCAGTTCAGTCTTGGACAGAATAGAAATGAAGATGACAAATTTTTTATGGGGAAGTGAACATCATCCTATGAAATATGCTAGACTGGCGCTTCCAAGTGATGAAGGAGGGCTGAATTTGAAAACCGCAAGGGACATTGCTAAATGGGGAACTATGCGGAGAATAATCACATTCCAAGAAGGCACTTCTACATGGGAAAAGTGGATGCGAGATAGATATCCAAGAGGGTTGGATTTCACGCCGAAGACAAGGGAGGGATATTCACACACCATTAATGTCATGATGGAGACTTGGAAACAAGTTAAGCACTTGTTTGTTGCTGTAAATGACGCAAGTGGATGGAAACTTGGGAACCAGAAGATGTGCATTTGGGAGGCTACTCGTTCAAGAGGTGCAAAGGACCCAATAGGAGAAAATATTTGGTCTGGAAGATATGTGCCGAAATGGAGTATGTGTGTATATAAAATTCTACACATTGCTCTTACAACTTTGGATAGGATAAAGAGCTGGAATTATGATGTTTCTACTCTATGCTTGCTATGCCAGGAGGGGGAGGAATCCCACAACCACCTTGTGGGACAGTGCAAGTTTACAAAAGATATATGGGAGATCTTATGCAAGGAATTCAGAATACAAATTCAGCTATCTGATGATCCAAAAAGAATTTTATCCAAGTGCGGAAAGGATGATAGGAAGAAACTTATGTTTACTGGTCTATGTTATCACATATGGAAAGAAAGAAACGCCAGAAGACATCAAGGAGCTGCTAAAGATGCTAATAGGATTGCTGTAAAAATATGTACATGTGTTAGGCGTAAATTACACATTAGATAGAAGTGTGAGTTGTAATCTGTTTTGGATGTATGACGTTGGGCCTACATGTACTCTTGACCTCCTATAATTTTAGGAGGATTTCGGAATATATTTACCTAATTCCGACACACACACACATATACACACATACACATATATAACCCCCCCACAGATATATATATATATATATATATATATATATATATATATAGAGAGAGAGAGAGAGAGAGAGAGAGAGAGAGAGAGAGAGAGAGAGAGAGTATATACACACATATATACACATACATACACATATAAACACCCCCCATATATATATATATATATATATATAGAGAGAGAGAGAGAGAGAGAGAGAGAGAGAAATTGGAATACACTCGAGTGTAGCGCAGACCGAATACACTCAAGTCGTTTTCCATCATGCAAGATAAATTTTGAAAATACAAACCATTGATCTTCTAAGTATCTTATGAACATACTACATGTAAAATTTGTGCTCATTTGGACTCTTATAGGTCATGCATCTAAAGGCGACAAAAATGATATGATTTAAATTAGTTTTGTGCGTCAATTTTGTTAACTATAAAAGAGTGACTTAGAAGATTCCAAATGAGCTAAAATTTTGCATGTAGCATGTATTTGTTATACCAATGAATATCAACAGTTTGAATTTGTCAAAAAAATCGTATATATATGTAATCACCACTTGAGTGTAGCATGCGATTTGTACACTCAAGTGTATTCCAGCCTGACTCTCTCTCTCTCTCTCTCTATATATATATATATATATAGGCCATTCATTCACTACCCGTGTGGGTAGACAAGGTTAGTTACCCGTGCATCTGTTTTGTAATAGGAAGATACATTTTTAATGAGACATGCAGCGTTGTAATGAGATGAGAAAATTTGTAATACAAAGACTCATTTTGTAATACTACGTAAACTGCTGTGATAAATATCATTTTTATTGTATTCAGAGGGAGAATAAATATTTCACGCTGCATTTACAAAACGAGTGTTTGTATTACAATTTTGGTTATCTCATTACAATTCGGTGCCTTCCTATTACAAAACAGATCCACAGATGACGAAAGTTAGTTACACGCGCATATATATATATATATATATGTATATAAAGAGAGAGAGAGAGAGAGAGAGAGGCTAGAATACATTGAGTGTATTCGGAGCAGAATACACTCAAGTAATTTTTCATGATGCAATAATTTTTTTCAAAAATCTAATCCGTTGATCTTCTTAAACATGTTGTGGATAGCTCATACGCAAAATTTGAGCACATTTGGACATTTATAGGTCATGTTATAAAGACCGCAAATATTATGCATTTCAAATTAGTTTCGCGCGTCGATTTTGTTGCCCTTAGATGAATGACTTACTCTCATCCAAAAGGGCTCAAAGTATGTAGCCTAGTTATAGTATGACGGTGAAGATCAATGGTTTACATTTTACAAAAAATAGTTTTGATATGAAAACACACTTGAGTGTATTCATGCGATCTGTACACTCGAGTGTATTCTAGCCTGACTCTCTCTCTCTCTCTCTCTATATATATATATATATATATATATATATATATGCTAGAATACACTCGAGTGTATTCGGAGCAGAATACACTCAAGTAGTTTTTCATGATGTAATTATTTTTTTTCTTCAAAAATCTAATCTGTTGATCTTCTGAAACACCTTGTGAATAGCTCATACGCAAAATTTGAGCACATTTGGACATTTATAGGTCGTGTTATAAAGACCGTAAAAATTATGCATTTCAAATTAGTTTTGCGCGTCGATTTTGTTGCCCTTTGATGAGTGACTTACACTCATCCAAATGGGCTCAAAATTTGTATGTAGCCTAGTTATAGTATGACGGTGAAGATCAATGGTTTACATTTTGCAAAAAATAGTCTTGATATGCAAACACACTTGAGTGTATTCGTGCGATCTGTACACTCAATTGTATTCTAGCCTGACTCTCTCTCTCTCTCTATATATATATATATATCGATATATATATATATATATATATATATATATATATATATATATATATAGAGAGAGAGAGAGAGAGAGAGAGAGAGAATATGCCTACATATACACATTGTATAAACATATTTGTACATTTGTGAATTCATTTTGATCTATTCACATACACACACACACTACACAAATATTAGTACATTTATATGTATTAATCTCTATATCTGTTTATATATTACACAAGCATTCCTTATAAATATACTTGTATATAGATATATAAACATGTCCTATATGCATATAAATACGTTTACATCAAAATATATATAATTGCATATTCTACATTTTAAGTTAGATAAACTTAGTATGTCAATATATGTTTATATATAATCAATCTAAAAAAAATAATTCAAAACCACATACTCCCGCATACCGAATATACTCTATGTAGTATCCTTTCAGCCCGTACATCGCATAACCCTTGTAAAACTATGCTATCATATGCACTAATGCACATAGGCAGAACGGTTCTTGGTTTTTTTTTGCCTAACGTACTAATGTAAATTGCTCGAATATGTAATAATTTTATCTAGTTGCTGGCTGGAAGTTTACTTACTGATTCTATGTTTAGATGATATCTTTGGTTGACTACAAGATCCGTGAACTATCAGTTTGATCTCATAGCTTCCGTGCCCCACGGTCACAGTTATGGAATTTGGTAGTAGCTTTGTCAAGCTGAAAAATTGAGATTTGGGAGTTATGCGTTGTTCTTGTGAAAAATTCGTCAAAAGTTCAATGTAAGTGCTGTCAACTATTTGGTACATAAACAGAAGTAATAATGACAATATTTGTATGTCTCTGGAATCGATCTGTGTATTTATATGCCAATGACCTGCCAATGACCTACCAACACAACTTTGAATGCATGATGCTGTCAATAAATTAAATAAAATGTAAAATGCTATTGAATAACATATAAAACAATCTTTTTGTATTCATGCAAAAGCACAACAATATAAAAATAAGTATAAAATACAAATATAAATATATATATAAATTGTGCCATATCAGAAACCTCTTCTTTTCTTGCCAATAGTATGGCAATAACATTAACAAACTTCAAAACGAGTTATAATTGTACCATGTCAGGAAACCACCTGTCTATCTAGCTACTAGTCTATTAATGAAATTAGTAAAATTTCTAAGTGGAGCATTGTTCTACCAATAACGGAGCACTATAGATTGTGCAAGAGGCTGTTCTGTTGCCAAGATGTAGAGATAGATACATTGCAAAGTTAAGAACAAAAAAAAATATAGTCGGCTAGAGACTGTAAAATAAACAAATCCGTAAATACACGAATTATTCATGTTATTTGGGATAATTTTGGAATGAGTGTATTACTTTGGAACAGTGAATTAAAAAACGGCCAGACGGGCCGCTTAAGCGCCCATGACCCTCATCCGCCTAATTTAGCCCCTAAGCGCCCGCTTAATTGTTTTGAACATAATCGCCCGCTTTTTGCCCGCATCACCCGCTTTTTCCCGCTTTTTGCCCGCTATTTTCCCGCTTTTGTTTAAAAATCCTGATGTAAGCATCTAACATTAATTAATTACATAGTCCAAGTAGTGTTGACTATAATATATGAAACTTGTATACATTAAATGTTCTGTGATATAGCTAGTCCTAATTTAGAATGCATACTGTGTGTAAGCTGTAATAATTGGGTACTGCTGTAATGCATCTAAGTAAATATCCTATTGCTCTATTATACTAGAAATGCATGATTCGTTTTACTGATTTCCTTGCTGCTTTCAGTGATTAATGATTGGTACTATTGGTTAGTATTACTTTAGTGATTACTTTAATTCAACAATTCATAGTTTGTTATTTACAATTACTGATCTGCTTGCTGATTTTAGTGATTAGAGATACTGATTAATAGTAAGTACTGATGAATACTTAGTTAATTACTGATTTGCTGATTAGATATGTATAGAAGTTTCTTATAAATATATTTTTTATATACACATACATGTAATTTTGTATAAAAATATATAAAATTTAGACACCCGCTTTTTCAAAAATCGCCCGCTTAATCACCCGCCTACCGCTTAATCGGTTATAGGGTGCTGTCCACACGCCTCCCGCTTCCCGCTTTCTGATACATTGCTTTGGAATGAATAGTTATTTGTCTGTAACAGACACTGTTGATATAGCTTGTGTTAAGTTCAGTCTATCAAAAAGTCAGAATGTTCAATGACCGATGATTATATTTGCTCTTGATGCTAGGTGTTGTTGTGGAGGCCAAAGCTCAGCTTGTTGCTATACGTGATCATGTTAGAAGTGATGTTGAGGGAAAAGGCCCTCCCCCAGGTCCCAGTAACAGTGCACCGGGAGAAAAGCCTCGTGTAATTTCTGCTACATACCCTGAGTTAAAAGACGCCGCAGATCTTCTAAGGTGCTTTCATTTGTTTCATTTCCTAGCTTTGGTGTATTCCTCTTCCATTAATGGTGAATTTACTAAACTGTGATGCCCATCTCTGTCCCTCCCTAATAAAATGATAATTCTGGTTACTTCATTTTCCTTTATGACTATAACCATAGTGCTGGTATGTTTCTCCCCTATTTAAACTTGCCTCTCTTTCTGTAAAGTCGTTTGTCTACGGTATCTGGTTAAGCGGAGTTTTATTTTACATTTTACATGCAAACCATTGTTGTTGCAAGATTACTAAGAAAGATCATTGTGTTACAGAATGTGCATACAATGTGGGATTCCGAAGACCTACTCTCATACCAAAGGGATGGTCTGCCCTGCATGTAATGATCGGCCTCCTCCGGATCCAAATAGCGTTCTTGAAAAGAAGAAAGGATCAACCATCAAGGATAAGGAAAAGAACAAACGGATGAAAGGACAATCGAGCCATGCTGTTTGGAAGAGTGAAACTGAAATGGCGCTCAGACAGCAGTTTGATTAAACTTTTTCTGGGTATTGAGTAGCAATTTGTTGTAATGTTACTTGTGCTACCTGGTCTTTTTCTTTGTAATACGTTTGCTAGAGTAGCAATACTTTGACCCATGCCAACCATACACGGCCAGTACTTTTGTTTAGTATAAAACTGATGTTCTCGAGTATTATGTATGTTCAATGTTACTTATTTGATTTGTGAAAACATTTGGATGTTTATTGAGAGTTCTACTCTCTGAATATTATGGAGGTACTTTGTTCCTGGGGGGCCACATTCGTCTTTGGAATAGCGCATCGTGTCCATGGCCTGCAGTATGATGTGAAAGGGTAAGTGCCGATGAGGAAGCTAAAATGGTTCTTTATTTAGAATGTGTCCAAACTCTCAAATATAACGATTTCCTACACTGGTAAGGAGTGTTTATTGCATTTAAAGCTTTTTCAATAATTCCACCACTATATAAAATGGGTACAAGATTGTCGTAGATTCAGGTTGAATTCAGTTGACATAATGACATTCTTCTGATGGCCTATTTTGAACTAGACTGACTAATTGCTCTTAATGCCTACTTTAGATGTTTGCAAACGAAATCTGAATATGATCATTCTCGACCCCTTTGATTTATAGTCTAAAAATATTTGTCCATCACATGGCAGCGGAAACTGGGTACGTGCCATGCACGGGAAAATAAAGAGTATATTTAATAATAAATGAATTCATAGACATTTTATGCATTTTACATGTTACTCCTGAAGCATTTGAATAACACAACCATGACAAAAAAGTTGTTTGAATATATATATTCAGTTAAACTTTGTCAGAATTTGTAAAATATTAAGGATTGAACATCGGAAGAAAATCATGACACCTTTGCAAGGATAGCTGTAAATTTAGAAATGATGTTTCAAGGATCTAGATGTAGGGAAGTTGCATAATTAACTAATGCATTTGAGTTAATACAAACACTAATCTTTTGAATTATTGACAACATCCCTCCTAACAGCATGGCACCTCGAGAGTTTCTCCTCCGAGTTTATTTGTTTACTATCCCACCGCCAAAGAAATCAATTTTATCACGCCAGCTTGTTAATGAGGTAATGATAACAAGCACAATTAAAGACTGGTCTTCTCCCTTCCTGATTACTGAGACATGGTAACAAAGAGGTGATTGCAAAATATACATCATAAGTGAGCCTACAACCACATTTCTGATGAACCCGAGTGGTGGTCCTTGTTCACTAGATGATGGTAATAACTTGGTAAAAAGCATGTGTGGTACTATAAATATACTTAACCAGAGTTTCCTAGTCTTTATTTATGTGACAGATTTGTTGGTGGAATCTCATATCTGTCTTAGTATTTACTATTGCCGTTAAAATCCCAGGAAGTTTTTTAGCAGTAACATGGTAGTAATAATCACCACAAATAATTTGCCGGATAGAAGATGCTTTGACAAACACTGTACGAAGTAGGGACGGCGGACACAGCTGGTAATCCCAGATTCACGTAAAACAGGCGTGACTGGAGACTCACCAAAGCTGCCATCATCTGACCTCCTTCGACACGTTCTCCAGTCTCAAGCCACGGCGACGCGGTGAACATAATTGCTATTTACAACATGATTTTGCGGGATTCCTAATGTGATGGCCAAATTATGCCTTATTCTCACATATTGAAAATTTTCAAATAGACAAAAGAAAGAGTTTTTTCCCAAACCCCCTCTAGTTTGCCTATATACTTGATTACCGCCTCACCAATAAGAAATTTCTAACCACCTTTCCCACTTATCATATATTCCAGAAAGGACCCCCCCATCCACAGGCGACGTACCAAACTACCAATCCGAATTTTAAATGTTAGAACTCGAATCCTGCCTGAATCTAAATTTCAATCATTTCGTATTAACCCCCATTTGATTCAGGTTGTTAAAGTAGAACTCATTATTGGTTTTGTACGGGTCGGACTGGACCAGATTCACTGATCCAGACGTATCACTGACAACCATAAGTATATGGATCATCTGCTATGTACATGTCATCATTTCACATAAATTGTAGATTTTTTTTAAGGAAAACACTCCCTTGATTTTCTTGAAATTCCAGAATACTCCCTCTTTTTTTTTTTCTTCTAATCCTAACTGACCCCCTCTCTTTTCTAAAGAATTCTAGTTAGCCCCCTCTGCATCACTTTCCGTCACGACAAGTTGACGGAGTAGGTGAATGGACTTATTCCTTTTTTGCCATGCATTGCTTTGTTCCTACTTAATATATGTTAATTATTTATTAATATAATAATGATAATTTGTAATTTACTCAATTATATATTATAAAATGATATATATTCTTGTAAGGAAGTCTGATTAGATGCAATTGGAACCAACTTAATTTGACCTGATAAGAAAATTACGAGTTTTTTGGGGTATGTTCGAGTTTCTGCTCAGGCCTGGTCAAATTTGGTTTGGGTCAATTCAGATCAGGCCATATTTCGTTTAGGATGAATATGTTCGAGCTGGGTTGTATTCAATTTGGATTTGGACTGGGTCAAGAAACGAATTTTCACTTTTTTTTTCTTTTTCTTTTTGATACAATATTAATCAAAAAATATATTTATAAATTTAAACTGATGTGAAATAAAATTTATACATAATGTGGAGTATATTCTTATTTGACCAAAACTAACCGAACCCGATCTAATATCAAAATATTGGAATATCAAAGGTTTGTTTGAAATATCACTAGTACATAAATGACATATAAGGTCACATTTGATGGCGTCGGTAAAATTTAAAAAAACCGACACCACTATACTACGACGTCGGCTAAAAATGACAACTGTCACCTATATGTGAAGGCCGTACGATTTACAAAAGACACGTGTATCACTTTTTCTTTAACGTCGGTTTGTTGACATAAAAATTGACATCCAAAATCACCCACGAAATACAATTTTCCAGGAAAAAAAATTTACCTCCAAAATTTTCAATTCGACATCGGTTGTACTAAAACTGACGACATATGTTTCGCGCCAAGCCCTCGTGAAATTTTTATCCCTAAGTAATCGTCAGATTTTGACAAGGAACCGACGACTAAATATCCTTCGTGAGGCAAAATTTATCCCCTCATATGTCGTTGGTTTTTACCAAAGAACCGACGAGGATGTGTGTTCGCGCGTTGTCCTCACGAAAATACCCCCCCCCCCCCCCCAATTTGCCTATTTGGTATCGGTTTTTGGTTGGCAACCGACAATTATGATCGTAACTCAAGAACATTTTTTTTGTCAGGTTATATGGATAGACGCTGGTTGTTGTATCTAGAAACCGACGACAAACACCCTGACTGGGTACACATTTTTTTGTTTATAGTTGCAGATAGATGTCAGTTTTTAGTTGTGACCGACGCCTATTGGTTTTAAGCGTTGGAATTTTTTAATAACCGACGCCTATTGTTAACTTAATAGGACCAACACAAACCAGACTCTTCCCCTTCTTTATTTCATTCCCGATTTCACTAGCTAGGTCTGGTGATTCCGTTGTCGCTCGCCGCGCCGCCGATCTCTATCTTCCAGGTGTCGCCTCCGCTCCTCCCCTACTCCATCCGCTTATCTGCCGCACGCTGCCGTTCTATCTCCGCTCGCCTGCCACCGCGAGGAGCTTGGGCCTGAGGACGCCGATGAGCTGTTGTGCTCACCGCCTGAGGATGCCGACGGAGTGAGCTTCTATGCTCACAACTTGAGGAGCTGCTGCACTCAACACCGCCGGAGCTTTGGAGCTCAACGCCGTCAGAGCTTTAGAGCTCAACACCGCCGAATCTTTGGAGCTCAACGCCGCCCGACTGCTTCCCCTACTGCTATAGGTAAGTTTCTTATCCCCCAATAGCCCCTGTATCAATAAATGAATATGAATGTTTGAGCCAGGAATCAAATAAAACCCTAATGTTAGATCTCTGATTTAGTAGTGATGTGTCACCCTAACATTTACATGAATCCATATTGTAAGATGTGGATTGATGGTGATAATGCATGAGCTAGTTTAAAATTTTGAAATAAATTATAAATGATAAGATACCTATATTTATGTATAATGATTATCTTGATGATGAACATGCATGTACATTGGAGATGTTGAAATCAATGTTATAGAATATGGTACCTAGACTAGGGTATGATTAAGACTACAAGACGTTGCTATTATAAATCAACCTAGGATATGAACCGTGAAACTAGGATCGTAGGTATATAAATGACAACATTATATTATGGCCTAGAAACCCATCTGAGATTTACTCATTAGGAGTAAATCTTGAATAGTCCCTGGTTTGGGACCATTCTTGAACACTTAATCTCACTTAGAATGTAAGTGTATAATGTGTATTCAGTTTTCATGATGTTTCGTCAGCACCTCCCCATTTGTTCTCTAACTACATATGTTGGTGGACATTTGCCCATGCACATCGGTTTACTTAGAGAACACTGGGGAAATGCTGCCAAATATTTTTTGAAAACCCAATACACTTTATACACTTACTAATAGATTTAGTATTCAAGAATGGGATAGGTGGTACACATTTATTATATATATATATATATATATATATATATAAGACCATGAAATCTAATCTTTTAACCCTAAACCCTAATCTTTTAATCCTAAACCCTAATATTTAGATCTTTTAACCCTAAACCCTAATCTTTTAACGCTAAACCCTTAAATTAATATGTAATACCTAAACCCTAATATATACTTGTTTTCTCTTTGATCATAGAATATATAGATCATGGATGTCCATTCCAAATCGCTGCACCCCAGAGTTTATTTCCGGTCTTGATTAGTTTATTAGATTTGCGGAGGAACATAGGAAACAACCTGGAGATAGGTTCTACTGTCCATGTAGGCATTACGATAAATCAAAAGTCATGTCATGTGCAATGTGATTGTATAAGGCTATACAAAATGGTACTGAAATGGAGAGATTTCAAACCTGAAATTAGTAGATGTCGATAGCAGTGCTTTTATGGAAGAAAAAAATGCCTCTGATAATGTAGATGTGAACGGACCAGTTCCAGTAGACATCATTGATGAGATGCTGGATAGTTGTGGGGTAGAGCACACCGATCCACCTCCCATGTTTAGGAACATTATGCATGATGCTGAGAGACCGTTATACACAGGTTATACTAAGTTTATAAAGCTTAGCGATGTGTTGAGATTGTATAAGCTAAAGGCTAACAATAGATGGAGCGAAAAAAGCTTCACGTCATTGTTGTCTTTGTTGAAAGAAATTCTTCTTGAAGGAAATGAGCTGCCAATCTCAACATACGAGTTAAAGAAATTATTGTGCCCAATGGGAATGGAGTCCAAGAAGATACACACATGCCTGAATGATTATGTATTATTTTAAAATGACTATGTGGATTTGAAAGATTGTCCAAAATGTGGTGTGTCAAGGTATAAAATGATGACTCCAGGGAAGTTCAAAACTGGTTCTCCTTCCAAGGTGATTTGGTATCTACCTATAATACCATAGTTTCAACGCTTGTTTGCCAATCCAATAGATGTGAAGAATTTGAGGTGGCATGCAGAGGTTAAGAAAAATAATGACGGGATCCTACAACATGCGTATGATTCCCCACAGTGGAAGAATATTGATTTATTATACCCTAAATTTGGTGAAGAAGTCAGGAATCTAAGACTTGGGCTTTGTACTGATGGGATGAATCCATACGGGACATTGAGCAACCAACATAGGACTTGGCATGTTATGCTTGTTATATATAATCTTTCTCCCTAGTTGTGTATGAAAAATAAGTATGTTATGTTGTTGTTGTTGATATCGAGCCCTAAACAACATGGAAATGATATCGACATTTATCTTGAACCTTTGATTGATGACTTAAAGAAATTCTGGAGTGATTGTGTGATGACCTATGATGCTCCATGTGAAGAGACATTTCATTTGCATGCTATGTTGTTTTGCACTGTTAATGACTTTCGACATATGTGAATTTGTCTGGATCAACTGTCAAATGATCTAAAGCATGTCCTATATGTGAAGAGAACACTGATTCATTACGACTAAAACATGACAGCAAGACTGTATATCTTGGTCATCAAAGGTTTCTTCCAAAATTCCATCCGTACTGAAGGTTGCGCAAAGTGTTCAATGGATGGAATGAGGAATGGAGTGCGCCTAAACCTATATTAGGGGATGTTGTTTATGAAAGAGTAGAAGACTTTGTCAATAAATTTGGTAAGAGATCACAATGTACCATGGCCACACAGAGTGAAAAATCTTTATTCAAGTAGAAGTCAATATTTTGAGATCTTCCTTATTGGAGTTCTTTGGCAATCAGTCATTGTATCGATGTCATGTATGTTGAAAAAAATGTCTGTGATAGCGTCATTGGTACTCTGTTGAATATACCAGGTGAGACTAAAGATGGGATCAAATTCAGAATGGACCTACGTGAAATGGGAATAATGACAAAATTAAAAGAAGTAGTTAGTAGTGATCAGAGAATATATTTACCTCCTTCCTATTACACATTGTCTAGAAAGGAGAAGAAACTTTTTGTGAGTACTTGGTTAATGTTAAGGTGTCACATGGTTACTCATTCAACATTCGTAGATTGGTATCAATGACAGATCTAAAGCTGATAGGTCTTAAATCTCATGATTTTCACACTCTAATGTAACAAATATTGCTCGTGGCAATTTGATCTATACTGCTGAAGCATGTAAGGTTTGCATTTACCAGACTTTGTTTCTTCTTCAACAGTCTGTGCAGCAAAGTTATTAATCCTGAGACTCTCGATAAGTTGCAAAGAGAAGTGGTTGTTACCCTATGTCAGCTTGAGATGTATTTTCCTCCTTCGTTCTTTGATATCATGGTACATCTTGTTGTCTACTTGACTAGGGAAGTGAAAATGTTGGGACCAATTTTCTTATATTGGATGTATCCTTTTAAATGATACATGAGCATTTTTAAAGATAATGTTCTAAATCGTTATCGGCCTGAAGGGAGTATTATTGAGGGTTATGTGGTGAGAGAGGTTATAGATTTTTGTAATGACTTTCTAAGTGGTAATGAGGCTCCTGTAGATGACAAGAATATTGAGGAGTATTTTGGAAAAGGGATTTTAGGATCACGGATGAAAGTAATCAACCATGAGCTGTTGGAACAAGCTCACTTGTATATTTTACACAACATCGATGAAGTGAGTGTTTATATCGTAGAACATACCAATTTCATCAAGAAACAATATCCTTGAGCCAATTCAATGTGGTTTACTAGAGAGCATAACAAGACATTTATTAAGTGGTTTGAAGATAAAGTCTTATATCAACTATCTCAAACACCAAATAATATTACTGAAAATATCAAATGCCTTGCCTTTAAACCAAAAATGAATATTATGTCTTATGAAGGGTTTGACATAAATGGGTTCTCATATTACACATAGCATCAAAAGGATAAGAACGTCGTCCAAAATAGTGGGGTCACCCTTCAAGCGTCTTCATTGTTTTTTGCCGGTGTAAAGGATAAGAGTCAACATGAAGCTAAAATATCATATTACAGTGTCATTGAAGACATATGGGAGTTTGACTACGTAGATTTTAGAATTCCACTCTTTAAATGTAATTGGGTTGATAACACCAAAGGAGTTATAGTGGATGAATTGGGTTTCACATTAGTGAACTTTGAAAAGATTTGCTAGAAGGGTGAACCATTCATATTGACATCACATGAGAAACAAGTATTTTATATCGATGATCCTGCAAATGAAAAATGGTCAGTTGTTCTTCATGGTAAAAGATAGTTCATTGAAGATCCTATATATGAAGAAGAGTACTATGATAAGTATGATGACTCGAGTCTATTCTCACTTGGGTTTCCAACACCAAATATTGAAGCTAACGATGACTTATATGTGCACGGAGATCACACCGAATGAATGTTAATTGATAAAAGATTGCAGTATTAGAGGCATGTTTTTATTTTTTTATATGTTTTATTTTTTGAATGTTACATCAATGTGAACTTTACAATGTTATATTATCTTCTAGTTATGTTAAATGTTAAATATATGACTTTTTTCATGACACTTTCAAATGGCTGATCATGAGTATGATGATCGTAATGATGATTACCATGAGGGTGAGGATATCAATGAGGCAATGCCTCACAATGTAAGTTTTAAAATATATCCTATATTTCTAGCTATATGTCCATTTATAAGTTATATCCTATAAGTGTTTTTTGGTCAATTTTTAGGTTGAGGATGTACCCCCTGAAAACCTTGTGGTACTTGATGAGCAGAAATTTTTTTTTGAAAAAGTGAGGGGCATCACTATGATGAACAAGTTACTACAACAAAGGGGCAATGGACCAAAACTGGCTGTGGATTTTGATCATGCAGGAAATCCAGTTGGAGTGAACCACAACTCGTTTATTTCATATATTGAGATTCTTACTCATAGCCATTGTAGTCCTAATTTAGAATATTCTTAGCATAAAGTTCCTAAAAGAAAGAAAGACTTGGTATGGAAAGAACTATGTGTGAGTTATTATCATTTGTAATTCTATTTTGCAGAATACTAATTTTTAGGATACTAGTCTATTAAATATATGAAATTTTGTAGAGTATATTTGAACTGGATGAAAGCCTACATGGTAAAAAGGTGATGCAACACTGTGGGAGGGTCCTAAGGAACTATAGGGTAAATCTCACTCAAATATACATACAAGATGCTGAGAATAGGAAGAAGTCAGCCACTGAGTAATGGAACTATCTGAACCCGAATGTCTGGGAGGCATTTGTTGCCAAGAGAAATACTGATGAATTCAAGGTATTACACATCACTCCCAATTTAATTAATATACATTCTTATGAATTCACCTATTCACAATTGACCTTTAGTGTTACTAACCAATTCAATGTGCTTACTAATAAGGCTATCAACGATGCTCAAAAAGCAAGACGTGCATTGAATGTGCATGACCACACGATGGGTCCAAGTGCCTATGCAGGCGTTCACCAAAAACTACTAGCTGCTGCTGCTGCTGAGTCTTCTACTACTCAGGAGACTGGTGAGTCCTCTACTGTTACTCTTGCACCTCTATCTCACCATACTGTGTGGATAACTGAGAGGTAAAACAAGAAAGGAGATATAACCAAGCCCGCAACTGCTGAGGCGGATGCAAAAATGGTAGAATTCAACTCTTAGAGTAATCGATATTGATGATTAATATGTTTACTTACCAATTTCTATTGATGGCTATTAGCGAGAGCTTCACGAGCAGAGGAAGTAAGGCAAGTTCATCCCTGAGGACACAAGGGATGAATTGACAGTTTCTCTTGGTAACCCAGAGTATCCTGGACGTGTTAGGACTGCAGGCGCTGGTGTGGGCATGAAAGCGTTCTTTGGGCCATCACAATGCAAACATGTCCCAGAAGCAGGATTTTTAAAAGCTGAGGTAACCTATTCTTTTTTTAGAATGTTATTACAAAGGGAATTCAATAATTAAAAGCTAGCATTTCTTTTGTCCATGTATAGGTAGATGAGTTAATTGATAGGAGATTTGAGGAATCACTTGATAAGAGAGTCGAGGAAGTACTTGATAAGAGACTCCATGAAGCAATGAGCAAGTGGCGGGAGTCTCTCTTCCCGTACGGTAGAGGTGGTTGGGAGTAATCCTATAGACCCACCACCTAGCATGTCTGCTGTAAGTATTTTTGTGACATAGTAGCTAGTCTTTTCAAGATGATATATTTATGTATATATGTATATAACATACTCTATGTAAATTTGTAGGGGTTGAGGTCATGCCATCTAAGATTCAAAGAATTCGTCGTTGTAGAGGCCAGGGGTTGCCGGGGCTTTATCCCCCCTCCCCCCAATAAATTAGTAGTAGTAGCTATCTTTAAGAATGAAATATAACTCACTATATAGCTAAATAGAATGTATGCGTATAGGATTATAAGAAAAGAACATAGCTGGAGTGGTAGATAACTGCTCTCCCCTGCTAAGTGACACATGCTCCATTCCCAGTGTCATTTTTTTAATCAACCCCCATGTGCTAAAATGGACACATACATAATTTCAGCCCCCCTTGGTGTAATTTCCTAGTTCCGCCACTGGCAGAGGCCGAGGCTTATCCACACCTTCTAGGGCACACGATTCATGGCACTCCAGTACCCGATTGTGTGGTTCGTGTGAGCCCGATGCTTGTGTTCCCTTATTGGAGGCAACATCCATTGCCATATGCCCACCCATATGCTGACACACTTGGTGAAGCAGAAGGCGGAGTGATATTGTGGCCCGAAATAGATGTCACCTATACTGATCTTGTATGGTAAATTTACATTACATTAATTTGTTAATGTGTATATACAAGTCAATTGATATGAAATTATATATACAGGAGAAAAGGAAGAAACCCGCTATAGCTCCGCCTCCACCTCCACCTCCCCCTGCAGTACCTAGTTGGATTCCAAATGACTTATACGACTCGATAGGTCCTAATTGTAGGGGTATTCAATATGGATGTGCAAATATAACAAACATTGTCCTATAAATGTTTATATTCCGGAGGATGTTGCAGGCCAATCATACGATAACACTATATTTATACAAGATATTTTAGAGTTATTTAGGTATGATTGGTTGAATACATGTATGATAAAGCTATGGATATGGTGAGAACTTGTTTATATATCTATATACCTTATTTTATATATGGTGATCTAGTTTTTTATATATTAATGCATACGTAATATATGTTTTGTAGCCACTTACACAAGATTTGTATAGAATTTTCATTTACCCATGTGGGATTTCTAATTCCATCTTTAATTAGTCTTGTACATAAAGACCCTTCATCAGTTACCTTATACTACTCTGTCGCTTTTAAATATTTTGGTAAAAAAAAGAAGAACGTGATAATAGCTCCATTCAATGTTAAGTAAGTTTACTTAGCTTATAATTTGAACTTAAGAAAATTACATTTTATTATAGATTTTGAGTTATATATTTTTAACTTTCTTATCTTTAGTGGTAAGCATTGGTAGTTACTGGTTATTGTCCCCAAGATGTTCACTGTTTATTATCTAGATCCCGAGGGGAAGCAATTAGACATGCATAGACACATAATGAAAATGTCATTATTCACATATTTTTTTTTTCATATTTATATCTGTTAACATCGATTATTACATTACTATTTAGTAATGCAATTTAATGTGTTACATTAACATGTACAAATTTAAAAGATTTCAAAAAATCTAGAGGAAACATGTGTAAGACAAAGAATAATCCATTAGTTTGGGAGAATGTGAATGTAATTTCCTGACTCCAATGTATATATTATTTATGTGAATATGCTTATTTTTATTTATTAACATTTTATATGTTGAAATTTATAGTGTGCTAAATAAGACAATGACTGGGCATGTGCATACTACGTGATGCAATATATGGACCTAATTATTAGATATGCTGCATTGGAAATCGATAACATACAACATGTATTATATAGTCTCATTAGATAATATGAAATATATCAATCTTATTAATTATATATATACATCATTCTCTTTGCATGTGTTTAAAACTAGTGACTTCACTACATGTGAAAAGTTATTAGATGTACATAGTCCCTATATGATGTAACAATTAGATGATATAAGAGAACAATGGGCAAAAGCCTTAGAAGCGCTGGAAATTTTTGATTATCATTGGATTACTAATGACGGCGACGATGATGATGATAAAGAATGACATTTCTAAACTTTGATGTCATAATATTATTTCTGTATTTGATGACATGTTAAACTTTGAAAGACACACTTATATATACATGTCTGAATGATTTTTTTTTGAATTGTCTTATCTATATACATGTGTGTGAATGTGAAGATGGATGAATGAATGAATGTGCTTCTACATGTGTGTGAATGTGAAAAAAGATGAATGAATAGAACTGCATGTTGCTACATGTGTGTGAATATGAGATGGAGGAATGAATGGAACTACACATTTCTACATGTGTGTGAATTATATGAATGAATTAAATGTGCTTATACATGTGTGTGAATCACATGATCTACATATAATATTGTCTATCTTGTTAATATTACAGGTTTATGGCATGTTGGTTGCTGAAATCAGAAGATGTTGTAAACCTACAGTTCAGAACTATAGGTTCTGCATCCTGCTGACCAACCGAACAACAGGTTTGCAAGCTGATAAGAAAAACAAAACAAAACATAGTTGTCAGTTAAATGAAAAAAAAACTGACAACAAATGTCCAACTCATCGCTTAATTATAATAAATCGACGCCTTTTGTTCTAATGGTGTCAGTTATTTTTAGGTTATCTAAAAAACGGTCAATAAGTTGAGGTCGACAGAATCAGTTATTTATAGAAAACCAACAACTATGGTCTAACCGGGGACCAATTTTTTTATTCGGGATGGAGAATGGTATCGGTTTTGAATGAATAACTGACGTCAATGGTCCCACTGCTGGCGGTTTTTTTAGTTACAATTGGGGACGAATCTATGTCACCAGTTTTATAACCGACACTGAAGACATCTACTTTTAGTGTCACACACTTGGGTGTCGCTTGGAAATTGATGTCAAAAGTCATATTTAACCGACGTTAAATGTGATATCTGTACTAGTGTATAGGGCACATTTCATCCGATAATTTATTTGGGTCAAGTCTAGTTTGGGTCAATTATGATTGTGTCCAGCTTGTGGGGTTTGATTAAAAAAAAACCCAACTTTTTATCGATAGTTTTTAAAATGCTCAAAATTGAAACGGTCGGTTTCAAGAATATAACCGACATTATAAACATATTTTATTCCGTAATTACCTAAACATTACAAATACAATAATATTATTAATACCAAATTAAAAGATAAAAGAAACAAATGTGAAAATTTGAATTTTGACCCGACCCCAACCCAAGATGGACACAAATCAGCTTGAACCTACTCAACCCAAATGGAACCGAACTCGATCGATGACTTGGCCCGAATTAAAGTACGAACATACCCCAAAAAATATATAATTTTAGATTAGGTCAGATTAAGTTGGTTTAGATTGTCAGACTTTTTTCCACTGTAATACTAAAAATATACCATTATAACCTACAACTCAATTTTATTTTAAATATCATAAATTTCCAAAAAAATAGACACAATATATGAAACCCAAATTGAATTTGACCAGGCCTAACCCAAAACTAGACATACCCCAAAAAACCCGTAATTTTCTTATTGGTCAGAGTTAAGTTGGTTCCAATCATATTTAATTAGATTTTTTTGCCACCCTACCAACAAATATATATCATTTTATATATAATATATATATTTTTTAGGAAAGTCAGAGGGTATTTTTATTCATCTCGCCCCTCTCTTGCAAGCTAGTTCAACTAACTATTACAACATGATCTACTCAAAATAGAATTAAACTTGGTAGTACTACTACCATTACATATATCCATGTTGACTAAGTCAACAATGTTGCTAGGAGGACTCCTATAGTAATAGGGACCTGTCTTGTTTTTAAAATGAAATTTGGCTAGCTGATCTACAACCTTATTCCCCTCACGGTTGATGTGTAAGCAGGTCCAACTTGGCCTAAATCTTCTCCTCGCAGCAGTAATCCATCTTGCCAGCTTAGGGAATTCCGTTTCATTGCCTTCCAGAGCCAACTTAGCATTCCTACAACTAGTTTCAATACAGATATTACTACAGTTCAGTCTATACCCGATCTCTACAGTGAGCTCAATAGCCTGGGTTTCAGCTTCAAGAGCACTGTTGGCTTGGAACGTTTTGCCCCAACCTCCACGCCAATGGCCATGCTCATCCCTGCACACAACTGCTGCAGCAACGAGGTGAGATGTTGGGTTGAAAACCACATCAATATTCAGCTTTAGGGTACCTTGTTGTGGTTTCTGCCAACTGTCGTGATGCACCTCTTTCTCCTTGGTCAACTGACCTGTCTCCCAAGCTTTCGAATGGACCAATACCTCTTTGACAATAAGGGCCTTCAGATGACTAACAATTAGCTTCCTCTTTTCAAAAACATGGAGGTTACAGTGTTTCCATATATGCCAACAACCAATAGCAAACCGGAGATCATGAGGGGCAGGTGTTGTCAGGTTATCATGTAGCCAACTCTAGAGTACAGTTTCACTGAAGAAATGATTCCAGCAGCTCAGATTCAAGATCTCTTTCCACACAAGAGACGCCTTCTCACAGTCTCTAAGAGAATGGAAAACCGTTTCTTCCTCAAGGCCACAAATCGAGCAAAGAGCGTTAGTAGCCAGGTTCCAGGCTACTCTTCTGCTGTTCATCAAGATGTCATTATGCCCCAGTAGCCAGAAGAAAAATTTAATCTTTGTACTTGCCTTTATCTTCCATACTGTCTCCCATTTACCTTTAGTTCTAACATCCTTCTCCAACCTTAGGATATCATAAGCACTCCTGATGGTGAAGAATCCTGAATCTGTGTGGCACCAGGCACGGGTGTCCTGAACGTCAGTATCCAGAGGAACGACTATTTGTGTGATCTTCTTTACGATGTCATGTGGCAACCAGTCTTCTAGGAAATCCTCGTCCCATATATTCTCCAAATTCACAAGGTAAGAAACTCTCAAGCCCAGCAGCTCCTTCGGTATAGGTTCTAGGACATGGTCCTTAAGTGGCGTAGACTTACCCCACCATCTATCAAACCACACACTAATGTCTCTACCATTAACATGAATCATCGTGGAGTTATCATGGATGAAGGACTTACCATTCAACACAGTACGTCCCAGTCTAGACACATTAGGCATACAACCTCCATTGAACCTGTTGTACTTATTCAGCATTCCCCCGCACCAAAGAGACCTCCTATGAATACTCAGGTCCCACACATGTTTGTAGATCAAGGCTTGGTTCAGTTCTCTCATCGACCTCACTCCTAGGCCACCATGTTTTTTGTCCCTTGTAATTTTGTTCCAGGCCACAAGAGAGAGTGCATGTTGCTTCTGACTCCCTCTCTAGATAAAGGATCTAATGCTGTTGTCTATACGGTCACATATCTTTGCTGGTAGCACTGTTGTCTGCATAGTGTAGCTGGGAATCGCCGTAAGGGTTGCTTTATCCAGACACACCCTTCCTGCAAGACTCAAGGTTCTAGCCGACCAAGAGTTTATACCGTTAGAGACTCTTTCTAATATGCTGCCGTACGTCTCCGCCTTCACTCTGCCATGGATAAGAGGAACCCCTAAATATTTCCCCATGTTCTCCGATTGAGTGAATCCACTTTCTCTGCATATTTGCCTTCTAATCCTGAGAGGGACGCTTTTTGAAAAATGAATACAAGATTTGTTCACTAAGATCACTTGGCCGGATACTGCGCCGAACTGTTTAAAGCACTCCATCACCGTTCTTATTTCAGCCACATCCGCCTTAGCAAAAAGGAAAAGGTCATCAACAAAACAAAGATGGGAAATCCTGGGACCCTTATAGTACAGCTGAACGGGTGTCCATTTCTTCTCGCGTACCAGGTTTTCAATCGATTGACACACTCTTTTGAGACATAACACAAAGAGATATGGAGATAAGGGATCTCCTTGCCGGAGACCTCTGGTAGCTTTAAACGAAGCCACTTTCTTCCCATTCCAAATGACGGAAGCCTCTCCACTGGAAATAGAGTTTAAAATATAGGTTCGGATAGACTCAGGTATTCCAGTTTTTAGAATAGTATCAGCTATAAAAGACCATGTCATCTTATCATACGCCTTTGTCAGATCCACCTTAATAGCCATCATCCTAGGTGTTGTCTTCCTTCTCATAAGATGTATGATCTCCTGAGCAGCCGTGATGTTGTCTGAAATTCTTCTACCAGGAACAAAAGCACTTTGCGCAGGTGATATCCAATCAGATAAGAAGTGCTTTAGGCGTTTAACAACCTTGGAAGCTAACTTTAGCACATTATTGTTAAGCAAAATGGGTCTGAATTGATCACATTTCTCAAGCTTCGTCACTATGGGAATGAGAACAATGCTTGCATCACATAGAGACTGCTCTAAATCCGCACCTGAGAGCGCTTTGCAGATGGTCGCTAGGAGAGAATGCTTCACCGTATGCCAATTTTTTAGAAGGATCGAGCTGTCTACCCCATCTGGGCCAGGTGCTTTGCAAACTATATATTATATATTTTTTTGTATTAAAAAATAAATATAATATATAATTGAGTAAATTACAAATTATTATTATATTAATAAATAATTAACATATCAGTAAGTAGGAACAAAGAAATACATGGTAAAAAAGGAATAAGTCCATTCACCAGTTGCCTCAACGGAAAATGGTGCAAAGGGGGCTAACTATAATTCTTTAGAAAAGAGAGGGTGTTAGTTAGAATTTGGCAAAAGAGAGACGATATTCTGGAATTTTTGGTAAATAGAGGCGGTTTTGGAAAAAAGCTCTAAATTGTATATCTTGTATAGTACTAAGTTGTCCGCTAACTTGATTAAGTATATTTTAGATTTTTTTTCCTGTATCCCCTCAAGTTTGCCATAATCTCAGAACCCCCCACTTATCCTAAATCCTAGAAACCCCCCCTGCCGTTAACTGTGCATTGACGGAATGCAATGATAGTTGCTGCTGCCTTTTTTTTCTTTCCAACGATAATTTCTGTTGCCTTCTTTCTTCTTTTTTTAGTTAAAAGCCAATGCATTGAAGAATGCAACGAGAGTTGCTGTTGTCTGTTTTCTTCTTCTTTTAGTTAAAAGCCAAGGTATTATATGTTACAACAGAACAATACTGAGCTATTAATATATTAGTATATATAAATTAGATATCTTTTAAAAAGTTGAATGATATTTGAGCTGTAAACTTGATTCAGTCCGATCCAGAAAAGTTTGGTACTAGGTTCCAGCTTTGAAAATCCAAGTCAGTTTCGGATTTATATAAGCCGAACGGATTTTTACAACGTCGAACCGGTCTCCAATTTGAAGATTCTGATCGGATCAATTTCGAATTAGACTATTTTAAAGTCTTAGATATTTATAATTGTATTCTTCACCTAGCTTCTAACGTCTACCTTGAAGACTTGGGTCGGTCTTGAGATGAGCAAAATTCGGATCCGAATTGGTTTCAGAAAATTTGATTTGGCTCAATCTGATATTCGTCTACTTACATATTCAACTATGCTTTTTGATAATATTTATAATTTACATAATTTTCATATAACATTTTGAGGGAATTTTGTTATAACATGATCCACTACTGTGCATGGATAATTTTTTTAGCTCGAGCCAATTCAGATCTAGTTTAGGTTGAATTTATATCTGATTGGGTCAAATTTCAATTTCAATTACATTTACACTTATATTTTCTCTATTGTTTGTAATAAATTAAGTTTAACCATGTTTAAGTCGGGACGAGTTGGTCTCATTGTGCTCGATTCGGGTCATTTTTGTTTCATGGATAATTCAATTCGCCGGTTTATATTTTTTTGTATCCTGTCATGTTCGTGCATGTTGAACTTATCCAAGTTAGGCTCACATAATCTGGCTTAGGATTGTCAAAATTCCCGATCTGGGTTGGTACAGGGTTAGAAAAGGCTGACCGAGTTTTCTAAGAGACACCCTGAATCACTCTGACCCACATTTTGACCGCATTATCCAAACCGAGATTTACCTCAAAAAAAAAAAATCCAAACCGAGATTGTTAAATTTAGCACCCAAACGGATCGATTTGATTAATTTAGAACCAAGAACCTACCAAGATCCAAATTCAATCAACCTATAACTTACATCGATGTCAAAAATTTGTGTCAACAAAGCCTATATTAAATACTAGTCTAATCTAAAATTGATCAAAATAGGATACCAAAAAAAAATGATCAAAATAAAGAATTTTGAAATCCGAAACTGATTCCGATTGGAATTAGAACCAAGAACTGTACTGGATCTAGATTTCGGTATGTCTGCGTAAACTCGGTACTAACTCAACGTGTCAAAATTGAAATGAAAACATAATTTTACCAGGCCAGACAAGGTCAGATTTATAATTTTAGATTTATCATTAACACTTAACCCAACCTATTGCATGACTGTCTAGAACAAAAGATTAAAAAGATGTAAAAATTCAGTGTAATGGAAAAAAAAGAAACAACAATGAAAAAAATAGATTAACGTAATTGAAAAGAAAAGGAACAACGAACACTTAGATGAGCGCCAAAACAAATAAATTTGGACTTTCCGCTGCACGTGACGGAGATGAAATTATAAAGAAAACAGGTCAACCGTTAACAAGTAACGGACACTAACGGTATAGGGTTTTTTTAAAGGATTTGGTAAAGGTTGAGGGTTTATTTGTAATTCGGGGGAATGACAAGGGGTTTTTAGGTAGAAACTCTGTATTTTATATGTGATTTGTTTATTTGGTCTTATTTAATAAATAAAGTCGGTATTTATATAGATAACGTCTCCATTGTAATGACAAAGTGTGTGACCCAAGTCTAGAAAAAAAACTGCATTTTACAGCGGGTAAAACTAGGGCGATATCTAACAGTGGAATATGGGTGTTCAAATCAACAAATCTGATTCTCTTCTATTATCTGCTTTCACCGACTCAAATTGGGCAAGCTGCCCATATGATATACGGTCCACAATCGGATTTTTCATCTTCTTTAGATGCACTCCTATATCATGACCTTGTAAAAAGCAAACTACCGTCAAGCCAATGTTTCTAAATGTTATTTAGACCCAGATCCTGTCCACATCCCAACACAACCAAATCACCCCGTATACCACTAGTATGGAATTTACTTATTGTGACTAGTTTCAAATAATATTTGAAAAGGAGGCGTTATCTAAATAAATACATGTTATTTTATATCATTGTATGTGCTTTATTTATTGTTACTAATTTCAAAATAAAATTTATAGGTTCAAAGTCCTACTCGCATCATATTTTTTACGAGTTTATTTAACTAAACCCTCCTTATTATAACTAAACCCTCCTTATTATGACTCGACCATCTCCCTAAGTAAATTTTTTTAGATCTGACAATGTAGTTAGGATTGCAAAAGATACGTCTGAACCCATAAATTTGGTCCCATCCGACTCATACAAAAAATATGGGTTCTAATTTGACAATCAGGGCTAGTTAATACCAATGTAAATGATCAAAATATTATGTATGTTTATATATTAGTCAATAAGATTTAGATTTCTGAATATTGTTATTGTATGATATAAGATTTGTGTTTTATTATATATCATACATAACTAAAAATAGGCAACAATAACTAAGATTTAGGCAAAAAACAAAAGCGTTAACAAAGATTCCGTTAATGGAGTTAGATCTAGGAGTTTTTTGGAATATAGGAGAACTGAGAGGGTTTAATTTCAAATTTCTGATTAAAGAGGGGGTAATCAGGAATATTGGCAAACTAAAGGGGGATATTGATAAAGAAAAGAATAGGGGGATGAGGTCCCATCAAAACTCCAATTGTTGAACATTGATTGCTATATGGAAGGCTTAGAGTTGGATGGGTGAAAGAGTGATCTGCCTTCTCTCTAGGTTTTGAGAGCTAGTGAGAGAGTACACAAGGACGTTGCCCCCACGACATAATGCCAATCAACACCCCATTGGTCATTGTCTACCAATAATGATGAGGAGAGGCGAGAATAAGGGAAGAAGGAGAGAATGATGGTCTTTAGAGATGGAGCTAGACAACAAGATGAGAAGAGGGGACCAACATCGCCTTCAAACAGTGGTCCCAATAAGATAGGAGGACAAGGAGCCAACATGAGCAACAAATCTCATGGGCACAATGCTAATAGTTGTTCCCAAAGCCAATGTACCATCTTGACTACAAGGTGGATTGCAACAAACACCATAGTGCCTCTAAAAAGATATGGGAGAACATAGTGCATAACGTTATTGATGCATGATCAAGTGTCTCAGGCTCCAAGCATGCCACTGTAGGCTCACTTGAAGAGGTTGTGTCACAAATGGTGGAAAATGATGTGTTATGGATGCAGAAAAGGGTAAAGGTAAGGTGCAGCTTAGAAGCCCAAGCTTCTACCTACAAGGCCATGGCTACTCAAAGATAGAGATGGAAGGACATATAAAAAGAAGAGGGAGATGCAGACACTGCAGACCAAAAATTACTACTAGCCAAAATTCCACTAGTTCCTAAAGAAGGTAATAGCATAGGGATGCTCATTCCTAAAGGCCACCTGGATGAGATGCAAACAAAATGGCAAGGAACCATTGTCGTGCACGTATTTGATACTACACAACATCTCATGCCTATGAAGTCTTGTGATGAACATACATGGAAACCACAAGGATCATATGAGGTCACTCATAAGGCCAACATTTTTTTCATCATTCTTTGAGGACACAAATTGCACTAGAATCATGAGGGCTAGGCCATGCAGACAAAGTTAGTTTTTACATTACTATTTTCTCTCTCACGAAAATTTAATGATATGCATAAGTTTATGAAATTCTCTCAATTTTTCACTCTAATGTTTCAACCATGGGATACAAAAAAATATGAAATAATACAAATCCTAAATGCTCCATCAGGGTGATTCATGTTTATTTACCACCTAAGTGAACCTATGATATTCAAATATTTGATTTTCACTCTCATATTTATAACATAATTAGGCAAGTATGTCACAAAGCTTCACCTAAAATTTCAAGGCTGTCTGATGTACCAATCAAGAGATATAATCATTTGATTTTGTAAGCATTATTTCATTTATTAATTGCCCTAGACCTAAGTTTGAGAAAAATATATCCAGGCATTGAAACATAAATGTGTCACATGGCTTAAAAGGGTGACCCACAAAGGCATATATGTGGGATCTCAATCCCAACCATTGCTTGATATCCAATGATGAAGAACTCATCTTCAACCTCCACTTATCGCTAGTTGCAGTACCGTGGTAGAAAGGCGTAGTGTCACCCCTCAAGCCAACAATCAGGACTGGGTCTCATGGGATATTTTAGAGGAGCAACTCCTCTCCCATAGACAAATTTACCATACCCTGCACGTCACCTTTCATCCCCTAATCAACAAAATGACCCCTCCCTTATCGTGTCTATCACCTGACAACCCTAGTCATTTAGGGAAAATCTGACCCCTGCATATTTAAGAACCCCACAAGCTCCACCACCTTCCTTTTAGTCTTCCAACACCTATAATTCCTCAAAAAGACCATCCAAGCACCACTTCTAACACCGTCATCTTTAACCTTCCGCCACCTTGCCATCCCAGAGCAGAAGCCTTAGCCACATCAATCCAACATCACCATCACCATCTCTGAGCCCTATTGGACCACTGCTACATCTCAACCACCTCACAACTCCCTCCCTCCTCTCAAATCTCCCTACCTCTAGCAACCTATCCTCTCACCTCAGTAGTGCAGAGCTCTAGTGGTAGCCATGGGTCATGAGAATGCTGACCTAGTGCGCAGATAACCCACGAAGGTAGTCACACCCTCAACATGTCGAGATTGGGACCACCACACCCACCAACTCTTATAGGAGTTGTATCTAGGAGTTGTGCACATGATACGGTTCACAAGAAGGCAAGGAGGGGGATGCCTCTGAGGAGCTGACATGGAGTCATCTAGTCCAATCCTGAGGTGCCACCTCATCGGGTTGCATGAGTCAACATAGGTAGAATGAGGGAGGTTAGATTGGCCACTCGGATCTGAGGTGGACCTATTGTTGAATGCCATCTCAGTAAGGAGGACTATGAGTCAGTGAGAATGCTGAGATTGGGATCAATATTGTGACATCCCACCATCACAAAGACATCGAAACACCACGCAAAAACGTGTGGAACCACCATAAACAACATATTACTAAAAACACAGTTTAATTAAAACCGATTGTGGAAAGGTCATAAAAGAAAAGCTATTACAACCAGATCCACTACCTGTAAGGAAACATGTTATATTTACATAAGCATGATATATGTCCACCAACACATAAGATCTATCTATTTCATATCCATCAAGGATACATCACTTGTTTATATACATATCAGACCTAGCTAGGCCAACAACATGTTACAAAAAGCCATACTAAGATCATACATCAAGAAACCTCGTCAAAACACCTCCAAGGACCTGAGAGTATAGGGAGACTCTAAGACTCTACTACAAAACAACCACAACAACAACATATCCAACCTTGCCTTCTACTGATCTTGTTGTTGCTCAGCCGCAACACTACGATAGCCACCATGTCTAGCTCGATCACCTAAAAAGGTTGAAACCAGCGGGGTGAGACACACAGTCCCAGTGAGAAACATAACTCCCCGCCGAACTATAAAACCTCAGAAAAGCTAGAGCAATATATAGCAGATAACCTGATCATATATGAAATATGAAGAACAATATGATATATGTATAGTAGCTTAACATGATACCTGAGAAGCATATAACTAGCTGCAAGAAGTACTTAGGGCATGTATATGAAAGAATAATATAATATATAAGGCCTCAACCAATGTTCCGTGTTTTCCCTAAGAAAATATACTACACAGCTGCACTACCATTTATTATGCCCTAAGTAAGTGAGCCGTACCACCAAAATCCAATCTTTGGTTGCAAAACCCAAAGTAGGTTCCATACAAGGTCAATGGAAGAGCCAGACTCCATGACCTCACCTCCTCATGGTCAATGCACAATATACAAAGCAGGACCACTATCTCATGCCTAAGTGACCTCAGTCACAGGGTCAGCTCCGCAAGCTACCCTTTCCTCTAGCCTACCTTGGTACATGTCGCGATGCTAGTATATCTTGAGCCACAGGCCTGTTCACTGTGCTCCCGAGCCATGAACGCATTCATGCTCTATCACATTGAGCCATGGGCCTATTCACCATGATCTTATACACATATTGAGTCTACAACAGAAATTGCACTCTAATCCTCCTATTTTCAGCTAGGAGAAACCCCACACATTCAACAATATGCGCTCCAGGTTAACCCGTAGGAGAACCCGTTTCACCATCACCAGCTCCTGACTGTAACATCCCTGACCTGGGTTATGCTCTAACCCCAGATGTTTTGTTTAGGAAAGATAATTATATGTTTACTCTTATCGTTTGAAAAGTAATTAAGGCTCAAGAGGAGCTTATGTTTCAATTTTAGTCCTTTTTGAATAATGTTGAAAATAATGTTTTGCCTATTTTGGACTAAAGTGCAAATTACCCAAGTTGAGGGGTTAACTTGAAAATGTTACATGATAAATGTTCCTCAAGTTTTGAAGCATCATAAGAATGAAAAAGATGCAGAGGTATGGCTTGTGATAGCCTGAGCATCAAGAAAGAGCTTATTAAGCAATGTTTGTGCATTAAAACCTAGTTTTGGTATAATGTGCAATTTACCCAAAATTTAGGGGTCAATATGCAAAATACCATTTCTATAGGGTCCCTAATGTTTCTTGGTATCAATTAGAGACAAAAAAATCAGAGGGGCGTCTCATTTGAATCTCTTTGGAAGAGAGAGAATCTTGATATTAAAACAATCAAGATTTAAGCATAATTGAAACCCTAATTCAATTTAATGCAAAAATAAATATATTAATGGAAGTGCCTTTCAACTAAAAATGTGATGGTTGAATTTGTATAAGTATGGAAGTCCTTGTGCCTTGCAATGGCACCAAAATATCTAAAGTGAGTGGAGAGCCCACTCACATTAGTTAAAGAAAAAGTAATATCCACTTATTTTTGGATATTATTATTATATTGATTAAGGTGCTTAATTTGTTTTCTTTAATTCATGGATAAAGAAGAGGATTTTGAAGGGAATGATTATGGCTTCATATTCAAGGAAGTTAGGGGGATAAGTGGCACCAATTTAAGGAATCGAAGGATTTTTATAACACTTTCTCTCTCTTGAAATTCCCTTACATATATCCCATTTTCACCCACATGAAGACTCTTTTTCGACTCTTCTTTCTTTCCTTGATTTGTCTGTGCACAAGGGAGATTAGGAGCAACAGGAGGATGTGCCTCAATCTGTAGGTAAGCTCCATAGTCATCTTCAACCTTGATTTCATGGTGGAAATCGAATTTCAACACTCATTCTCTTCTTTTCTCCATTCAATGCTCAACCTTGATCATTCTTTGCACTCAAAGACTTGAGAATGGACCTTGGATAGTTGAGAAAGCTTCATTCACCATTGAGGACGTGAAGCTTGAAGCTTGGATTCAACTTTGAAGGCGGGTTATATAACTTGAACCCTTAAATATCATTATTGATTCCATTTCTTCAGCATATGTTGGTTCCTTTTCCTTTCTCAAATTTCCTTTTGATTAATTGATGAAATCACCACAAAGATCACAACAACATAAGAACAACTATATGCATAAGCATGATTAGCAGTATAGGAACCTCTAATTACAGAGGCATAGCTAGAAATATAAGCATAGCTAACAACATGTGATAACTAATGTCATTATCATAGAAACATCGCTAGTGTATCCATCAACTTAAACATGGATATTGTATGTACACCTCTATAACATGAGCATATCCACAACATAAGCATATATACTGCCTTTTTAATGCATAAATCATCATCTCTATGTAAAGAGAAAAAATAAGAGTTATGATTCAATGTGAAGCACTGTGTATAACCCTAAATAGATATGCTACATAGATGTATTACATCTTTTATTGAGCCCTGAGGAATTTGAGGATACCACTCAAAATCCAAATGACCACTGCTAAGTCGAAATCAAAGCCATATAAGATCTAGGAAGATCCAAACTGTTAAGATATTCTCTACCCCCAGTCAGTACCGGTCTGCCACAACGACACATAAGGTCAAGCTACTAACAACCTAGTCCATCCTTGGTACAAGCCATGACACTAGTGAAAGGAGGTGGGTATGCAACCCTACCATCCGAGGTACAACTGGAACATTCCTCAATCACATCATATACCCATATTTGAGACACGACCACAACTATCCTCCTATTGAGGTATGACCACCCTCAAAACCTTGAAGTCAAGATGACAATGACACACAGTCACTTGCACCTTGCATAGTCAACATTATGTGCTCCGAGTTTCCCTTAGGAATACTTGTTTCACCATTCAACAAGTTCCGATACTGGGATGGATCTACGACACATGGCACTACATGAATAGGGTTTCACTTGATTAGTTATGCCAATTGGGTGAATTAAGACTGCATCGAATAAGTGGACATACAAATCCTAATTCATATCCAACAACCATTAACATATAACAACTTTAGAAGATATAAAACATATGAAAATTATTTTTCCTCATCTCATCATCACATGGTACTATTCATTTGCCATTCATGAGACTACACTTGTCATCATACTATCACAAGATATTAATACTTAGAACAATATCACATGGTATCAACCCTTGTCAACATAAGAGGATTATACCTCATTTAGGGATCAACCATACCCAAAGGCCATCAAGATCATCATATCATTTCCTGCAAGTTCATCATTATCTTTCTATGCCTTATAACAAGGCTCAACAAACATCACCACACATGTGATACACATGCTCAACATAATTTGCATTAAAGAACTAAAAGATGTTCACAAGATAACATTGCATGATTACCTTAGCAATTATGAGCATTCTTTTATCATATCAACATATAAGGAAGCTATATGATTGGCCATCATCACACTTATAATGTGCAATTTGAACATAAGAAAGCATAAATCATAAATATATTATGACCAATAGTTAACAAATTAGAGTTACAACCAATAATTGGGAAGGATATTTCATCTTTATATTAATAATTCAATAAAGGGTAGCGTGATTAACCACCATCATCTATTTTCATTAGGGTTAGGTTTATCAAAATAAGTTATATTGAGGCCATAGTTCAACACTGTTTCACAAACCCGAACTCATGGCATCACAATAGGATCATGGATGCATAAGATAAAGCATCACCATCACATTCCATACCATCCTCAAGTATGGATCCACACATAACTCAAGGTGTAACCATAAGGTTATAGCATACTAGGGTTTCAACAACAATAAGAGAGCACTCTGTTATTCTATTAATCGTTCAAGGGGCTATTCATAATCAATTACCATCACTTGATTATATTAGGGTTAGGTGTAATAAGACGTATCCCATTAGGGTTGTATATCAACACAATATGGTCATTATAATTTCTATTCATATAAGGGAAAAGGTAAGACTACCTAAATAAGGGCATGGGTTTCATCATCATTCAAAACACACCAACATGCTACAAGCATCAACCCAGAATCATCAGATATTGAGGAAGTAAAACCATTGGTTGTTTGCATAAGTAAACACCTACAACAAACCACCTATAAAGCCATCAAGTTGTGACCTAGAAAGAGTCACCATCTAACCATAGACATCCCTTGTTTTATAACATAAGAGGTACCATTGGTTGTGGGGTTAAAACCCATCGTCGGTTGCATATTTAAAGCATGTCATCAACTACCAACAATCTAGTGCCTTAGATTGATCACAAGGTGGAAATCATGGAATTCACATCATCCAACCCCTTACACTAAAGACTTCATTCTAAACCACTGGAATTTGAATCACTCAATCTCAACCATTGGATTTGGTTTCTCATTCAAAACCATTAATTAGAGTGTAGTTAAATCATTTGATCCAAGAAACATCATTTAAGAGCTTAAATGAAGCAATATTTAAAACCTTGTCTTACCATTGGTTGTGGTAAACTGAACCACCATTGGTTGTGCACATTATGTCACCATCGGTTGATGGGGTCAACACTACCATCGGTTGGCACCTTTGAGTGATGTACTACTATCACCATTGGTTGCTATGAGATTTAGGGTATTAAACCATCAATTGATATGATTCCAAAAGAGTCTAAAACTGACCCAAGGTGTGACCATTAGTTGACACCACCGGTTGTCACCATTGGTCATCACCATCGGTTGCCACAAAGGTAGCACCATCAGTTTTAGTGTAAGGCCATCCAACAGTTCATGTATAATAGTTGAAAACAACTTAAAACCTAAGTATAAGCCATTGTTTGCTAGGTTCTAAGCACCAGAGGTTGCCAAGAAAACCTAATCTAAGTCTTCTTCTATAGTAGGAAGGTCGTGCACCTGGTTTTAGGACCATCAAGAACTAGAAACTAGGAAAGTAACACCATAAAATTAAAACCCTAGGCAAGCATATCTTTTATATGCATAGATTTTAGTTCTAGAGCAAGAACTTGAGTAAGAAAGCTTAGTAAGCAATAAACAAGAAGAAGGTTATAAAACTCACCTCTACGAATAAGAAAAGGCTTCTAGAAGCAAGAAACTCAAGCAAATAAGGTAGAAAAACCCTAGATTTAGGTCTAAACTTGGCCAAGTAGCACCTTTATCCACAAGAGAAGCAAACCCTAGGTAGAAGGAGCAAGAAAGGTAAGATCTTTGAGTTTTAAAGAAACTTTTACCATGGAACAACAAAGTTTTGACTAGGAAGAAGAAAAACAAAATTAATGAATGGGAGAAGAAGAAACTTACTAGTTTAGGTCAGAATAAGAAAAGATGCTCCACAAACCCTAAAAGAAGGGTAGACCAGAGCTCTAGCCACTTACATAAGGTAGATCACCATATTCTTATACCTTAGGCACCTCCTCCATCACCAAGCAGGGGAAGAAGAATCTATCAATGTCATAGGAGAGATAAGGGTCTAAAGGTTACGTTAGGGTGCCTAAAGATAAGTATATAGATCGTTAGGATAAGGGAGAGAAGAAGCATGAGGTATCCTAGCAGCTCTCCATGTGTCCATCGCCTTGAGCTTCCATGGACATACAAGAAGCAGATACACTAGTTATGGTAGTATTATAGACCACCAGATCATGACCTCCCAGGGTGGCTATGGTTTTTATGCATGGGAAACCACTTGTTTGTTCAAACCCTAACTTACTAGGTGATGAACCAACATTTGATCCTTCTTTTAAGTGAACCACTGGTCCAAGTGAACCAAACCAGAGAAAAACCTTCAACATAAGGCCTTCTAGGATGACCATAGGTTGTCACCACCTATTTATGACCACTAGATGTCAACCAAATAGGGGGACCACCGTTTGATGGCTTCTAAAGGTAGCTCATCCATGAAGGGGTAAACCCTAATTCATCATTGAAGAGAAACACCATCAAGCCAAGGCTCAACCAAGCACCCCATGGATCAACTAGATCAAATATGATAAGAAAAAAAATATAAGGAACATAATGGATGTGACAAATTGCAAGTAAAACCTCAGATTTTGGTAAATTTTAGAAAAGTCCAAAATGTGCATAAAATTGCATAACTTGTACATATAGTGTCCAAATTGGACCAAACTTGAAGCTTAAGATTGTAACATGATACCAAAGAACATCATATGATTTGAATAAGGTTTTAAGAACCCAATTAGGATAGTTAATCATGTTCAAACATTTAAGCAAGGTTAGGGGTCTCACAACCCATAAACCCGTAACAGGGATTTCACCCCTGAAATCCAACACAAGCAAAGTTGAGTACTTCTGATGCACCTCATCCCTTAACCTCTACATGGTTACTTCCATATCATGGTGAATGATGTCACATCACCTTCATAGGAAACATGTTCTTCTCTCTCAACTCCGCATGTCTCTTCTTGGGTTAACAAATAAACTCCCACATAAGAAAACATTCTCAATATGGAACTTAGAAACTTGTTGTGCCATATGTACAACTTTGGTAGTAACTTTGAACTTAGAAGTTTCTAGCTATCATCCTAAACTATTCTATCTATTTATTAACACATCCCTCAAAAATCTTACTTGCTGGCTTTTTACCAGTCATGGCATGTGTCCCATACCATTCCTTGAAGCATTACAATAGGTGATGTATCCGTCCCTTAGTTCTAGATACACCAACATTCGAACACTAGTCAACTTCTTCTTCAGCATCTAGAGAAAATGTTGACACTGGAACCTATCATTTCATACAAGGAGAAACACTATTCCTAGTCAACCTTGTTAGGGATGAAACAACAACACTGTCTTTACCTTACTAGGATTTACACAACACACTTAGCAGACATATCATTATCATAAGAATAAATTTTAGTCAACCCCAACTCACTCTTGTTCAACTTGTCATATATCTATTGCTGCTTCAAAAATCCTAAGGTTTTTGCAAAGATGCCAATCATGTTGTTGACCATCTTTAAACTACATGGAGATGTTACCATTCAAAACTTGCCATAACTTATAAGGACATAACATGAGCACTCTATTCTTCAAGTTCATAAACATTGTTGATGCATTGGTTATTCTAAACGACTAACCCCAAACTCACCATGACCATGCAACTCATGCCATTCACTCTAATTCTTATCCACTGATATCCCAACCTCAAGTTCTATCTAAAGAAACACTATAGCACCTGTTGACTGATCAACCAATCATCCTGGTCTTATCCAGTTGTCAACAACCCACAGATAACTTATGGAATCACCCTTTCCCTTTCCAACAACCCTGGAGGATCAACATCAACTCTCTCTCTCTACCTATCTAAGGAAGAGGAACACTAGAAGGCTTATCTAATACACACCTTCAAACTCATATACCACTGGTACACCCTGGATACTATGATTGGTTACCTTGGTATCCACCACATGTGCCAAGAGGAACTTAGATCTTTATCTCAGCCACTTCCTTAACATCAAGAACATATAGGAGGAGTCTTCCTAACTATTGGAAGGCTCAAAAAGCATACTCATCACACACATCTTGATTTTGGAATTCCAAAGCATCCACGTGTTATAATAAGGTTTCTACCCTTAGGATTATAGTGAATCCATGCATACCAGGTGGTATAGGATCCACTTGAAAGCTATGCCTCTAAAAGAAGGTACGCAAAGGAAAAAACACTTCCCGTAACCCAACATCACTGTTAAGAGGTTGTTAGTAAGAGGTTACTGATTCTATCTTCATTATGCAAGTTACACTTTTTTTGTATTATTTTACCCTTTTCATCTTGGGTTCCTTGCCGTCAACATAGGAATCATCATGATTAACGTATCTCATTGCTCTTTATTTGTTAAATGTTCATCATTCTTCTGTATATCCTCCCATGTCATCATGTTTTTCAATCCCTTATCATGGGATAGATCATCATATTTCACATTTTCTTCATTACACTTGGTTTATCTCCCTTAGTTTATTTTACATATTATGAAGATTTTACATTAATACTTTCTTATACACATAGGCTGGTCTAAGATTAACTTGGGTTACACTTTATCCATATGTCATTGTTCTTATTCATCTTCTCATATCACACTTATCTCAGGAATTCTCTCCATTATATGTGGATTTTATACCTTAAATTAGTTTATAAGCACATATTTATCTCTCTTTCACCTCATAATCTTCTTGAATTACATCTTCAAGATCTCCTCATTAGTTGATTTGTATTCAGATTTAGGTTTCATGGTGTGGTATCTTTCTCTTTTAGTTACCAATCATTCAAGTTTTGATAGATTACAATGTAATTCTTGTCTTCTTTAGGTAATATTGAGGTATTTGCACCATGATTTCTGATTGGTTATGCTCTCCAGATTGTTTCAAAATGAATACTTGATCAGAGTAATTAGAAAGATAACAATCTAAGAGTTCCACACTTACCTTTTCTTCAATACCTGAATACCTGGCCAGGGCATCCAAGTACTGAGATTAGGCGGTATGTTATGTTATGAAATTACACATCATCCTAGTCCTAAGTCCTAGTATCCTTGTAGATTCAACGAACCTAGAGCTCTAATACCAACTTGAGAGAACCCGTCACACTAAACTAGGTTACTCAAAACAAAAAACAGAATTGATCACTAATTAAACACATACCCATAAAATAGGGTAAATTAAAATTGATTTTTAACATCTCCACATTCTTTGAAACATTTGCATTGAAGCCCAACATCTTGCTTGTTATTTATAATATGACAAGAATCTGATATAGTTTGTTCCATGGCCTTAGACACAACATATATACACAGGAGAACATTATCCATATATTCCACATAAACAAGTATCAACATGTTAACAAAAGCCTGATTCTATTGAAACATTGTATACAAACTTTCCCGCCCAGACCTGAGAGTATAGGGACAGCTCTAGGATACACTAAACATTTAAACAACCTTTTCTATGGTCCCTCATCACAACTTCTCCTCACTGCAATTGGTATGCTATCACTACTGCTGATCACCTAAAAAGATGTAGTGACCCACAAGTGAGACCCATGACCTAGAGAGAGATATAAAACTCAACACCACTTATTGATTGCAACGTTAAGTAATTAAATAGTTTAAGAAAAGTAAACAAGTATAACAGATAGTCTTAGCATCAGTGATTATTATCAAGATACATAAAGGAGCATATAACAATTATCATCATTAGCCAGACTGTCATTCTTTACCTTGTTGACAATATAAGAAGTTCAGTAGCATGTGCATAAATGACATCATAAGAAAGTTTATTATCATAACATTTCTAACATCATGAATAAGTGTAGCAGCATAAGCATAGCTAACAACATTAGCATGTCTAACACATTGGGTAGATCTACATCATAAATAGAGCTAAAAACATAAGCAGACCATCTGCACAAGCACGATAATAGTATAGGCACCTCTAATTACAGAGGCATAGCTAGAAATATAAGCATAGCTAACAACATATCATAACTAATGTCATAATCATAGACAACACTGGTATTATATCTATCAACTTAAATATGTCTACTGTATGTACATCTATATGACATGAACATATCCACAATATAAGCATATCTACTACCTTTTTAATGGATTAAACATCATATGTATGTAAAGAGAAAAAACAACGATTATCATTCAATGTGAAGCACTGTGTATATGTAGGGAAATATGGATACATAGTAGGTAATAGAAATAAAAAAAATATCTACCATATTCCCCATAAACTAGTAGATTGTGTCAATAACTATAAGATGGGAAGGATGATTTCAAGGATATACCTGGTCTTGGAGCAAGTCCACCGACATATCCTCACTATCGTAGATATGCAACTGTTGACTAGTTGCTCTTGGACAATGTCTGTGCAGCTCCTGGTCTTCACCACGTACAACAGACTGGAACAACGTCTGCAACGACTCCTATGATCTCACCATAGACTACAAGTTGACATTGCCCTCCTAGCAGCAACCAAAGGAATCCTACCTCTAGAGAAGTCTACACAGACCACCTAGAAATCATTTTGTCCTTATAGAATGGACAAGAAGGAGTTTTCCCTCCTATTGGCATATTAGTCACCAACTTGCTTTCCCACAATAATGACCCTCAATTGTTCTCTCCTATAGCTATCCCTCACTAGTCAGGTAGGACTTGCTTTGAATCTCTTGGTTACCACAACTAGAGAGGACAACAATTATCAGAGTAACTGATTCTCAATTGTCTGTGTTGTGATATGGGAAGCCCCCAATACCCCTCTAATTATAGGAGAGGTTTGGGTTAGGGTTCCCCGTCGATGTGGGAGTGGAATGGACAGAAAGATCTCAAAATTTCACAACCTGTGAACACCCAAACGACCATATGGAAACCCAAATGGTAATATGGCATGCAAAATGGATGTCTTGCACTGTAAGATAGTCATTTTATAGTTTCCTAATCACATACAAAATTGGTAATTTGTTTCCCATTAATGCTAAGCATTAATTCCTTGCACCACAAGTATTATGCAATTGAAACGATCGAATTCAGGAAAGTATCAAGAACTTTCCTTCGACCCAACTAAGCAATCTCACCCATGCAAGATGATCATCTCGCTAACCCAGATGATCATCTGGTGAGCTGAGCCGCTCGATTCATCAGAATGAACTGGTTGGTTCACACCTCAGTTTGAGAAGAACTTACCCAATTTTGATTCGAATTAGTCTGACATTCCAAATGCCCATATCAATTCTTGAGCTGACCATCTGGCACTCCATACGACCATCTCACTATGTGAGCCGATTGTCTGGCAGTGTAGCCAACTAATTTGTTGTGTGAATTGAATACCTAAACACCTTTGTAATCAATTCAATCATCATTTAAGATTAAAATCCTCTTATAGGTCAAGACCTATGTGTGTGACCCTATAGGTCCCATATCATGCTGGCAATGAATGTCCATAGCTAACTTATTACATCACAATGAAAGAGTGGTGCCTAGTAACAAATCAGTGCTACCCAAGTAAACAAAAAGTTGGGGAACAACTTCAACCTACAATATGTGCTTGGTGTTATAATGTTTGTATAATTTCTTTGTCTTTGATATCCAGATCGAACTCAAGGCATGGAGTAGTCACCCTCTTCAACATTCAATCTTGTTTCTTGAACCAGAGCAGAATGTCTGAGATATTTGTAAGTTCAATATCACATATTGACTCACATGTGCATGGCCATGTATTTCTCAATCTCTCTAATCAAGAGGCCTTGGATATCATACTCCGTTAGGAGGGACTAATCCAAGATCTATCACTCCCAATCAGTCCCCATATATCACACTCATCCAATCATCACCATTATAAGAACCCATGTTTCAAAACTACGTTTGATGATGTCAAAACATACTGAACGATATGTGATGAGTGCAATAATTTCAAGTCTAAGAACCACAAAAACCACCATCAATATCATAGCTGACTATGACTACCATGGTGATGGTTCCATGTGTTAATATCATGGTGGGTCTGTTAGATACACTATTCTCCAACATGTATCTATGTACTTGGTTTGATATAGCCATATCATAACTAATGGGACTATCATCAACCAACTCACACTTTGATCTTATGTGTCATTGTTATCTATCAACCTTCCACAATAACAACTGACCAGGGTCATAATGAGAATATATATGTACTCTTATCATCCATACAATCTAATTTCTCCAAGTCACATACTTGAAAACATATGTCATTAAGTAATATAATTCTCTGGACATTTATAATGTTACATCATTATTTCATAACTGAATTAAACAGATGAAATTGGAAGTTTGCCTTTATTTATTAATCAAATCAATTACAAGTTATGCCATTAAAATCATCACATGATTGGCTCTCTAGGCATACATACTAATAGACTCCCACTTGTACTTGAGCCAATAACCCACAAATCATATTCCAAGTGATCTAACATGTCCATCATGCTTTTTCTACCAAAGTGACTTAGTTAAGGGGTCAAAAACATTGTTCTTAGTTGGTACTATGCAAATCTTTACGTCTCCTTTCTGTATGATCTCTTGTATGAGATGGAACCGCCTTTTTATGTGCTTTGAGAGATGATGTGATCTGGGTTCCTTAGCTTGTGTAATAGCTCCATTGTTGTCACAATATAGCTCAATTGCATCACTGATGCTTGGAACAACCCAAAGTTCTGTAATGAACTTCTTGATCCATCTCCTTTGTTGCATTTGGTGCAACAATATACTCAGCCTCTATTGTAGAATCAACAATTGTGTCTTGCTTGGAACTTTTCCAACTTACAACTCCTTTGTTTAGGCAAAACATAATTCTGTTTGTAATTTGTAATCATCTTGATCAATCTGGAAGCTTGCATTGGTGTAACCCTTTACCACCAGTTCTTCCTCTCCATTGTAGACCAATTAATCCTTAGTTCTTCTCAAGTACTTGAGGATGCTCTTCACGGCTATCCAGTGAGCATCACATGGGTTTGACTTGATATTTGCTCATCATGCTCAAGGTATACGAGACGTCTAGACGGGTACATAACATTGCATACATGATTGATCCAATTACTGAGGCATATGGAATCAAATTCATGTGTTCCCTTTCTTCACAAGAACTAGGACATTGAGCTCTAGAGATGGGGACACCATGACACATATGCATGTTTCTTCTATTTGACTTCTCCATGCTAAATCGTTTCAACACTCTGTCAATGTATGTACTTTGACTTAGTCCAAGAAGCCTTTTGGATCTATCTCTATGGATATTTATACCTAAGATGTAGGATGCTTCTCTGAAGTCTTTCATAGAAAACATATTTCTAAGCTATGTCTTTACCTTTTGTAAAGTAGGGATGTCATTCCCCATCAATATTATGTTATCTATATACAAGATGAGGAATGTCACTATGCTCCCACTAACCTTCTTGTACACACAAGGTTCATCTTCATTTTGAATAAAGCCAAACTCTTTGACTGTTTCATCAAAATGAAGATTCCAACTCTAAGATGCTTGATTAAATCCATAGATTGACCTTTGTAGCTTATAGACTTTATTTACAAACTTTAGACTTATATAACCTTTAGGTTCAGTCATGTACACATACTTAAGAAGATTCTCATTAAGGAATGTAGTTTTAATATCGATATGCCAAATCTCATAGTCATGATAAGTTGCAATAGCAAGCATGATCTTGATGGACTTAACCATGGCCACCGGAGAAAAGGTTTCATCATAGTCAACACCTTGAACTTATTTAAAACCCTTTGAAACCAATCTTCCCTTATAGGTTTGTACTTTACCACCCATGTCAGTCTTCTTCTTTAAGACCCACTTGCACCCTATGGGTTTTACCGATTTAGGTGGATCCACCAAAGTCCATACTTTGTTGGTATACATGGATTCCATCTTAGATCTCATGGCCTCAAGCCATTTGTTAGACTCTGGTCCCTCAATAACATCTTAATAGGTTATTGGCTCATCATTTGTGACCAATTCACTGCATTCCTGAGTCACAATATATCCAAATTTCTCAGGCTCAAGGCATGTTCTATTAGATCTACGAGGTTCTTCTTTTACTTGAGGTATTTGAGACTCCACAACACCATGTAATTCTCTTGGTTCCTCTTGTTCAGCTATCAGTTCTATGTTCTCTTGTTGGTCTCAAACCTCTTCAAGTTCCACTTTCCTCCCATTGATTCCTTTGGAAATGAAGTCCATCTCAAGGAATGCAACATCCCTGGAAACAAATACTTTATTGTCAGATCGGGAATAAAAGTAATATCCTCTTATTTCTTTAGGATATCCAACATAATAACATTTACCATATTTCAGACCAATCTTATCAAAAAAACATTCTTTTAACATAAGCCTCACATCCCCAAATTTTCATAAAAGACACTTTGGGACGTTTCCCATTCCATATATCATATGGTATCTTTTATACTGATTTAGATGGTACTCGGTTAAGTGTAAATGCAGCAGTTTCTAGAGCATACCCCCAGAAGATAGTCAGAAGCTCAGCTAAACTCATCATCATCGCACCATGTCTAGCGATGTGTGATTCCTTCTTTCTGACACACCATTATGCTGAGGTGTTCTAGGTGGAGTCTATTGGGATACAATCCCATGGGCTCTAAGAAGATTCTCAAACTCTTGGTTTAAGTATTCTCCACCTCAATCAGAATGAAGTGCCTTAATACTTTTACCAAGTTAGTTATGTACTTCATTCATAAACTCCTTGAAATTTTTAAGAGTTTCTGACTTATCTTTCATTAAATAAACATAGCCATACCTACTGAAGTCGTCAGTGAAGGTAATGAAGTACTAATACCCACCTCTTGTGGTTCTTCCAAAATGTCCACACACATCAGTATGTATGAGTCCTAATAGATCACTAGACCTATCATTGTTACCAGTGAAATGGATATTAGCCATCTTTCCCAACAAACAAGATTCACATGTCTCCATTGATTTCAAAATCAAAAGAGCCCAGATAACCATCTTTATGGAGTCTAGATATGTGATTCTCATTTATGTGCCCTAGAAGACAATGCCAAAGGTATGTTTTGTTTGATTTGTTGATTTTTAGTGTTTTGGTGTTAACATAATAAACATCTGTCTTTAGATCTAACAAGTAAAGACTATAAGACATAGGGGCACTGCCATAAAAGATCCCATCTTCTGAAACAGAACAATGACCATTTTTAATATGGAATTCAAATGCATCCTTCTCCATAAAAGATACAAAAATGATATTTCTATTTAGCAGGTACGTAATGGCAATTCTTTAACTCTATTATAAGCCTTGTGGGCAGAGATATACTATAGGTTCCAACTCCACTGGCTGCAACTCTTGTGCCATTAGCAACTCAGAGTTCCACCTTGCCTTTTCCCAAAGGCCTACTTCCTTTTAGACCCTGCATATGAGAACATATATGAAATCCACATCCGATATCTAGTACCCATGATGTAGTAGATATGTTTATCTCAATAACATATATACCTAAAGTGGAGATCACCATCCCCATTTTCTTCTTCCTAAATGCCTTCAAGTATAAAGGATGAGTTCCTCTTGTACTTTTCATTCTCCTTATCTTGAGTGTTGAAGATTTGGATTTGGGCTCGACCTAAAAATCTTCTTGTCCTTGCTTTGATCCCTGGAATCAGCTCTGATGATCACCATCACAAGCTTGTCCTTCTTCAATTTTGCTTCAACATGAATCAACATGGCAATCAAGTCTGACATCTGTCTAGCCATATTATTCACATGATAACATGAAATAAAGTGGCTATATGATTCTAGCATTGACTTTAGAATCATATTAGTAGCCAATACTTGGCTCAAGGTGAATCCCATTTCTTCAATATGATACACATGTCTAATCATATTGAGCACATGTTCTTCTACTGAGGTTCCCTCTGTCAGCTTAGACTCAAGTATCACCTTTAGGATGCCATCCCTTTCTTGCTTTGTAAGGCCAAGTGTCACTTTCTTATGATCTTTTACCATCTCAAGAACACTCATGTCCTCGCACTGCTCATGCAACTCATAGTTCATGCAGCTAAGAATAAGGTACATTATCTCCAAGGCATCATTGGCATGCTTCCAATAAGAATCCACTTGTGCCCTAGGTGCATCAGGAGTAGGTATTTATGGAACTATTTTATCAAGGATGTGGAGCTTGCAATTTTCATTGAGAACCCTTCTCAAAGTCCAAAATTAGTCATGGAAATTTGTCCTTTCAAGTTTGTCCTTCTTAAGGACCAATCACAATTCAGATTTGTCCGTCATTTGATTCTACAAGAGAAAATTTGCATTTGTCAAAAACTTTTGATTTGATTTAAAAAATTTGACGATATTAATTTGGTCTTTAATTATTATTACTCCCACTATTTTATTTCAAATTGATATCCCTCACATATCAATTTGGAATATTGCAGTGTACAATATTCTAATGGTCCAGATCCAAGATAATTCCATTGTGGCCCGATCAACACTATAAAACACAATCAACTATCAAGGTAGGCAACTTTTGCAAATTGCATTATATGCAATTTTGGATAGATGATATGCACAACTCCTTGCCATACTCATCTTCATGGTTCTGGGATTAGACGCTCTAAGAATCACCAGTTAAAGCCTGACCCAACAACAAACACAATATATATGCTCCTTACAAAGGTAGAACCTACATATCTACCAACACACCTCTATGAGATAGATGACGCACCACACGAAGGCGTAACCTACACTTGGTAGATCAAGATATTCATGTGGGTTGCTGTTGGAAAACATCTAAGACTTAATATAATTTTTATTTGAGGGAGTTTGTATTTGTAGATACATATACTTATATCCAATCACCACATATATAGTACATATCATATACATGCTATATCCCACAATGAAAATATGCAACTAAATGAAAGTGATAGTTATGGCCAGCCTAACACAATTCATTGGAGCCACAAGGAATTACCACATCCTAGGTCTACATCACATGAAAAAACTTATTGTTGATGAAGATCCATGCTTGCCAATCCAGGTTGATTGCTTCAACCCTTGAACTGATCAACTCACCTCCTGGCCGATCATCTCACCGGTCATCTAGTTCTGTCATTCCACCATCAGCTGGCTCCTCCAACTGATTGGTTAGGTCCACCATTCGATTGGTTTGACTCATCCTTCTAGTCCTCCTTAGTCCTCCATCCAGTTGGCTCACAATCATGATGATCAACTGGCATCATTAGACCATCCTTCTTCTTCATCATAATAGGAAAGTAAATTATCCTACATTTGCATAATAATAGAAACCTCGAGTTACATTCGAGGGGAGAAAGGGTTGGAAAGAATTATCTTTACATTGGGAAGATAAGATAGAGGCTCAGTACATAGACTGAGATAAAACGATTAACCAACCATACAACCATGTATAGATAATAGGGGTTATTGGCCATAACCATGCTGCACATCTACCATCAAAACCACTTTTAGGGCGACATGTGTAAATTGCATATATATATCATATATATATATTAGTTTGGGATTATTATTGTATTTGATTGAATAGATATTATTCACATCACATGCAATAATAGAACAAAAAAACCAAAATCTGATCATATCAATTATCCCACAATATAGTAAATTGACATTGGCTCTGATACCATTGTAGGGAAATATGGCTACAGAGTAGGCAACAAAAACAAAAAAAATTATCTACCATATACCCCATAAACCAACAGATCGCGTCAATAAATATAAGATGAGAAGGATGGTTTCGAGGATATACCTAGTCTTGGAGCAAGTCCAGTAACATATCCTCATCATCATAGACACACAACTATTGACTAGTTTCTCTTGGAAGGTGTCTGTGCAGCTCTTGGTCTTCACCACAGATAACAGACTAGAACAATGTCAGCAACGACTCCTGCAGTCTCACCACAGACTGCAGGTTGACGTTGCCCTCCTAGTAACAACCAAAGGACTCCTCCCTTTAGAGAAGTATTCACAAACCTCCTAGAACTCCCATCGTCCTTGTAGAATGGACATGAAGGAGTTGTCCCTCCCGTTGGTGTACTAGTCACCAACTTGCTCTCCTACAACAATGATCCTCAATTGTTCTCTCCCGTGGCTATCCCTCCCTAGTCAGGTAGGACTTTCTTGGACTCTTTAGGTTACCACAACTAGAGAGGACAACAATTGTCAGAGCAATTGATTCTCAATTATCTTGTTGTGCTCTTGAAAGCCCCCAATACCCCTCTATTTATAGGAGGGTTTGGTTCAGGGTTCCCAGTCGATGCAGGAGTGGAAGGGACCAAAAGATCTCGAATTTTCACAACCTGCGAACACCCAAACGGTCATTTGGCACACGAGACAGTCGTATCACACTGTGAGATGGTCGTATCACATTGCAAGATGGTCATTTTGTAGTTTCCCAATTGCATACAAAATTGGTAATTTGTTTCCCATTAATGATAAACATTAATTCCTTGCACCATAAGTATCGTGCAATTGAATCGATCAAATTTGAGAAAATATCTAGAACCTTCCTCCATCCCAACTGAGTGATCTCACCCATGCAAGATTGTCATCTCAGCTCACCTAAACGGTAATTTGGTGAGCCGAGCCAAGCCAATCGGTTCATCAGAATGAATAGGTCAGTTCACACCTCAGTTTGGTCAGAACTTAGAAAATTATAGTGTGAATTACCCGTCTCAACTCTTAAGACGACCGTCAAACACTCCATATGGCCATCTCAGTTAGTGAGCCAATCATCTAGAAGTGTAGCCAACTGACTTATTGTGTGAATTGAATACCTAAACACTTTAGTAATCAATTCAATCATCATTCAAAATTAAACTCCTCTTCTAGGTCAAGACCTATGTGTGTGACCCTATAGGTCCCATATCACATTAGCAGTAAATGTCCATATCTAACTTATGACATCACAAGCAAAGAGTGGCGCCTAGTCGCACATCAGTGCTACCCAAGTGAATGGAAAGTTGGGGAACAAATTCAACCTACAATCTGTGCTTTGTGTTACAATGCTTGTATACTTCCTTTGTCTCTAATATCCATATTGAACTCGAGGCATAGAGTAGTCATCCTCTTCAACATTCAATCTTATTTCTTGAACCAAAGTAGACTGTCTGAGATATATGTAAGTTCAATATCACATACTAACTCACATGTGCATGGCCATGCATTTCTCAATCTCTCTAATCAAGAGGCCTTGGATATCATACTCCCTTAGGAGGGACACATCCCATATGTATCACTCACAGTCAGTCCCCATGTGATCAATCAATGGAAGATACAAGCCGCACACATGAATGGTTTTATAATGATGATTACTACTTTTATCCTCCTCAGGGCAGTCAAGAGACCTCACAACTTGAAGATCAGTTTGAGGAACATGAATCAGACATTGAGTCAGACCAAGGTGAAATCTCTCATTTTGAGACTTGTCGCTTCTCTTTCAGCAGTACACCGATTATGATTTGACACAATTTGTTTTATGAGGATGATAATAAGTGCTCAAATTGGAATAGTGAGTATACTGATGATGATGAATTAAAGCAACATGAGCTGACATTGTCCACCATCCATTTTCAAAGGATTGTTGATATCAAGGGAGCAAGATGGACAATTCATCATAATATGGCTATTGATCATGAAGATACTCCAGACCCCATATAGTTGGATAAGATTGGGGTAGTAGAATTGGAAATAGAATTACTTGGGAGAACTTCATGTTCAGAGGATGATTGGATCACTCACCCTATATATAAAAATTTGTCCAAGCAAACAACCTCAAATTTATAGGTGGAGAGAGAGGAGAGGAACCCTTTGGAAAACTTTCAACCTCTCCCCTCCATCTCATCATGTGTCAACATTCTAGGGCCTATCTATTTATATTCATACATCAATCATCACCATTATAACAACCCATGTTTTAGGATTGCATTTGATGATGTCAAAGCATACCAAATGACATGTGTTGAGTGCAGTGATTTTAGGTCTAAGAACCACAAACACCACCATCACTATGTGAGATGACTATGACTACCATGGTGATGGTTTCCATGTGTCAGTTTCAGAGTGGATTTGTCTGATATACTATTCTCCAACATGTATCTGTGTGCTTGGTTTTATGTAGACATATCATGACTAATGAGGCTCCGTCATCAACCAACTCACACTCAGATCTTATACGTCATTGTTGTCTATCAACCTTCCATAATAACAACCGATCACAGACATAATGAGAATATATATGTACTCTTAACATACATATGATCTCATTTCTCCATGTCATATCCTTGAAGAAATACATCATTAAATAATACAATTCTCTAGACATTTATAATATTACATCATTATCTCATAATTGAATTAAACATAATAAATTCGAAGCTTGCTTTTATTTATTAATCAAATCAATTACAAGTTATGACATTACAATCATCACATGATTGCCTCTTTGGGCATACATTCCAACGGTATAACCCTAAACAAATATGCTACACGACTGTATTACATCTTTTATTAAGTGCTAAGGAATTTGAGAAGACCACTCAAAATTCAACTAGCTACTGATAAGTTGAAATCATGGCCATACAAGATCTAGGAAGAGCCAGACTCCTAAGATCTTCTCTGCCCCCGGTCCATACGGGTCTGCCACAATGACACATAAGGTCCAGCTTCTGACAACCTAGTTCATCCTTAGTACATGTCACGACACTAGTGAAAGGAGGTGGGTACACAACCCCACCATCCGAGGTACAACCACAACTGTGCTCAATCACATCATATACACATATCTGAGACACAACCACAGACGTTCTCCTACCAAGATATGACCACAACCATACTCAAAACCTTGAAGTCAAGATGACAAGGACACAATTACTTGCACCTCGCATACTCAATAGTATGCACTCCGAGTTTCCCTTAGGAATACTTGTTTCACCATCTGGAAAGTTTTGACACTCAGATGGATCTATGGCACATGACACTACATGATTAGGGCTTCACTTGATTAGTTATGCCAATTGGGTGAATTAAGGATGCATCAAACAAGTGGAAATACAAACCCCAATTTATCTCTAGAAGGCATTAACATATAACAACTTCAGAAGATATAAACATATGAAACGTATTGTTCCTCATCTAATCCTTACATGGTACTATTCATTTTCTATTAATGAAACTACACTTGTCATCATACTATCACATGATATAAATCCTTAGCACAATATCATAGGATATGAACCCTTGTCAACATATGAGGATTATACCTCATTCAGGACTCAACCATGGCTAAAGGTCATCAAGACCATCATATAATTTCCTACGAGTTCATCATTATCTTTCTACGCCTTATTACAAGGCTCAACAAACATCACCACACGTGTGATACACATTCTCAACATAATTTGCATTAAAGAACTAAAACATATTCACAAGATAACATTGCAAGATCTTAGCAATTAAGAGCATTCCTTTATTATATCAACATATAAGGAATCTATATGATTGGCCATCATCACACTTATAATGTACAAGTTCAACATAAGAAAGCATAAATCATAAAGCTATGATGGCCACCAATTGACAAATTAGAGTTACAACCAATCATTAAGAAGGATATTCCATCTTTATATTAATCAGTCAAGAAAGGGTAGCATGATTAACCACCACCATTTATTTGCATTAGGGTTAGGTTTAGTAAAATAAGTTATATTGAGGCTATAGTTCAACACTCTTTCACAAATCCTAACTCATGGCTTCACCATAGGATCATGGATGCATAAGATAAAGAATCACCATCACATTCCATACCATCCTCAAGTATGGATCCATACATCACTCAAGGTGTAATCATCAAGTTATTGCTTACTAGGGTTTCAAAAACAATAAGAGAGCACTCTATTATTCTATTAATCATTCAAGGGGTTGTTCATAATCAATTACCATCACTTGATTATATTAGGGTTAGGTATAACAAGTCATATCCTGTTAGGGTTGTATATCAACACAATATGATCATTATAATTATATGAGGGCAAAGGTAAGACTACCTAAATAAGGGAAAACCTCCATGGGTTTCAACATCATTCAAACCGTACCAACATACTACAAGCATCAACCCAGAACCGTCTAATGTTGAGGAAGTAAAACCATTGGTTATTTGCATAAGTAAACGCCTAGAACAAACCATCAATAAAGCCATAAAGTTGTGATCTATAAGGAGTCACCATATAACCCTAGACATCCCTTGTTTTATTACATAAAAGGTACCATTGGTTGTGAGGTTAAAACCCATTGTCAGTTGCATATTTAAAGTAGGTCATCCATTGCCAACAATCTAGCTCCTTAGGTTGATCACAAGGAGGAAATAATGGAATTCACATCATCATTACCAACTCCTTACACTAAAGACTTCATTCTAAACCACATGACTTTGAAACACCCAATCTCAACCATTGGATCTGGTTCATCATTCAAAACCATTTATTAGAGTGTAGGTCTATCCCTTAAATAATTTAATATAGGAAACCCTCAATTTATATCTTAAATGAAGAAATATTTAAAACCTTTTCTTACCATCAGTTGTGGTAAATTGAACCACCATTGGTTGTGACACATTATGTCACCATCAATTGATGGGGTCAACACTACCATCGGTTGACACCTTTGGGTGATGTACTACTATCACCATCAGTTGCTATCTGCTTTAGGACATTAAACCCTCAATTGATATGATTCTAAAAGAGTCTAAAACTGACGCAAGGTGTGACCATCGTTGAAACCACTAGTTGTCACCATTGGTCATCACCATCGATTCTAGTGTAAGGACAACCATCAGTTCATGTATAATAGTTGAAAACAACTTACAACCTAAGTATAAGCTATAGTTTGATAGGTTCTAACCACCATCGGTTGCCAAGAAAACCTGATATAAGTCTTCTTCTACCTTAGGAAGGTCACACACCTGATTCAGATCCATCTAGAACTAGAAACTAGGCAAGTGACACCATAAAAATTGAAACCCTAGGCAAGCACAATTTTTATATGCATAGATCTTTGTTGTACAACAAGAACTTGAGTAAGCAAGCTTGTAGTAAGCAATAAATGAGAAAATGGTTATAAAAATCACCTCTAAGAAGAAGAAAAGGCTTCTAGAAGAAAGAAACTTGAGCAAAGAAGGTAAAAAAACCCTAGCTTTAGGCCTGAACTCAGACAAGTAGCGCCTTTCTCCACAAGAGAAGCAAACCCTAGGTATAAGGAGCAAGAAAGGTAGGATCTTTGAGATTTAAAGCAAATTTTACCATGGAACAACACAGTTCCAACGAAGAAGAAGGTAAGAGGAAGAAGAAAATAAAAAGAAACGAAGAGGAGAAGAAGAAACATACTAGTTTAGGTTTGAATAAGCAAAGATGCTCCACAAACCCTAAAAGAAGGGTAGATCCAAGCTCTAACCACTTGCACAAGATAGATCACCATGTTCTTCTACCTTGGGCACCTCATGCACCACCAAGAAGGGGAAGAAGAAGCTTTGGATGGAAGGGGAGAGATAAGGGTCTAAAGGTTTTGTTTGGGTGACTAAGGATAAGTATATAAAACTTTATGATAAGGGAGAGAAGAAGCATGAGGTGTCCTATGATGCCCCGATCCCCGTGCCATCTCTAATGACCCCGGAGGCCAGGAAGTCACCCTCAGTAAACCACCCTTAAACTTTTCTTTACTTAGTTACTTAGAATTAACTTAAAGGAAAAATCTAATAGCTTGAATAACATCGGATCATAATAAAACTACGGAAGCAACTTACCATTAACCTTACTTGGAAGAAAAACAAACTTACACGACATATTACATTATTCATGCAGAAAGTAAAACACAACAGATCACTTAAAACTAGTTTACATGTTACATTACATTCTCTCACTACCACACCACATGCCCAAGGATCGAGGGGAAAGGACTAAAAGACCTCTATCTAACTATGAACTACTGTATAAGAACTTGGGTGATACGATCCTTCATCTTCCTCATGCTAACGCTGACCTAAAAAATGTTTCAGTAGGTTGGTGAGCTACTGGCTCAGTGATAGAATTTCACCCAACCATCACAGATAAATCATTTTATGATTATTAATTGGAATAAAATACAAGATAATACTATATTGAGCATATCTAAGCAATATAATTTAAACGACAGAAGATGTCAACATTTCATTAAGATAACAACTGCTGCAAACTGTAGATACCATTAAATAATAGAGAATACTAAAATTTCATTTAAAGGACAACTGTTGTGAAACTAACTCAGATCTTTCTTAACTCTTTAACTTATAAGAAACTTTGTGAAACTATATGAACATATTTTATCTTATTCCCTAATCATATGTAGTGTAATCTACATATGAAGACTTGCAGCGAACTACGATCCCATCGTATAAGACTTAGTCGACACCCCGGGATAGCTAAGTATGACTACTCTCTTGGTCTACAATAGGGAAACTGGCTCTCTGGCCTCGACACTCCTATTGTGCCATAAACTGGACTCCTCCTCTAACCCGAGCACACAGGCAGAGAGTCAAGTCACCTATTGGCTTTTCTGTACTCTAGTGCCACCGTGACTTTTGGTTGATATTGGACACTACAAACTATAATTTAAGGAGACTTCCACTAGGGCTTCATCCCCCATACCTCCTGTTGGTACATTCTGACCCCCGTATACTGGACACACCGTCAGGATAGGTCATTTCATCCCTAATGCACATACCTCTCATAGGGATTCTACGGTGTCACGACCCTTAAATCTATTATTTCACTTATCTTAGAAGACTCTTACTAGATTGTACATTTCTCTTACTTATACTCGACTCTGGTATCTCTATGGCACCGTGTCTATTTACTTGAACTTTACAACATGACATGAATATCATTCTAAATTTGACAGAGCAGTTTATTCAAACCAATGAAAAATACTAAATAATCCACATACTGTACTTGCAGGCAGATTCAAATTCTCAAATAAACAGAATACATGTCAACTTGGCACATATACACTGGAATCATGCAATTGAGCTTCTTAATATACTGATAAAAGTTAATTACTTGTCATGGCATGAATTATTAATATTAATTGAGAATTTTAAATGATTTCTTTGAGAAACGTGTCAATTCTTGTTAAGACTGAACCACACACATTAGATATAATAGGGAGCGTTCAACTAGGTTTCTATTGAAATTATCATGTCATCATCATTTATTTGAAATCATGCATCAATTAAATTATTAAATTCATACAATCTGGGTTTATACCCAAATCATTACGTTATTGGTCGTGTGCTACTGTTTTCAACATTTAACTAAGCAATTTAGGTTTTGATCAATTGTGTAATTTCACTAGTCTAAATCACACTCATCAATCAACTAACTAGCATCGTACAAGTGTAACTAATAAATTCGTGCAATTTAGAAATTAAGTGACGCCGACACTGCCCGACACCTGGGTAAATGCTGACATCCACGGATAACACCAATTTCAACTGAAACGTCCAATTATTTGAGTTATACTTGTGTTTGGGAGTGAGATTCTACTCACCGCGGGTTGAGGTAACCGAAATTCAACTCATAATCCATCCAGAGTCCATTTTCGGGCATCAACGGGGTCATCTTCTACCTTGGGACAACCCTAGTTCAAAAGTGAGACACACACAGCTCCTTGGTTTGGGCGTCGCTCGACGTTGCTTCATGCTTGGACCTCAAGGATTAGCTAACAACATTGTTCCTTGGTGCTGCCTCACGCCCAAGGTGGCTATCATCCACAATTGTAGCTAATGTGGCTCAGACTGGATGGGGCGCTACCCCTTGCTGCTTGGGCACCACTCATGGTGGTTGGGCACCGCGATTGGGTGAGGTAGAAGATGAGGAGATGGTAGAGGAGCGAGGCGTAGCAGAGATGACCTTCACAAGATCCAAAATTGGATGCCACAACCTCCTTTGCTACTGCTTTGGGTAGGGAGGCGCCGCTAGCTGGAAGGGGCATAGGTGGGCATGAGCTAGGGCAAGAAGGTGGAAGAGAAATGAAGGGGAAGAAGAAGAAGCTAGATGCCACTTAATTGGAGCCAAGGAGGCCCAAAACCGCCACCCTAGCTCACCTATTTCTAGCTAGTCGAGCTGCTGTAAAAGGGGGTGCCACTCAACTAGAAAAGGATCGGTGGATGGAGAAGAAGATAAGGAAGGGAAGGGGGTTATATCAAATAATTGGAAAAATTACAAATCTAAGCCCAAGGATCTTGTAAATGCTATAACTTTCGCCTCGAATGTCCAATTTGCATGATTTCTTTTACAAAGTTTCAAGTGTGAGATCCTCTACAACCTCAAGTCACGAAATCATGATAATTAGACTGTAAAACTAGATCAAATCACTAATCACAACATGAGCACTTAACTTAATTAACATGATGATGCTATTATCATTGTACTTATTAGTTAACTTTGATGTGGGTCATAACAATCTCCCTCCCTTATAAGAATTTCATCCTAAAATTCCTAAAAGAATAAAGGATACTTGTTACACATCTCTGACTCAAGCTCCCACGTTGCTTCCTCTAAGTTGTGGTTCCTCCACATAACTTTTACTAACGATATCTCATGATTCTTGAGTTTCTTGATCCTCCGATCAACTATTTGTACTGGTCCTTCAACATAGGACACATCTGATCTGAGCTGTACATGTTATGGGTCCACTATCTTCTCTGTACTAGGGTAACACTTCTTCAGCATAAATACATGAAACACATCATGTAAATTAGCTAACTCGGATGGAAAATCCAACCTGTAGGCTACATGTCCAATCCTCTCAATGACAGGATATGGGCCTATAAACCTAGGAGTCAGTTTGCCTCTCTTGCCAAACCTCAAAACTCCTTTCCATGGTGAAACCTTTAGATACACTTCATCACCAACCTCAAACTCAAGAGGTCTACATCTCTTCTCAGTGTAACTCTTCTTCCTATCCTATGCAACTTTCAACTGTTCTCTAATCACTGTAATCTTTTCTGTAGTCAAATCCACTATCTCTGGTCCAAGAATCTCTTTTTCACCCACCTCGTACCAACATACGGGTGATCTACACTTTCTACCATACAAAGCTTCATACGGGGCCATACCAAGACTGGAATGGTGACTATTATTGTATGCAAACTCTATAAGGCTCAAGTGTTCTTCCCAACTTCCACTGAATTGTAAGACACATGCTCTCAGCATGTCCTCAAGAGTCTGAATGGTCCTCTCTAATTGACCATTCATCTGCGGGTGAAAAGCTATATTGAACCTCAACTTTGTGCCCAAAGCTCGATGCAACTGATTCCAAAACCTGGAGGTGAAATTAGGGTCTCGATCTGATATAATTGAAACTTGGATGCCATGCAACCTGACTATCTCATCCACATATATCTTATCTAACTTCGAGACATCAAAGGTTGACTTAACAGGAAGAAAGTGAGCAGACTTAGTTAGTCTATCCACAATCACCCATATCGAGTCACAACCTCTAGGTGTCCGGGGCAACCCTACCACAAAATCCATTGTGATATGTTCCCACTTCCACTCTGGTATTGGAAGAGATTGCAAGGTACCTATAGGTTTCTGATGCTCAGCCTTAGCCTACTGGCACAACACTACACCTAGCAACGTACTCAACTACATCCTTCTTCATACCTGACCACCAAACAACTCCTTGAGATTCCCGAACATCTTAGTGTTGCCTAGATGCATAGCGTACATCGATACATGCACTTCCTCAAGAATCTATTCTTTTAAATCATTGTCTCCAGGTAAACACAACATGTCATGATGATACAACAAACCATCATCTAAAAACCTAAACTCTGGTCTTTTTTCTCTTATCATGTCCTGCATGATCTGTTGTAACTCACTGCCACTCTACTGAAGTTCCTTGATCTGATCAGCTTGACTTGCATCTGTGCAATAAAACCTCTCTTCTCTATCACTCCTAAGTCTAAGTTCAACTTTTGCATCTCTACTAATAGGTCTCTCTTGAAGCATGCCATAGAGAATACATTAGCTATTGAACTTGACTTCCTGCTGAGGGAATCTTCTACCACATTCACCTTACCAGGATGATAATCTATCGTCATATCATAATCCTTGATCAATTCTAGCCATATCCGTTGTCTAAGATTCAGATCCTTCTGGGTGAAGATATATTTCAAGCTCTTATGATCTGTAAAAACCTAGCACGCCTCACCATAAAGATAGTGATGCCATGTCTTAAGAACATGAACTGCTGCAGCTAACTCCAGATCATGTGTCAGGTAATTCTCCTCATTCTTCTTAAGCTGTCTAGATGCATAAGCTACTACTTTTCCTTCTTGCATCAACACACAACCTAAACATCTCCTTGAAGCATCACAAAACACTGTGTAGCCTTTACCTGCCTCGGGTAGGATCAACACTGGTACTATAGTCAACCTCTTCTTCAAGATCTAAAAACTCTTCTCATAGTTGTCTGACTAGACAAACGGTGCACCCTTTCTCGTTAAGCGTATCATAGGTGATGCTACAACACTAAAGTTCTGGATGAACCTCCTGTAGTAACCTGCCAATCCTAAGAAGCTTTTGATCTCAGTAGGAGTCTTAGGCTACTCCCACTGTAGAACAAACTTGACTTTCTTAGGGTCAACACTTACTCCATCTCCTGAGATGACATGTCCAATAAAAGACACCTCAGCTAACCAAAACTCACACTTACTAAACTTAGCATATAGCTGGTGTTGTCTCAACAACTGTAATGCTATCCTTAGATGCTACTCATGTTGCTCATCATCTCCAGAATGGATCAAAATGTCATCTATGAAAACCACTATGAACTGATCCAAGAACGGCTTGAAAATCTGGTTCATCATATCCATGAAAGCTGGTGGGGCATTAGTCAGTCCAAATGACATGACCAGAAACTCATAATGTCCATATATTATTCTAAAAGCCAACTTAGGAATATCTAAAGCCTGTATCCTCAACTGATGATATCCAGATCTCAAGTTTATCTTAGAAAAGATCGTCGCTCCACACAACTGATCAAACAAATCATCTATCCTTGGCAACAAATACTTATTCTTGATGGTGATCTTATTCAACTATCTGTAGTCTATACATAGCCTCATAGTACCATCCTTCTATTTCATAAATAATGGTGAAGAACTAGGTCGAATGAAACCCTTATCCAATAATTCTTGTAACTAAATCTTGAGTTCCTTCAACTCTGTAGGTGCCATTTTGTAGGCTGGTAGCGCTATAGGTTGACTACCTGGAAACACTTGGATCTCAAAGTCTATCTCTCTTTCAGGAGGTAGACTTGGCAACTCATCTGGAAAAACATATGGGAACTCACAGACCACTAGAACATCCCATAGACTAACTGTGCTCTTCTCAGCTCTAGTATCTACTACATGTGCCAAAAATGCCTCACAACCTTTCTACAACATCTTATCAGCTACAATGGCTGATATGATAGACGTAGGCAAAACTTTCCTGTCTCTAGTAAAGGTACAAGAAAATTCACCCTATTGAAAGATAGCCTCCTTCTTCCAACAATCGAGTTGAACTCGTTACGTCTCTAGGCAATCCATACCCAAAATAACTTGAAAAGAGTTAATATCTAGGGGTATAAGATTAACTGTGATGGTGTAACCACCAAAAGTCAACAAGCATCTGGGGCAAAACTCCGTCAACACTGTCGGTTCACCTAACGGAACCCTCAACAACAACTCAACCGGTAACTCATGGGTTAACATGTTAAGCTCACAAGATAAAGAACTATGTATAAATGAGTGAGTAGCACCGCGATCTATCAAAACTATAACTGAAATTCTGTTAAAGAAAAGCATTTCTCCTGTAATTACTTGAGAAGAAACAATACCTTCTTGTGGTGTCAAAGAGAAGAAGCATCCTGAAGCTCTTCCTCTCCCATGATGTCCTCATTGTCCTTCCCTAGCACTGGGCGCTGCACCACTATGGGAACTTGAAGCTACAGAGGAACCAGGTCCTCCAGTTGGAGCCTATCTTGGGACATTCTGGTACTATGAGTGAGAACTCTGTGTTGCCACTTGTTGTAACTGGGGACATTGCCTTCTAAAGTGTCCCACCTGTCTGCAAATATAACAACCCTGAAAATTTCCACCCCAACACTGACCGGAGTGCGACCTTACACAGACATCACACATCAGTATCTCTTTCCTTGGCAGACCTATCACTGAGACTGATGATCCAAAAGACCTTCCTCTAGACGCGTTGCTCCATCTCCCTGGACTGGGTCTTCCCCTACTTTGAGAAGATATCACATCGTCAGATCCTTGTTTACTGAAACAACCAAATCCTCGTCCAAGCTTCGAGAAGAAACCACCACCACCTCCTCAATGTCCACTACTAGCTTGTCCTCTTCCAAAGTCTCTAGGTCTCTTTATATTCTCATAACGCTTATCAGCGTTCACAGACTCCTCTATACGTCTTGCTGCCTCTACAAATTCCCTAAAGTTTTCTCTATCTCTTCGACCAATGGCTGAAATGGTGTGTCTAATCTCTGATCTTAATCCTTATTGAAATCTTCAGCACTTTTCTACATCATTAGGAATAAGTTGCGGACAGAAATTTGCCAATCTTTTGAAATGTGCCTCATATTCACCAATTGTCATACTTCCTTGTCTGATATTCTAAAACTATCTTATCTTCTCACTCAGAAAGGTATGTGGGTAGTACTTAAGATGGAATTCCTCAATGAAATCCTTCCAAGTCAATACCGTGTTCCTCCTTTTATCTTCCACTCCACGCCACTAGAGCTCTGCATCACCTTTAAGCAAATCAATTGCGTGATTGATTTGTCTTTCCTCAGACAACTCCATCAGATGGAACACTTTATCTAACTGTCTCATCCATTCATATGCCACTGTAGGGTCCGTAGTTACATTGAACTCAGTACCTCCAAGCTTCTTAACCAGCTCATAGGATCTCATCAGGTCCTTGCTGCTCGAGGTAGAAGCTTGCCTCTCCATCTTATACTTTTCCCCAGTCTCAAGAAACATCCTGTACATCCTTGATGCCTCATACACATCATCTCCACCACCTGGACCCATCACCTGAGGATTAGGTCCAATGTGGCTCTCATCTTGGTCCTCATGACCATGTCCTCTTCTTGCCATCTGCAATAGTATAACAGAACACTTCCTGTTAGAAAATTGCAGTTAGAAGGAAAACACCTAAGTCCTAATCCTATTGGTCTCTTATCATCCCCTGACCTTGACTTAGAGTCACTATGTACTCAACCTAGGCTCTGATACCAAAAAGCTTGTGATGCCCCGATCCCCGTGCCATCTCTAATGACCCCGGAGGCTGGGAAGTCACCCTCGGTAAACCACCCTTAACCTTTTCTTTACTTAGTTACTTAGAATTAACTTAAAGGAAAAAACTAATAGCTTGAATAACATCGGATCGTAATAAAAATGCGGAAGCAACTTACCATTGACCTTACTTGGAAGAAAAACAAACTTACACGACATATTACATTGTTCATTCAGAAAGTAAAACACAACAGATAACTTAAAACTAGTTTACATGTTACATTACATTCTCTCACTACCACACCACATGCCCAAGGAATGAGGGGAAAGGACTAAGAGACCTCTATCTAACTACTAACTACCTTCTAAGAACTTGGGTGATACAATCCTTCAGCTTTCTCATGCTGACACTAACCTGAAAAATGTTTCAGTAGGTTGGTGAGATACTGGCTCAGTGAATAGAATTTCACCCAACCATCGCAAATAACTAATTTTATGATTATTAATTGGAATAAAATACAAGATAATACTATATTGAGCAGATATAAGCAATATAATTTAAACGACATGTGATGTCAACATTTCATTAAGATAATAAATGCTGCAAAATTGTAGATACGATTAAATAACAGAGAATACTAAAATTTCATTTAAAGGACAACTATTGTGATACTAACTCAGATATTTGTTAACTCTTTAACTTATAAGAAACTCTGTGAACCTATATGAACATATTTTATCTTATTCCCTGATCATATACAATGTACTCTACATATGAAGACTTGTAGCGAACTACGATCCCATCGTACAAGACTTAACCGACACCCCGGGATAGCTAAGTCTGACTACTCTCCTGGTCTGCAATAGAGAAACTAGCTCTCTAGCCTCAGCACTCCTATTGTGTCGTAAACTGGACTCCTCCTCTAACCTGAGAACACAGGTGGAGAGTCAAGTCACCTATTGGCTTTTCTGTACTCTAGTGCCACTAGGACTTCTGGTTGATGTTGGACACTACAAACTATAATTTAAGGAGACATCCACTAGGGCTTCGTCCCCCGTACCACATGTTGGTACGTTCTGACCCCCGTATACTGGACACACCATCAGGGTAGGTCGTTTCATCCCTAAGGCACATACCTCTCATAGGGATCTACGGTGTCAGGGCCCTTAAATCTATTATTTCACTAATCTTGGAAGACTCTTACTAGATTGTACATTTCTCTTACTTATACTCGACTCTGGTATCTCTGTGGTATCATGTCTATTTACTTGAACTTTACAACACAACATGAATATCATTCTAAATTTGACAGAGCAGTTTATTCAAACCAATGAAAAATACTAAATAATCCACATACTGTACTTGCAGGCAAATTAAAATTCTCAAATAAATAGAATACATGTCAACTTGGCACATATTCACTGGAATCATGCAATTGAGATTCTTAATATAGTGATAAAAGTTAATTACTTGTCATGGCATGAATTATTAATATTAATTGAGAATTTCAAATGATTTCTTTGAGAAACGTGTCAATTCGTGTTAAGACTGAACCACACACATTAAATATGATAGGGAGCATGCAACTAGGCTTCCATTGACATTATCATGTCATCGTCATTTATTTGAAATCATGCATCGATTAAATTATTAAATTCGTACAGCCTGGGTTTTTACCCAAACCGTTCCGTTATTGGTCGTGTGCTACTGTTTTCAACATTTAACTAAGCAATTTAGGTTTCGATCAATCATGTAATTTCACTAGTCTAAATCACACTCATCAATCAACTAACTAGCGTCGTGCAAGCATAACTAAAAAAATTGTGCAATTTAGAAATTAAGCGACGCCGACACTGCCCGACACCTAGTTAAACGCTGACATCCGCGAATAACACCAATTTCAACCAAAATGTATGATTATTTGAGTTATAATTGCGTTTGTGAGTGAGATTCTACTCACCGTGGGTTGAGGTAACTGAAATTCAACTGGTAATCTGTCCAGAGTCCATTTTTGGGCATCAACGGGGTCGTCTTCTACCTTGGGACAACCTTGGTTTAAGCGTGACACACACACAACTCCTTGGTTTGGGTGTCGCTCGACGTTGCTTCATGTTTGGACCTCAAGGATGAGCTAACGACGTTGTTCCTTGGTGTTGCTTCACACCCAAGGTGGCTGTCAGCCGCAATTGCAGCTGTTGTAGCTCGGACTGGCTGGGGCACCGCCCCTTGCTTCTTGGGCACCGCGATTGGGTGAGGTAGGAGATGGTGGAGGAGTGAGGCGCAGTAGAGACAACCTTCACAAGATCCAAAATCGGCTGCTACAACCTCCTTTGCTGCTGCCGATGGCGTGCAACTGCTGCTGCGGGTAGGGAGGTGCCGCTAGCTGGAAGGGGCGCATGTGGGCGTGAGCTAGGGCAAGAAGGAGGAAGATAAATGAAGCGGAAGAAGATGAAGAAGCTAGACACCACTTAATCGAAGCCAAGGAGGCCCAAAACTGCCGCCCTAGCTCACCCTATTGTTAGCTGGTTGAGCTGTTGTAAATGGGGGCACCGCTCAAATGGAAAAGGATCGGTGGATGGAGAAGAAGATAAGGAAGGGAAGGGGGTTATATCAAATAACTAGAAAAATTGCAAATCTAACCCCAAGGCTCTTGAAAATGCTATAACTTTCACCTCGAATGTCCGATTTGCATGATTTCTTTTGCAAAGTTTCAAGTGTGGGATCATATACAACCTCAAGACACCAAATCATGATAATTAGACTGTAAAACTAGATCAAAGCACTAATCACAACATGAGAACTTAACTTAATTAACATGATGATGCTATTATCATTGTACTTATTAGTTAACTTTGATGTGGGTCATAGCATGTCCCATCACCTCTCCATGTGTCCATGGCCTAGAGATTCCGTGGACATGAAATCAACATCTCCATGTGGGAGTCTGATAGACCACCAGATGATGACCTACTATGTGGCGATCGAATCGCCAAAACACGAGGTAAACTAAGCAGAAGCGATTAACTAGCAGCGGAATTATTAAAAACCATTAAAAATTAAAACTTTTTGGAAAGAGATCTTTTAGTAATAAAACTCTTTTATAAGAAAACAAGATAAATTGTTTACAACTTGATTCATCATTACATTTCTGTAAAATCACATCTCGAGTGATTACATACATCAATTGCCCTGTTATCTGTGCAAGGCAAGATACAAAAATCTCGAGGCATTAAGCCAAAAACCTCAGATCTACTGACTCCTAAGACCTGAGAGTACAGAGATGACACATAGGTCATACTATCTATAAGACTTGACAGACAATGTCTCCACCTGAGAATCACTACTGTCCCTGATGTTGTTGTTGCTGCTGCTCACCCTTAGATGGGTTCCTCCGTCCTCGGCGTCCAGCTAAAAAGTCAAATCCCACGGGGGTGAGACAATTGAATAATTGTCCCAGTGAGAGTTATAACTCTTCGCCAGAAGCTTTGTCATTGAAATTAAGGAATAACAATAAGCAATATAAATTTAAACATTTAACAGCAGGTTTAACATTATATAACTAAGTGAAGCAACATTCTCTTTAAGCAATCATTTCAATTATAACTTAATTGAATATCAAAGCATATCTCAATAAAGAATATGAAGGACATGTATACTAGTTATCTAACTAGAACATTCTAAACAATGTATCATCAATCACTATTTCTCGTAGTTCAACCTAAGCAGTTATGCTACACGGCTGATTATGTTTTTCAAACATTATTATGCCCTGAGGAGATGAGGTATACCGCTCATTCTCCAACTAACCATTACGAAATCACATCGGTACCATACATAGGTCATCAAAAGATCCGGATTCTTATGACCTCATCTTCCTCAGTCAGTGTGAGGATCAACATGCAGGACATCTCGTGTCTATGCTATAATAGCTTTCTAGGATATTCTAGCAACTTCGCTATTAGAGCTACAGTGGCATTATGTACTCTCTTCGCCATCGAGGGACTTCATGTTTATCTCACACCGATGCGGCATTAACAACATCATCGGGAGATTAGTGATACATCATCCTGGCATAAAATATATAATGGAGGATTGATGGATTAAAGGTACATCTTACATCAATTCCTACATTAGGACGTAAGGATATCTGCGTCCATAACCCCAACATACTCAAAAGTATGTTCTCCAGGAGTTCCCTTAGGAAAACCTATTTCACCATCATTAAACTACTGACAATGATGGATCTATGATCATGGCTCTATATGATATCATTATACTTGATTATTTAAGTACATTATAGCAAACTTTTAGCATCAGGCATGTTTTCAAACATAAACCATTAAAGCAACTGCTATAAAGAAAGAATACTAAATATATCAAGTTCATTTCACATCAGTTATCATTGGGATATCAATCCTTAACCATCTCATCATTATGATTCAAAAAAGGGGTGTTCAAACCCTTAGATCATCATAAGTCATCTAACAACATGACCTTGATTATATCAATGTAGATATTGCTCATGGCTCTTACAGCCCATCAATCTCATATGTTACCTCTTAAACCAGGCAAGATAGTATATCATTATTCATAAAGCTTATAACATGATTTTAATGAATAAGACATCATAACCCTTACCTAGTTATGATCACTTCTTTATAAAGACGTGCATGGTTAATACGTTTGATAATAGGCAATTTATCTCTATATCAGCATATTATGAAACAGAGATAATCTTTTTAATTCAAGGGTTGTACAATTATGCCTTCAATAAGGTTAGGTTTTCCCTATTCATTTCAATTAGGGTTATTCAACCCCTTTTATCTTAATAAGGAAAAGTGATTCCCTATTTCATACTTCAATCATGAAGTTTTATACTTAAAAGCATAACCCAGAATTAGGGTTTACTGTTCATTTCATCATATCACCCTAGATTAGGGTTTACTATTCACATTACATGATATTACCCTAAAATTAGGGTTTACTATTCATATTACAGTGAATTGAGGTCATACCATCATCATGTATGAAGATTACTTTCATTAATGCCTTCAAATAAGTTATGATTCATTAATCACCATAATTAGGGTTTCCATGATCTCTCTATGAAGGATCATACCCTAATTATGTGTATATTGGAGGTATTTTACTTGATTCTCATTCATATTAGGAGTCTTCTCTCTCCTCTTACTATTAGATGATGTTTACATCACTCTAGATTAGGTTAAGTCAAATCAACCTTGATAACATAAGTCATGTCATCACCATTATGGTCATTAGGGTTTGCTTGATCAAGAGGTACTAGTCACACTAACCCATTAAGGGTACTTTTGTAATGTTCACCATTTACCATAACATGCATTAGTCCACTCATTACTTAACCCCTTAATGACTTTAGGTATCTTTAGGGTTTAGGTTAATCAACCATTAAAACATCTTAGCCTTTAAAGCATCAAACGTTCTTGACCTTAAAAGACCCCAAACGGTTTTAGACTTTCAACCTCCAAACGGTTTTGAAACCGCATGGAGTTGTTGACCGTTTGGACCCTTTGACTTTCAAGACCGCATGGCAAGGTACACCATCAAGACCGTTTGCCCTAGATGAGGTGAAGACCGTTTGGTCTTGTTGACTGTTTGGCCAACTTTCACCTTGAAACCGCATGGACAAATTGATCTTGAAAGGGATCGTTTGGCCCCAAACAGTCTTGAGACCGTTTGGTCCAAACACCCTCAAAACCGCATGGACCAAAAGGTGCCTCAACCTATCCAATTGAGTTAGGGTTTTCAATGTTGAAACCCCCAAACGTTCATGCCAAGGTTAGCCACTCATCAATTGAATCAATTAAGTCAATCCTTACCGATTTGACCCTCAATTGAACTTCAATTGGTCACCAATTAAGGTTGGGATTGATTGGATTAGGGTTTGGAATCGATTGCCCTCCAACATACATCAACATGAGTCTAATTGATGTTGAACCCATTGAACCATCATTCAATTGGGTCATGACCTGACCCCAAACGGTCTTGGGATCGTTTGGACATCCTCCAAACGGTTTTGAGACCGTTTGCCCATTATTTAAGTAAAAACCAAGTCATTCACTTAAGAGTTGAACCCTAGATTTGGTTACAAAATCAACATTTAATTGTTCAAAAACTTGATATGATTGGACCCTCAATTGGTCAACCCCACTTAACCCTAGACCTCCAAACGGTCTTGGGTGATCACCAAACAGTCTTGAGACCATTTGGGTGATCCCCAAATGGTTTTGAAACCGTTTGGGCCACTCAACCCAAACTTCAACATGATTGCACTATTGAAATCAACAATAGACCCGATTAGGGTTTAAATGAGTAAAGTGCCTTCAATTGGTGATTTACTTGGAATTGGGTGATGAATTTTGGTGGGTGATTAGTCCATAATGTGTACAACAGATCTCCAAATGGTCAATGTTTGGTCAACTCATACAAACGGTCTTGGACCGGTTGCTCCCAAACGTTCTTGTGAAACCATTTGCCCTTCAAACGGTTTTGAATCCATTTGCTTCCAAATGGTTTTACAAACCGTTTGGGCAAGAGGTGGAGGACCGTATGCTAAAGTAAGATTAGGATGAACTTTGTAAATAATGCCACCTTCTTCTACCTCAAGAACATCGACTGTTCTTCACAGTTTTGGTAGCAAGAACACATAGAAGTGTCTAAGGAAGGAGATTAAGCTACGTTTTCATAGAAAGAAGATGCATAACAAAACTTAAAGGGTTAGAGTTATAAAACCCGCCTTAGGATCAGATATAGAGATCCAAGCTTCGTAGCTTTAAAGGTGGCTTGAGCTCCACAGGTCGTCCAAGGTCTGTTCCTCAAGATATGGATGGAGATGATGGCTAGAAAGAAGAGTTATGTATGGAAGACTACTAAACCAACCTCATAGCAAGATTTCCTCCATGAATTCGAGCTAGATGGCAATCAAAACTTACCCAATTCAGTCTTGGCCGTTCTCCTCTGCTCCTGAGCTCCTCCTTAGTCGGCCAAAGCAAAGAGATAAGAAGAGGAATGAAGGGAAACAATCCCTTGCTTTGTAAAAAGAATGTACTTATATATTTTGGGTATATTTTCAAGGCAAAGACAATTATTTCCTTATTTCTCAAATAGGTCCTTCTCCCCTCCTTATCCACGTCTCTCCTTTCATCAATTAAGAAAACCTCCTCCCTTATCCAAGGTTTAGAGGAAAAGAAGCCAAACACCTTACTAAGTTGTACATATAAAAGGGTCATTTTGCATAAAACTTGGTTATTTAGATATAAAGGTTATCTTTCTTATTCGAACATTATGATGAGGAACCATCCTCATCATCTTTGCTCTACCTGATGTCAAGAGACATGAAAGATACTCTAGAAGGTATATTTTACATGTTGCACCCTATGTTTTGGGTAAATTGCAGTTTACACCAAAACTAGGTTTTAAAGCACAAGGATTGCTTTACAAGCTATATCTTGGTGCCCAAGCTTGGAGAATCCATATTACTACATCATATTCATTCTTATGATATCTCAACACCAGAGGAACATCTAAACATGTGCAATTTGCAAGTTAACCCCTCTAATTGGGTAATTTGCACATAAGTCCATATTTAACAAAACAATATTACAACATTGTTCAAAAAGGACAGAAATAGAAATATATGTTCCTCAGAAGCTTTAATCACATATCAAAAGATAACCACAAGCACTTAATCACATATTTAAGCAAAACACCTAGGGTTAGTCCATAACCCAGGTCAGGGATGTTACAAATTATCCAGCCCTTACAAGGATTTCGTCCCCGAAATCAACAAAACATATTAAGAGAAAAGAGCAGGGTATTTCCTTCTCATCTCTTCCTCTAGTTCCCGTGTGGCTTCTTCAACACCATGGTGATTCCAAAGGACTTTTACAAGACTTATGTCTTTCTTTTTCAACTTTTTAATTCTTTTATCAAGGATTGACACTGGTCCTTCCTGATAAGATATATCATCATTCAATTCTACCTCCATAGGTTGCAGAACTGATTCTGTATCAGGGTGACATTTCCTCAGCATAGAAATGTGAAACACAAGGTGTAACCTCTATAACTCTGGTGGCAATTCTAGTTTATAGGCTACCCTTCCAATTCGTTCAATGATTGGATAAGGCCCCAAAAACCTAGGAGCTAACTTTCCTTTCCTTCCAAATCTCAGAACCCCTTTCCAAGGTGAGACTTTGAGGTACACTCTGTCTCCAACCTGGAATTCTAAAGGTCTTCGACGCTTATCAGCGTAAGACTTCTGCCTATCCTGTGCAGTCTTTATCTGTTGTTGTATTACTTTAATCTTTTCTGTGGTCTGTTGCACAAGACCAGGACCTAACAACTGATATTCACCAGTTTCATACCAACATAGGGGTGATCTACAATGTCTACCATACAAAGCTTCATAAGGTACCATGTCAATGCGATGTTGATAGCTATTGTTATAGTCAAACTCTATCAAGCTTAGGTGCAAACCCAACTCCCTGTAAACTGGAGAACACATGCTCTAAGCAAGTCTTCTAAGGTATGTATAGTCCTTTCTGACTGTCCATCAGTCTGAGGATGAAAGGCTGTACTAAACCTTAACTGTGTGCCTAAAGCTTTATGAAGTCATTCCCAAAAACGAATCATAAACTAGGGACCTCTATCAGAAACAATGGTGACTAGAACTCCATGCAGCCACAAATTCTCTTCAACATACAACTGTGCTAGCTTCTCAGCAGAATAGGTCATTTTAACAGGCAAGAAATGCACTGTCTTTGTCAACCTATCAACTATTACCCAAATGGAATCATGCCCTTTTCTTGTCCTGGGTAGGCCAACAACAAAGTCCATGGTTACATGATCCCACTTCCACTGTGGTATGGGAAAAGGTTGCATTGTTCCTGCAGGCTTCTGGTGTTCAACTTTAACTTGCTGACACACAGGACACTGCATAACAAACTCAGCAACATCCTTTTTCATTCCAGGCCACCAATAAATATCTTTTAAGTTTTGATACATCTTGGTGCTTCCTGGATGCATAGCATACATCAAAGAATGATCTTCTTCCAGGACTAACTTTCTTAAGTTATCCACATCTGACACTATCATCCTACCATGATAACAAGCTACCTGATCATCTGACTCATGGAAACCATCTTGTTTCCCATTACCATACTCCGATCTAATCTGTTGAACTGCAACATCGACTTGCTGTGCCTCCTTGATCTGTTCTCTCAGAGTAGGTTTTATATGCATCTCAGCTAACAACTTGGATAACAATGACACCTTCAATTGTACATTGTCTTGCCTTAAGGAGATAAACATATCTCTCCTAGAGCATACTAAGGAATTTAATTGTGCTCTATCTAAGGCTGGCGTTGCTGATTTCCTACTCAAAGCATCAGCAACCACATTGGCTTTCCCTGGATGGTAATCAATTGTACACTCGTAGTCCTTGATTAATTCCATCCAGTGGCGTTGCCTCATGTTAAGCTCATGCTGAGAAAAGATGTACTTAAGGTTCTTATGGTCTGTGAAAATATGGAATGTCTCTCCATAAATATAATGTCTCCAGATCTTCAAGGCATGAACTACAACAGATAGTTCTAAATCGTGTGTCGGATAATTCTCCTCGTGTTTCTTAAGCTATCGGGAAGCAAAAGAAATCACTTGTTTATCCTGCATCAACACACATCCAAGTCCATTCTTGGAGGCATCACAGAAAACTATGTATCCTTTTCCTTGCTCAGGTAACACAAGCACATGTGCACTTGTCAGCCTCTCCTTCAGCAACTGGAAAGATTGCTGACACTTATCACTCCAAACAAAAGGAACATCCTTCCTGGTCAACTTGGTCAAGGGTAAAGCTATGGAGCTGAAGTTCTTAATGAACCTTCGGTAATATCCAGCCAACCCTAAGAAACTACGGATTTCCATCGGTGTCTTCGGCTGTTCCCATTGTAGAATAGATTCTACCTTTTTAGGGTCAACACGAATACCCGAAGCAGATATCACGTGTCCAAGGAAAGATACTTCCAGTAACCAGAACTCACATTTGCTAAACTTAGCATAAAGCTTGTGTTCTCTTAGCAAAGTTAGAGCCTGACGAAGATGCTGTTCATGCTGCTGAGCATTTCTACTATAGATCAGAATGTCATCTATAAAGAAAACAACACACTGATCGAGAAAAGGTCAGAAGATTCTATTCATGAGTTCCATAAATGCAGCCGGTGCTTTTGTTAGTCCGAATGACATAACTGTGAACTCGTAGTGACCATACCTTGTCCTAAAGGCAGACTTGGGTATGCCACTATCCTTAATACGGAGTTGATGATATCTCGATCTTAAGTCTATCTTTGAGAAGGCGGTTGCACCACGCAACTGGTCAAAGAGATCATCAATCCTCGGCAGAGGATACTTATTCTTTATTGTTACTTTATTTAATTGTCTGTAATCAATGCACAGCCGCATTGATCCGTCTTTCTTTTTAACAAAGAGGACCGGAGCACCCCAGGGTGAAGTACTCAGTTGGATGAAACCCTTCTCAAGCAACTCCTACAGTTGTTTCTTGAGTTCTGCCATCTCAGCAGGCGCCATCCTATATGGTGTTTGTGCTATAGGTTGTGTGTCTGGGATTAAATTGATCTCAAAATCAATTTCCTAAGGTGGTGGCACACCTGGAAGTTCTTCAGGAAATACATCTTCAAATTCCCTGACTACAGGAACTTCGGCAGGGTTAGGACTATCCATGGTAGTATCTACCACATGGGCCAAGAATGCATGACATCCTTGCCTCATCAACTTCTCAGCAACCATAGCTGACACAAGACAGGTGGGTAGAATCTTTCTTTCTCCTTGAAAGATCCATGTGTCACTATCATCAACAAACATAGCTTGCTTGTATTCACAATCCAAAACAACCTTATACCTTTCCAAGGTATCCATCCCAAGGATTATATCAAATCCTTACATCTCAAGTGGTATAAGTTCCACTTGAATCCGATGCTCATAAAAGAAAAGGATGCAGGGAGAACATACCTCCTGCAACATAGTAGACCCCATCAACGGAGTTTCTAGCAACAAACTATCTGCCATATGACTGACTGTCATATTGCAGTTATGAATCACCCTTCGAGTGATAAAGGAGTGCATAGCACCCGGATCAATCAAAATAGATACAACGCAGGATGTAGACATATCTGAATATAACAATTCCATCTGACCTTCCACAACCCGAGGGTTGATCACTACATCAGGTGGATTCATTGCATAAAACCTTGCTGTTTCCTATGGTTGATTCGGTGCCGACGATCCAGCTTGGGGCACTTGTCCACGTCCTCTAGCTCCTCCTGGAAACTGTCTCCTTTGCGATCCTTGCTGACTCTGCCTTTGAGGTTGAGTTACACTTACTTCTCTGGCTCTGCAGACTTTCATCAAATGTCCCATCTTCCCACATATATAGCAACTTTTGTTCAGTTGTTGTGGTTTGGGTGGTCCTGTAACTGACATAGATGCTGAACTGCGAGCTCCTTCTAGTGGTAGACTTCGTCCTCTACCCCTATTCGACGTCCATTGTGTCTGGGTACTGGGTCTAAGTGGTGGCGTAGGCGTAGAAAACCTAGGTTTCTTGAAATCTCTGGATGAAGATCCTTGGAACTGAGGATACATCCTATTGTTCTGGGTCTGTCTCTTCTCTACCACAGACCTCTCTATCCTTCTGACAGATTCTAGAAAGGTAGCAAACCTTTCTCTATTCTCTAGGGCAAACATGGGAGTAGTCAACTCAGCATTTAACCCTTTCTCAAAGCGCCTAATCCTTTCTTCATCTATAGCTGCCATGTGCGGACAGAACTGCAACAGTTCCATGAACTTAGCCTCGTACTCGCTAATGTTCATTGGACCTTGCCTTAACCTCTCAAACTGAGAGATTTTCTCATGCAGGAATGTCTTAGGGAAATATCTGTTGATAAATTCCCGTCAGAAAACTTCCCATGCAACCTCCACACCTGGCCTCTTTTGTTCTTCCATGGTCCACCAATGACCAGCACTCCCTTTGAGAAGATATACAACATGTTTAACCTTCTCAGCTTCTGGGATGTTTAGGATTCTAAAGGCCTTCTCTAGTTCAGTTAACCACAAGTCAGCATCTGCTGGGTCAGCTGTTCCAGCATACTCCATGGCTCCAACTCGGCGAAGTCGTTCAAATGTCTTTTCGATCCCTTGTCCTTCGGGAGGGGTAGGTGCCCTAGGTGCAGGTATAGGCATCCTATTAGTTATGTGTGTCATGGCAGTCATAAACTGCCCAAACATGGTCTGGACGGCTAGGTTCCCCATGTCAGTTGGATTGAACTGGGGTGGTTCAGGCACAGGTTGCTCTATCTCTGGGTTTCTTGAACCTTCTCTGGGTGCAGCAACACTACTCTCTGCAACATATTCCTCGTATGGTCCAGACATCCTTAATCTTATCTTCTTCTCATGAGGAGCAGAAGACACTATTAGATATACTGGAAGACACTAGAACAGACTCAACATCCTAAGTCCTATATCTCTGTAGACTCAGCGAACCTAGAGCTCTGATACCACTTAGTTGTGGCGATCGAATCGCCAAAACTTGAGGTAAACTAAGCGGAAGCGATTAACTAGCAGTAGAATTATTAAAAACCATTAAAAATTAAAACTTTTTGGAAAGAGATCTTTTAGTAATAAAACTCTTTTATAAGAAAACAAGATAATTTGTTTACAACTTGATTCATCATTACATTTCTGTAAAATCACATCTCGAGTGATTACATACATCAATTGCCGTGTTATCTGTGCAAGGCAAGATACAAAAATCTCGAGGCATTAAGCCAAAAACCTCAGATCTAATGACTCCTAGGACCTGAGAGTACAGAGACGACACATAGGTCATACTATCTACAAGACTTGACAGACAATGTCTCCACCTGAGAATCACTACTGTCCCTAATGTTGTTGTTGCTGCTGCTCACCCTCAGATGGGTTCCTCCGTCCTCGACGTCAAACTAAAAAGTCGAATCCCACGGGGGTGAGACAATTGAATAATTGTCCCAGCGAGAGTTATAACTCTTCGCCAGAAGCTTTGTCATTGCAATTAAGGAATAACAATAAGCAATATAACTTTAAACATTTAACAACCGGTTTAACATTATATAACTAAGTGAAGCAACATTCTCTTTAAGCAATCATTTCAATTATAACTTAATTGAATATCAAAGAATATCTCAATAAAGAATATGAAGTACATGTATACTAGTTATCTAACTAGAACATTCTAAACAATGTATCATCAATCACTGTTTCTCGTAGTTCAACCTAAGCAGTTATGCTACACAGCTGATTATATTTTTCAAACATTATTATGCCCTGAGGAGATGAGGTATACCGCTCATTCTCCAACCGACCATTATGAAATCGCATCGGTACCATACATAGGTCATCAAAAGAGCCAGATTCTTATGACCTCATCTTCCTCAGTCAGTGTGAGGATCAACATGCAGGACATCTCGTGTCTCTTCTATAATAGCTTTCCAGGATATTCTGGCAACTTCACTATTAGAGCTACAATGGCATTCTGTACTCTCTTCACCATCGAGGGATTTCATGTTTATCTCACACCGATGCAGCATTAACAACATCATCGGGAGATTAGTGATACATCATCCCGGCATAAAATATATAATGGAGGATTGATGGATTCAAGGTACATCTTACATCAATTCCTACATTAGGACGTAAGGATATTTGCGTCCATAACCCCAACATACTCAAAAGTATGTTCTCCAGGAGTTCCCTTAGGAAAACCTATTTCACCATCATTAAACTACTGATAATGATGGATCTATGATCAGGGCTCTACATGATATCATTATACTTGATTATTTAGTACATTATAGCATTCTTTTAGCATCAGACATGTTTTCAAACATAAACCATTAAAGCAACTGCTATAAATAAAGAATACTAAATATATCAAGTTCATTTCACATCAGTTATCATTGGGATATCAATCCTTAACCATCTCATCATTATGATTCAAAAATAGGGGTGTTCAAACCCTTAGATCTTCATAAGTCATCTAACAGCATGACCTTGATTATATCAATGTAGATATTTCTCATGGCTCTTACAACCCATCAATATCATATGTTACCTCTTAAACTAGGCAACATAGTATATCATTATTCATAAAGCTTATAACATGCTTTTAATAAATAAGACATCATAACCCTTACCTGGTTATGCTCACTTCTTTATAAAGACCTGCATGGTTAATACGTTTGATAATAGGCAATTTATCTCTATATCAGCATATTACGAAACAGAGATAATCTTTTTAATTCAAGGGTTGTACAATTATGCCTTCAATAAGGTTAGGGTTTCCCTATTCATTTCAATTAGGGTTATTCAATCCCTTTTATCTTAATTAGGAAAAGTGATTCCCTATTTCATACTTCAATCATGAAGTTTTATACTTAAAAGCATAACCCAGAATTAGGGCTTACTGTTCATTTCATCATATCACCCTAGATTAGGGTTTACTATTCACATTACATGATATTACCCTAAAATTAGGGTTTACTATTCATATTACATTGAATTGAGGTCATACCATCATCACGTATGAAGATTACTTTCATTAATGCCTTCAAATAAGTTATGATTCATTAATCACCATAATTAGGGTTTCCATGATCTCTCTATGAAGGATCATACCCTAATTATGTGTATATTGGAGGTATTTTACTTGATTCTCATTCATATTAGGAGTCTTCTCTCTCCTCTTACTATTAGATGATGTTTACATCACTCTAGATTAGGTTAAGTCAAATCAACCTTGATAACATAAGTCATGTCATCACCATTATGGTCATTAGGGTTTGCTTGATCAAGAGGTACTAGTCACACTAACCCATTAAGGGTACTTTTTTAATGTTCACCATTGACCATAACATGCATTAGTCCACTCATTACTTAACCCCTTAATGACTTTAGGTATATTTAGGGTTTAGGTTAATCAACCATTAAACCATCTTAGACTTTAAAGCATCAAACGTTCTTGACCTTAAAAGACCCCAAACGATTTTACACTTTCAACCTCCAAACGGTTTTGAAACTGCATGGAGTTGTTGACCGTTTGGACCCTTTGACTTTCAAGACCGCATGGCAAGGTACACCATCAAGACCGTTTGCCCTAGATGAGGTGAAGACCGTTTGGTCTTATTGACCGTTTGGCCAACTTTGACCTTGAAACAACATGGACAAATTGATCTTGAAACCGCATGGCCACCAAACGGTTTGGGATCGTTTGGCCCCAAACGGTCTTGAGACCGTTTGGTCCAAACACCCTCAAAACCGCATGGACCAAAAGGTGCCTCAACCTATCCAATTGAGTTAGGGTTTTCAATGTTGAAACCCCCAGATGTTCATGCCAAGGTTAGCCACTCATCAATTGAATCAATTAGGTCAATACTTACTGATTTGACCCACAATTGAACTTCAATTGGTCACCAATTAGGGTTGGGATTGTTTGGATTAGGGTTTGGAATCGATTACCCTCCAACATACATCAACATGAGTCTAATTGATGTTGAACCCATTGAACCATCATTCAATTGGGTCATTACCTGACCCCAAACGGTCTTGGGATCGTTTGGACATCCTCCAAACGGTTTTGAGACCATTTTCCCATTATTTAATTAAAAACCAAGTCATTCACTTAAGAGTTGAACCCTAGATTTGGTTACAAAATCAACATTTAATTGTTCAACAACTTGATATGATTGGACCCTCAATTGGTCAACCCCACTTAACCCTAGACCTCCAAATGGTCTTGGGTGATCAGAAAATGGTCTTGAGACCGTTTGGGTGATCCCCAAACGGTTTTGAAACCGTTTGGGCCACTCAACCCAAACTTGAACATGATTGCACTATTGAAATCAGCAATAGACCCGATTAGGGTTTAGCTGAAGAAAGTGCCTTCAATTGGTGATTTACTTGGAATTGGGTAATGAATTTTGGTGGGTGATTAGTCCATAATGTGTACAACAGATCTCCAAACAGTCAACGTTTGGTCAACTCATCCAAATGGTCTTGGACTGGTTGCTCCCAAACGTTCTTGTGAAACCGTTTGCCCTTCAAACGGTTTTGAAACCGTTTGTGTCACACCCCGATCTCACACTAACCACTAATCACGAGATTAGGGCGCGACGGAGGGATTATCACATAAACAAATCACTGAGAACTTTTTTTTGTAAACATCGTAATGATATCCGGATTATTGCTATAAACTAAAACATAATAAACTATTGCGGAAGCATTTCAATTAAACTGGCTAGAGAACATAAACACAGTTTACAACATGTAACATTGTTTAACAGAAAGCAAACATAACAGTTAATTTACATCTTTTACACATTCGCCATACATACTCTCTCTCACCCACACAATGTCCCAAGGATCGGGGGGAAAGGACTAAGAGACCTCTATCTAAACTAACTACATATACCTTCTACAGACTAAGCGTTAGGATGAAAAGATCCTTCCGATTCCTGTTGCTGATGTTGACCTGAAAATGTTTGAGTAGAGGGATGAGCCTACTCGCTCAGTGAATAGCATTTCATTTAGCTATCAATAAACAACTCATCAGATAGATAAAATTGAAATAAAAGATAAGTGCAGTACTAAACAGGGCAGTTCTAATGACATAGCAGATTTACAGATAACAATCTCATTTCAAAGCAACATCAGATATTTTAAACAAATAAACTGATATAGGGAATTGGTACAAAAATTCAAATCTCTTAACATATTAAGTTTACTGTGATCCTATATGATTACATAATTATATCATTATTATGCCCTAATCATATGCAGTGTACTCTGCATATAAAGATCCGTAGCGAACTACGATCCCACCGTACAAGACTTAGCGACACACCTGGGAAATGCTAAGTCTGACTGCCGGCCCTGTTCTGCTACAGGACCACAGGCTCTCCGGCCTACAGGCTCTCTGGCCTCATTGCACTAACTCCGAGTGCTCTAGACTCCTCCTCTAACCTGAGCACACAGGCGGAGAGTCTCACTGGGTTACCACCGTGACTCCGCACAGATTATTGTTGAATAACCCCTATTTACTCCAGTGCCACCGTGACTCCGCACGGATTATTGTTGAACACTGCCTCTCTGTCCTCATGCCACCGTGACTCCGCATAGATTATTGTTGAACACGAGTTTCACCCCTAAGAAGCAGACCTCTCAAAGGGGTTCTACGGTGTTAGGGCACCTAAGTCTATTAACTGATTAACATATAAACATTTAAACAGGAATATCACATTTCATACTTATTTCACATTCTGAACATCACTTGAAAACACATATATATCATTTGTCATCTATAAACATGACTCAGTATCAACTTATCCAGTTTCGATGCTAAATATCTGTTTTATGCTCAACGTATACATTGCAGTTGTAATACAGGAAATTCTATCATTTTCATCAATCATATTCGTATTTCAAGTTCCAATGAACCATATAAATTCATTAATTCAATCCACACTGATCAGATGCTAAACTAAATCATATAACGGCATAAGGAAGCAGTTTATGAAATAAAATTCGAGTAACGCCAAATACTGTCCAAAAGCCAAGTATCAGCGAAAAATGCACAGTTTACTGAAAATTTCCAACTAAGGAGTTAAATGATGATAACTAAATGAACTCCTACTCACAGTGATTCGGGATGCCCGAATTCGACTGGAATTGCATCCAAGGGGTCGTCTTCAACCTCAGAATAGACCCAATTTTCGAACCTGTTGCACACATCAACCGTTTTTCACGAACAGGTTGAAGAGGAGCTCGCCTAAGGGCTGAATCTAGGGCTAGCAGCTACTGATTTGTGCTTGCGAACCTCAGACAAACTCAAGGACACCATTATCTTGGTGTTTCCTGGGCAAATATGCCCCTGGCCGGACCTGCTGCTGCAAGCAGCTCTACCTCGCACGTACAGAATGAAGGAGTAGCTCGATTGAGTGGTTAAACCATGGCTAGGGCTCCATGGATGACCTCGACGTCGTGGATTGGAGGAGCTGGCCGCATCAAAGAAAGCTCTGGCCGGCGGCTTGCTGCACCAACAGCTTGGGCGGCCTCTGCTTGGGCGGCGCCTTAGCAGCTTGGCTGCTCGGTGGGCTGTGGCTAAGGCAAACGGAGAGAGAGGGAAAGAGAAAGAGAAGAAGGAGAGGAGGCGATTTCTCTTGGAGTCGAGCTTGTGAGCCCTAGGGCTGCTCTCTGCTGCGAGATGTCACAGGTCCGGACCCTGCTCAAGCCGCGCCTACTATTCTTATCGAGAACGAAATCAGAATGAAGATGATAAGTACAGGTTGCCGACCCACTTAAGCAAATCAAATTCGGGTAAAATTGCATCCAAGTCCAAAGGAACATGAAAACGTCATAACTCTTGCCTCGGAGGTCCGATTAACACAATTTATTTTGCAACTTTTCAAGTGAGAGATCCTCTACAACCTCAAGGCACAAGATTATGCTTACTAGACCGTTTCACTGGATCAAAGATCTAATTGCATCTGTGATCACTTAACTCAACTTAATCATCTTAATTATGCCCTAATTGTATCGTATGTACTTAATTCAACTTTATCAACTTGATGATGCACTAACCACCACATGAGCACTTAAGTCAGCTCAATTATCTTAATTATGCACTAATCATGATACTTACATATTAACTTTGATACGGGTCATAACAATCTCCCCCCTTACGCATCTCAGATTCAAGCTCCCACGTGGCTTTCTCTAGGTTTTGGTTTCTTACACAAAACCTTCACTAACGATATCTCGCGATTCTTGAGTTTCTTAATTTCTCCGATCAACTATCTGTATTGGTCCCTCAACATAGGACACATCAGGTCTGAGCTGTACAGGTTCTGGGTCCACTATCTCCTCTGGGCCAGGGTAACACTTCTTCAACATTGATACATGAAACACGTCATGTAAATTAGCAAACTCAGATGGCAATTCCAACTTATGGGCTACAGGTCCAATCCTCTCAACGATAGGATATGGGCCCATAAACCTAAGAGTCAGTTTGCCTCCCTTATCAAACCTCAATACTCCTTTCCATGGTGGAACTTTCAGATACACATCATCACCAACTTGAAACTCAAGAGGTTAATGCCTCTTCTCCGCATAACTCTTCTTCCTATCATGTGTAGATTTCAACTACTCTCTGCATGTCCTCAAGAGTCTGAGTGGTCTTCTCAGACTGACCATCCGTTTGTGGGTGATAAGTTGTACTGAATCTTAATTTTTATGCCCAAAGCACAAAGCAACTGATTCCAAAACCTGGATGTGAGCTTAGGATCTCTACCTGATATAATTGAAACTGGAATACCATGCAACCTGACTATCTTATCCACGTATATCTTAGCCAACTTTAGGACATCAAAGGTTGACTTTAACATGAAGAAAGTGAGCAGACTTAGTTAGTCTATCCACAATCACCATATCGAGTCACAACCTTTGGGTGTCCTGGACAACCCTATAACAAAATCCATTGTGGTATGTTCCCACTTCCACTTTGGTATAGGAAGAGATTGCAAGGTACCTGCAGGTTTCTGATGCTCAGCCTTAACCTGCTGGCACACACTACATCTAGCCACGTACTCAACTACATCCTTTTTCATACCTGACGACCAGTACAACTCCTTGAGATTCATGTACACCTTAGTGTTACGTGGATGCATAGCGTACATCGATGCATGTGATTCCTCAAGAATCTTTTCTTTCAAATCACTGTCTCGAGGTACACAACATATCAGGCTAATACAACACACCATCATCTGAAAACCTAAACTTTGGTCTTTTCCCCCTGTCATGTCATGTACGATCTGCTGCAACCCACTGTCACCCTACTGTAGTTCCTTGATCTGATCATAAAAAGTAGGCTTGACTTGCATCTATGCAATCAAACCACTATGTTATGTCACCCTTAAGTCTAAGTTCAACTTTCACATTTCTACTAGCATGTCTCTCTCGAAACATGCCATAGAGAACGCATCAGTTGTTGAACTTAACTTCCTGCTGAGGGCATCAGCTACTACATTCACCTTTCCAGGATGATAATCTATCATCACATCATAAAGATAGTGACGCTGTGTCATAAGAGCATGAACTACAACAACTAACTTCAGATCATGTATCGCGTAGTACTCCTCATTCTATGCTACTACTTATTATTACTACTGTAAGAATTTATTTCAAAATTATATCTTACTCTTTTCTCCGAGTCATTTTCATATTGTGTATCTACCTTCCAGATTAGCTAACTTTAAACCTTGGATTTTATTAGTGCTAGGTTACCTTTCATAGTGCAAATCTCATGATCTTGTTTTGTAGAGATGCTAGTATTCAAGGTCAAATCACTAGCGACATCCCTTGAACTACTTCAACTCTAAACATTCTAGGGTTTGGTCCTTATCAGTAACATAGCATTATAGTGATGTGACCTTGCTTCCTTAGTTTGAAATCAAACTTTAGATCTCATAAGTTCATCCATCTACTTGTAATGAATACAACAGATATGAATAATCATCAACAAACTATAGATATATAAAAGAAATGTAACATCATCCAAGTTCTCTAGCATAACTTATTAACACAAATGCTACAAATAAACATGATACTTGTTACCCAAGCATCACACATGGCTCACAGGGCCATTCATATCTTGTCACCTCCCACTAGGCAACAACTTATTCACATGGCTCATAAAATCCGTACACATTATTACTTTTATTAAGCAACAACAACATCAACACACAAAAAAACCAATCAATCATTTATTATATAAATGTCACAGCCCAAACTTGGCTATATTCATCACCTCATCATACCTGCATGGTTATTAGGCATGATAACAGTCATACAAGATATTCATCACATCATGTGATACAATAGTAATACCATCATTCCTTAACTAGGAATTAGGGTTCACTATCAAACATGGCTTATCATTCCCTTTTCCCCAAATTAGGGTTAGGGTTCCCCATTTCTCATTAATTCATACCCTCTTGAGTTAACCAACTTTATCTTGTATTAAGGTATTTCCCCTCTTAATGCATTCCATCACAGAATACTCACCCTTAGCATATAATGCATAGGCCACACATTAGAATTGTCCAGCTATCTCACATGATATGGACTTAGTTTAAGGCATAACTTATAAAGTTGCCTATAAACAATCGCAATGATACACCCTCAACTAGGGTTTCACAAGGATACACCCTCAACTAGGGTTTCACAAGGATACACCCTCAACCAGGGTTCACAAGGATACAACCTCAACCAGGGTTCACAATGATACACCCTCCACTAGGGTTTACTAATCATGTATTGGATCCATGCATTTGTTATGCATTATTGATTAGTACCAGTAAGGGTATTTCTCACCTAATCATTAAATTTAATCTGACCCTTATTGTGTTCCTTTATTTCTAATTAAGGATTGCTCATATGAGGTCCCAATGTTGGGTCTCCGATATCAGTTCCAACTAATTCTTAGTTGTTCTAATCTTTCTCTTATATCTCAACATCTTAGTGTATATACATTTTTCACCATGATTCGGGTCTAAATTATCCAGAATCTACTTTTATTATATTATTAATAGGAGTCATTAGATCTCAGTAACGCATCCTTCCAGCCGGACCAGGCCGAACCTGTAGTCCTGAAGCCAAGAGCTACTCAGGATTAACCAACTCCTATTAATCTCAAACATGTGGAAAGAATATCCACTTAGGGCAAACTCATTTAAACATAACTTCTGGTATACTTAATACAAAGAATATAAACAATAACTAAATCACTTCATGACACACAACAATATAAAATAATCATATTTATTCTATAAACTGAAAATCTAAATCCATACATATAAGAGCATTTCTAATGATTTCCAATCAAATAAGCAATATAAAGCAAGAGTTGCATCGCATCCTATGTTTAATCTCTTACTCCTGCATAAATTTCCAGTTTCTTAACCCTAAGATTTCTAGGGTTTCTCTCTAGCCTATCCTTCCTCTGCATACCTGGCCAGGGCATCCAGAGAAGAATAGATAGAGTAGCTTGATACTGGTCAATCTAAGTATTCAGACACCTGGCCAGGGTATCTAAACACTCAGACCTCCCAGAGCTAAAGACATATCACTTCTTATTTTCCTCACAACTTTATCTTTTGATCCTAATGATCCCTGATGACTCAACCTAAGCTCTCTACTTTGTTCTCGTGACCACATCCTCTTCCTGCCATCTGCAATAGTATAACAGAACACTTCCTCTTAGAAAATTGCAGTTAGAAGGAAGACACTTAAGTCCTAATCCTATTGGTCTCTTATCGTCCCCTGACCTTGACTTAGAGTATTCATATACTCAACCTATGCTCTGATACCAAGATGTCACACCCCGATCTCACACTAACCACTAATCACGAGATTAGGGCACGACGGAGGGATTATCACATAAACAAATCACTGGGAACTTTTTTTTTAAAACCTCGTAATGATATTTGGATTATTGTTGTAAACTAAAACATAATAAACTATTGCGGAAGCATTTCAATTAAACTGGCTAGAGAACATAAATAGAGTTTACAACATGTAACATTGTTTAACATAAAGTAAACATAACAGTTAATTTACATCTTTTACACATTCGCCATACATACTCTCTCTCACCCACACCATGTCCCAAGGATCGAGGGGAAAGGACTAAGAGACCTCTATCTAAACTAACTACATATACCTTCTACAGACTAAGCGTTAGGATGAAAAGATCCTTCCGATTCCTGTTGCTGATGTTGACCTGAAAATGTTTGAGTAGAGGGATGAGCCTACTCGCTCAGTGAATATCATTTCATTTAGCTATCAATAAACAACTCATCAGATAGATAAAATTGAAATAAAAGATAAGTGCAGTACTAAACAGGGCAGTTCTAATGACATAGCAGATTTACAGATAACAATCTCATTTCAAAGCAACATCAGATATTTTAAACAAATAAACTGATATAGGGAATTGGTACAAAAATTCAAATCTCTTAACATATTAAGTTTACTGTGATCCTATATGATTACATAATTATATCATTATTATGCCCTAATCATATGCAGTGTACTCTGCATATAAAGATCCGTAGCGAACTACGATCCCACCGTACAAGACTTAGCGACACACCCGGGAAATGCTAAGTCTGACTGCCAGCCCTGTTCTGCTACAGGACCACAGGCTCTCCGGCCTACAGGATCTCCAGCCTCATTGCACTAACTCCGAGTGCTCTAGACTCCTCCTCTAACCTGAGCACACAGGCGGAGAGTCTCACTGGGTTACCACCGTGACTCCGCACGAATTATTGTTGAATAACCCCTATTTACTCCAGTGCCACCGTGACTCCGCACGGATTATTGTTGAACACTGCCTCTCTGTCCTCGTGCCACCGTGACTCCGCACAGATTATTGTTAAACACGAGTTTCACCCCTAAGAAGCAGAAATCTCAAAGGGGTTCTACGGTGTTAGGGCACCTAAGTCTATTAATTGATTAACATATAAGGAATATCACATTTCATACTTATTTCACATTCTGAACATCACTTGAAAACACACATATATATCATTTGTCATCTATAAACATGAATCAGTATCAACTTATCCAGTTTCGATGCTAAACATCCATTTTATGCTCAACGTATACATTGCAGTTGTAATACAGGAAATTCTATCATTTTCATCAATCATATTACGTATTTCAAGTTCCAATGAACCATATAAATTCATTAATTCAATCCACACTGATCAGATGCTAAACTAAATCATATAACGGCATAAGGAAGCAGTTTATGAAATAAAATTCGAGTAACGCCAAATACTGTCCAAAAGCCAAGTATCAGTGAAAAATGCACAGTTTACCGAAAAATTCCAACTAAGGAGTTAAATGATGATAACTAAATGAACTCCTACTCACAGTGATTCGGGATGCCCGAATTCGACTGGAATTGCATCCAAGGGGTCGTCTTCAACCTCAGAATAGACCCAATTTTCGAACCTGTTGCACACAGAAGCCGTTTTTCACGAACAGGTTGAAGAGGAGCTCGCCTAAGGGCTGAATCAAGGGCTAGCAGCTACTGATTTGTGCTTGCGAACCTCGGACAAACTCAAGGACACCGTTATCTTGGTGTTTCCTGGGCAAATATGCCCCTGGCCGGACCTACTGCTGCAAGCAGCTCTACCTCGCACGTACAGAATGAAGGAGTAGCTCGATTGAGTGGTTAAACCATGGCTAGGGCTCCGGATTCTGGCTAGGGCTCCATGGATGACCTCGGCGTCGTGGATTGGAGGAGCTGGCCGCACCAAAGAAAGCTCTGGCCGGCGGCTTACTGCACCAGCAGCTTGGGCGGCCTCTGCTAGGGCAGTGCCTTATCTGCTTGGCTGCTCGGTGGGCTGTGGCTAAGGCAAACGGAGAGAGAGGGAAAGAGAAAGAGAAGATGGAGAGGAGGCGATTTCTCCTGGAGTCGAGCTTGTGAGCCCTAGGGCTGCTCTCTGTTGCGAGATGTCGCAGGTCCGGACCCTGCTCAAGCCGCCCCTACTGTTCTTATCGAGAACGAAATCAGAATGAAGATGATAAGTACAGGTTGCTGACCCACTTAAGCAAATCAAATTCGGGTGAAATTGCATCCAAGTCCAAAGGAACATGAAAACATCATAACTCTTGCCTCGGAGGACCGATTAACACAATTTATTTTGCAACTTTTCAAGTGCGAGATCCTCTACAACCTCAAGGCACAAGATTATGCTTACTAGACCGTTTCACTGGATCAAAGATCTAATTGCATCTGTGATCACTTAACTCAACTTAATCATCTTAATTATGCCCTAATTGTATCTTATGTACTTAATTCAACTTTATCAACTTGATGATGCACTAACCACCACATGAGCACTTAAGTCAGCTCAATTATCTTAATTATGCACTAATCATGATACTTACAGATTAACTTTGATACGAGTCATAACAGTTTGCTTCCAAACGGTTTTACAAACCGTTTGGGCAAGAGGTGGAGGACCGTATGATAAAGTAAGATTAGGATGAACTTTGGAAATAATTCCACCTTCTTCTACCTCAAGAACATGGACTGTTCTTCACAGTTTTGGTAGCAAGAACACATAGAAGTGTCTAAGGAAGGAGATTAAGCTACATTTTCATAGAAAGAAGATGCATAACAAAACTTAAAGGGTTAGAGTTATAAAACCCGCCTTAGGATCAGATCTAGAGCTCCAAGGTTCGTAGATTTAAAGGTGTATTGAGCTCCACATGTTGTCCAAGGTCCGTTCCTCAAGATATGGATGGAGATGATGGCTAGAAAGAAGAGTTATGTAAGGAAGACTATTAAACCAACATCATAACAAGATTTCCTCCATGAATTCGAGCTAGATGGCAATCAAAACTTACCCAATTCAGTCTTGGACGTTCTCCTATGCTCCTGAGCTCCTCCTTAGTTGGCCAAAGCAAAGAGATAAGAAGAGGAATGAAGGGAAACAATCCCTTGCTTTGTAAAAAGAATGTACTTATATATTTTGGGTATATTTTCAAGGCAAAGACAATTATTTCCTTATTTCTCAAATATGTCCTTCTCCCCTCCTTAGACACGTCTCTCCCTTCTTCACTTAAGAAAAACTCCTCCCTTATCTAAGGTTTAGAGGAAAAGAAGCCAAACACCTTACTAAGTTGTACATATAAAAGGGTCATTTTGCATAAAACTTGGTTATTTAGATATAAAGATTATCTTTCTTATTCAAACATTATGATGAGGCACCCTCCTCATCATCTTTGCTCCACCTGATGTCAAGAGACATGAAAGATACTCTAGAAGGTATATTTTACATGTTTCACCCTATGTTTTGGGTAAATTGCACTTTACACCAAAATTAGGTTTTAAAGCACAAGGATTGCTTTACATGCTATATCTTGATGTCCAAGCTTGGAGAATCCATATTACTACATCATATTCATTATTATGATGTATCAACACCATAAGAACATATAAACATGTGCAATTTGCAAGTTAACCCCTCTAATTGGGTAATTTGCACATAAGTCCATATTTAACAAAACAATATTACAACATTGTTCAAAAAGGACAGAAATAGAAATATATGTTCCTCAGAAGCTTTAATCACATATCAAAAGATAACCACAAGCACTTAATCACATATTTAAGCAAAACACCTAGGGTTAGTCCATAACCCAGGTCAGGGATGTTACATCCCAGGGTTGCCATCGGTTGTTATGCATGGGAAACCATCGTTTGTCCAAACCCTAACTTACTAAGTGAGGAACCATCATTTGATCCTTCTTTAAGTGGACCACCGATCCAAGTGAACCAAACCAGAAAAAATACCATTGAACTAAGGCCTTCTAGGATGACCATAGGTTGTCAACCAAATAGGGGCACCACTGTTTGACTGCTCCTAAAGGTAGCTCATCCATGAAGGGGTAAACCCTAATTCATCATTGAAGAGAAACACCATCAAGCCAAGGCTCAACAAAGCATCCCATGGCTCAAACAGCTCAAGTATGATAAGGAAACATATAAAGAACATAATGTATGTGACAAATTACAAGTAAAACCTCATATTTCATTAAATTGTAGAAAATTCCAAAATGTGCATAAAATCACATAACTTGCACAAACAATGTCCAAATTGGACCAAACTTGAAACTTAAGCTTTTCACATGATACCAAAGAACCTCATATGATTTTTTTAAGGTTATAATCAGACAATTATGATAATTAAGCATATTCAAGCATTTAAGCAAGGTTAGGGGTCTTATAGATCTAGTGCGGGGCTATCCCATGAAGGTGGTCACATCTTCAACACGCTGAGATCAGGATCACTACACCCACCAACTCTAACCACAATTTTATCTAGGACCTATTCAGATGAGATGTCTTGCGAGTAGGTAAGGAGGGGGATGCCGCTAAGGAGCTGACGTGATGCCAGCTGGTCCAGTCTTGAGGTGCCACCTCAGCGGGAAGCACGAGTAAGCGGAGGTAGAATGATAATTGTTAGACTGACAAAGCAGATCTAAGGTGGACCCATCATTGAATGACATCTCAACAAGGAGGACTATGAGTCAGTGAGCACGCTGAGATTCAGATGAATCTAGGCCATCGATTTAGTCAGATTGTGCCATTAATCAAGGTAGGTCCCCATCTACTATCTTTAATTAAATATATGTAAACTTCATATTCGTTGCAAAGGGCAGAGCACTGGTTATACTAATCTTCAATAGAGGTGTTACAAAAAAATTTTCCTTCTTGTCCAAGTTCTTGAAAATCTTAAAGATTTTTTTGAGATTTTGTTGATGGGGGTAGACATGAGACAGTTGATCCCACATAGCCTTGGCAACATGAAGGCAAAGTAGGGACTGAATGATCCATGGCTCAATGCTATTAACTATCCAAGACATAACACATGAGTCAATTTTTGTCACATCCCAACTTTTAAAGATAATCTAAAACTTATAATGGGGCTTTATTAAATAACAGTAGTTGGGGGTTTTCATGTAAAAGACCTTGAAAAATAAAGTGAGGAAGTAATATGAGGCTCAAAAGAGTTTTTTTCTTATATGCATTAACTTAATATGTTGAATACATGTCTTTTCACTTTTCTCTCTCCTCCAAGGTAATATTCCCATAAAGGCATAAAAAGAGATCTTGAAAATAATATTCCCATAAAGGCATAAAAAGAGATCTTGAAAATAGGATATTCATTAATCATCTCATTTTGGAGTCAAAGGGAACAAGTATGATGAGATATTACTTTTCATTTCAAATTTTATGTACATAATTCAAGATAATGGTTTTTAATGTATTAATGGACATATAATGGAAAAAATGAAAATCTAAGGGCATAGCAAGAATCTAGACCATTTATTGGACATGGTCCAAATTTGGTAGCATTTTGACAACGTTTGACCCTCCAAATGAATTAAACAAGTTGGCATATAGTTTTGACCAAAGTGCAGATTTTTCGGACTGTCACACGTTACTTGACTCGCTCCCCTTCTTGCGCGCGGTCGGACGGCTCACATCTGCTGTTTCTTTTTTTTTTTCTTCGATCCGACGGTCCGGACGTTGTCATTTACCTCCGTCCATCTCGCTAGTCTATGAACAGTTAACATCGCCTCCTCAGTCTCGTCTCCCTTATTACTCATCCGTTTTCACGAATTTTATTCACCATTGTGTCCGTCTCATTCTCCTGAACCGAGCAAGCTGTTACTCATCCTCTCCCATAGTCATTTAAGGAAACGCCCAATTAGGGCTAGAATTCCCTCTGCCTCAGACTCACATACGCCCCTACACAACTCCTTCCCATTTAAGGGACTAGGAACGGCCGCCGACCTTCACCTTCTTCTCCTCCTCTTTTGATTGAACCACCAGAACTCGGAGACTACAGAACCTACTCGATTTTGGTCGCTGGAGACCTTGGCCTCGTCCTTTCCTCATCCATTTCCTTCTAGGCAATTGAACCCCTCCTCGGAGTCCTCTCTTTTGTTTCCGACCATTTTACACCTTCCCTCCTTGTTTCTCCAGATTTCTGTCTAGCAGGCTCGTGACCTGCAACTGGAATCACCGCCAATGCATTACTAACGCCTTACATCCTTCTTTTCTTTACGCGATGAAGCCGACACACTCAGATTGACCTCACAATGATTCCCGACTTATCTTCGTACCTCGTTCATTGAGTTTTCTATGAAGTCGATCTCTACAGCTGTGTTTGGCCATGGCAAGGTGGAACTAGAGCTTGAGACCACGCTTGAGTCCATGAGTGGGCTCGATGCCTCTGCTAGGCTGTGGCAAAGTCTCTATCAATCTAAGTACCACGAGAAGGTACTTAGGAGCAAGATTTGGAACTATTATAAGAGGAAGAAGGTGGAAGGACGTTGGAAAGTAGAATGTATATATTGCCATAAAGTGTACGGAGCAAATCCCAAGCATGGGACATCTCATCTTCATGATCATAAGAATTTGAGATGTCAGGCTTTGAATGGAGATAGTCTTAGGAGAGCAATATGCACAAGAGAGGCACTTAAACTTGCATTCAACCAGGAAAGTGGAAGAAAGGCAGTCGTGGATATGATCCTTTTGCATGACTACCCTTTAAACATGGTAGAACACATTGGATTTCGAAAGATGCTTAATGTTATCCAACCTTTGTTTAACTGCCCAACAAGGAATTCCATCAAGAGTGATATTCTGAAGTTATATGGTGGTGAGAAGAAGAAGGCAATGGAGTTCTTAAGAAATTGTGATTCTCGAGTAGCTGTGACAATTGATATGTGGTCATCAAATTATCAAATGCGGGGATACATGGTTATTACTGCACATCATGTTGACTCCTCTTGGTCTTTAAGGAGCCAAATACTAAGGTATTCTCTTTACAATCTAAATGTTAGATGAATACACGATATCATTTCCTTCCTTTTACCTATCTTTATAATCTACACTTGCGTGTTTAGGTTTGCCTACGTCCCTTGTCCACATACAAGTGATGTGCTATGTGATGTTTTGATGAATTGTATGACTAGCTGAAGATTGATACAAGATTGTCATGTATCACTGTTGACAACTGCTCCACAAACAATCTGATGATTACCTTAGTCAAAGAGAAATTGTACCCAAATTCCACAATTTTGGGTGGTAGATTTTTGCACATGAGATGTACTGCACATATATTAAATCTTATTGTGAAAGATGGTTTAATAGTAATCAAAGATGGAATTGAAAAGATAAGAGACAATGTTGCATACTGGAATGCAACTCCAAAGAGAGTAGAAAGGTTTGAGGAAACTACGAGGCAATTGAAAATGCCCATTTCAAAGAAATTGTCGTTAGATTGCCAAACTAGGTGGAATTCTACCTACTTAATGCTTAGGACTGCAATTATGTATAAAGATGTGTTTACTGTATTAAGGCAACGAGATAAAAACTACAAGGCGATACCAACTGATTCAGATTGGCAGTTCTGTTTAGAAGTTTGTGAGAAATTGAAGATCTACTACAAAGTTACAGAGGTGTTTTCTGGGACAAGTTATCCGACTGCCAATTTGTGTTTTCCTAAACTTTGTCAAATCATAGTGTCTTTAGAAAATTGGCAAAAATCCCCAAATCAGGTAATCGTGGGAATGGCTAAAAATATGTTGGAGAAGTTCCATAAATATTGGGATAACATTTACATTCCAATGGGAGTTGCTGCTGTACTTGACCCAAGATATAAAATGAAGATGGTTGAGTATTATTTTGACATCATATATGGAGATAAGGCTGCAGACCACATTAAAAATGTTCGTGATGCCTGTATTGATCTGCTGAATGACTATAAAGATAGAGCAAAGACTCAAGATGAATTGGACAGTGACTGGCCATCTTCAAGTCCACTGGTTTCCTCTCAAGAGGACATTGATGATGATTTGCTAGACTTTGAGGCCTTTGTGAAGAGGCAAAGGAGAAACTCAAGCTACTTCAAAACTGAACTTGATAAGTACTTGGAAATTGATATATTGCCTCAATCTTCAGATTTTGATATACTAATGTGGTGGAAGATGAATGGTGATGTTCATCCTATCCTAAAATCCATTGTTAAGGATCTTTTAGCCGTACCAGTCTCCACTGTGGCCTCAGAGTCATCATTCAGTATGTCAGGGAGGGTAATTGATCCACATCGCAGTAGACTCCACCCCACTACAGTGGAAGCTCTGATGTGCACCCAAAGCTGGCTAAGAAATAACCAAATGCAAGGTAGTATATAGTATTCCATTTGATCTTATCTAGCTGGAGTGATTTATTATTTAAATAGATTCTCTTAATTGATAATTGTGCATTTAATCTTATATAGATAGTTTTTTGGAGGATGAAGAAGTTGAAGAAGATGGTAACACGTCTAATTCTTAGATGGTAACACGTCTAATTCTTAGTCTCATTGATTTTTTTATTCTTTTTCCATGTATTTTGTTGCACATAGTAAACGTTTTTCCATTGATATCTTATTATTCTCAGTTTAATATCTTATTTTCAGAAAGTGTTCACACACAGTAGAAGTTTTCTGTGAAGGTTTCTGGATGAAGGTAAACTGCTTCAATCTTTTGTGATGTTTGTATGTGCCTGTTGTGTTTGTTTCAGGCACATGGGTTGAAAATGCAGCAGTAAATTTGGGTAGTATTTAGTTTTGGTTGGCTTTTTCTTCACAAAATTTATTTAGCTCACTTAGTGAAGGCATCTATTATGCCTTTGTTTATGCATTAAGAATTAGTTTCGGAAATTTAAGGCATGCATCCTTATTTGATGTGTTTTTTCTTAGGGCTATATTTTGTTATCTTATTGATTTGTTGTTTTCATCTTATTGATTTGTTTTAGGTGGGGCATATTGGAAAAAGTGAGTGGCTATGTGAATCTGCTGTACTCAAGTTATAGACACCATTACTGGAGGCTGAAGTTGAACAACTGTGTGAATTTGAACTTGAGTTCTTGTGCAACATTTTTTCGTCAGCAGTAAAACTATATGTATTGTGCAGCTAAATAAGAATGGTTGTATATCAGATTGTAGTTATTTGAATCGTAATCTGAATGTGGTGAAACATTTGTAATTTGATACTTCGGTCGATCTGGAGTTGTTGGAAATGATTCATGCAATTAAATATGAATAATTGTATACCCGATTGCAGTTGTTTTGAGTCATAATATGAATGTGGTGAAACATTTATAATTTGATACTTCTGTCGATCTGGATTTGTTGTTGGAAATGATTCATTAAAGTTTGTGCAATGTTCTTGGAGCAAAATGGCTTGACGTGAAAACTTTTCTATATAAAATGAATCATTTTCGAGTTAAGTATAAAGTGCAGGGGTTTTGTGCAATTCCTAGTACAAGTTTGTTTTTAGACCAAACGTCTCTTCCTTGAGGCTAATATGTTAAATACATGGTCTGTGCTACGATTTCTGAGGTAAATATAGGGCCTAACGTATCTTATTTGAAGATAATATGTCAAATATAGGGTCTTTGCTACAATTTCTGGGGTAAATAAATTATTTCTGGGTTACTGTATAAAATACAGAAAATTTAGTGCAATTTTCTGGACTTGATAATAATTAACAGCTGCATGTCCGGAGCGGGATGGATCTAAAATGAGAGTACCATAGGGACCCGTCCTTTATAATCCATATCACCCGTTTGAATGGTGCGGGGATCCAATACTATAAAATGTGGACGGAGCGGTTTGGGTGTCTTGCTATGGACACGGGTGGTCACTTTTTGCCACCCCTAAATGTAACACATATCCATGGTTTTTCAATCTTTCTGTTCACTATTTACGTATGTTTGATTTAAATGACTGTCACCGTATAATTTTCTTGGCTTCTGATTGGTCCACAATGCAAAAATTCATAACTTTTGCATACAACCTCTGAAAAATATGAAAAAATATATTCTAGGAAAGCTCTTCTAATTCGCTATCAACTGGTAATGTTTTCAAACAATGTTTTCCACATTAAACCTCTTCAAAAATTCAAAGATCATGCTTAGCGTTTAAGAGTTATAAACTCATGAACATATTATGATTTTAACCAAATTACTGGTGATTAGAGGCTCAATCAAGTAAATGGACTTGACCTTAAGGTGACCTACTCTAGGTAAGAGGACCATGCATGTTTGGCACAAGTAATTTGGTTTAATGCATGTTATTTATGATTATGCACTTTAGTATGCTTTATCAATTATAAAATGCTTTCCCAAAGAATACATCATGTATACTTATCATTGAGTGATTGATTGATTACTTATAGTCTATGGTAAAACCCTTATTATAATTACTAATTATGAATTAAGAATCATGGTCAAGAAGGAGAATCTATTATGATTTATGCGGGAGAAATCCCATTATGGTTCAAGGGGACAAATCTCATCATGTTAAAGTTTAAGGATCATGATAATGTTAATTTTAGTGTTCAAGTTAATGTTAAGATAAATGGAATTGAATTAGTTTTTATATGCTCCCGAATCACGGACCTCAAGGGGTCATCAAGGGCTTTCCTAGCATCAAGGGCTTTACAAGAAATCATGTGATCCTAAGTGGGGTTTATAGAGGGATGCATATACTTACTGTTCAATTCTTCATGTCATTAATGAATCATGAATGCTTAAGAAAACCAATGTTCAAGTTTATATCAAGTTATTTCATGTCAATGTTATTAGGTCAAGTTATATTTACTTTCATGTCCTATAAAGTGTCAAATACTACTTACTGATGTGATGTTTATTTTGCATGGCTGGGGGCAAGACTTGAAGCAAGTGAAGGACAAAAAGGGAAATAAAGACTAGGAGATCTTCAAGCTTTTCTTGGTGGGGTGTCATTTTCCTAGATGATTTAGAGATTTAGACAACATTTACTTCATGTTTAGTCATGTCACCAAGTAAACAAGATTTCATAGAAGAGCATTATGTAGTAAAAAACTATGTATGAATAAATTTTAAATCAATGCAATTGTTTCATTTACTTTAATTGCATGATTAACATATTGTGACACCCACATTGAGTAAAATGCTTCCGATCATGTGATATGAAAGTTGGGGTGTTACATATTTACTCCATTGTACATAAGCTTGCTCGGTTTTTTCATCCACTAAGGCATCAGGAGCAGGTAGAGGGTCGATTGTGATATGAGAGTAGCAACCTTGCGCTTTCACAAACAAAATGAAGGATGCCGACCAGAGGTGATAGTCAGAGCCACCAAGTTTTATTATGGTGACATATAGAGAACGGGGAAGCTCAGTAGTTGCCATGACACATATATCTAGAGCAGAGGCAGAGAAGAGCACAAAAGTAGGAGCAACAATCTTAATAGGCCTGGGAAGAACACAAAAGTAGGAGCAATAATCGTAAGAGGCCTGAGATCAATAGATTCAAAGAAACCCGCTATGGGCCAACATATGACAACAGTGGATCTGACACATCGGATCGTAGAAAACCTGCTATGGGGAAACAGAGGACAACAGTGGATCTGACACATCAGATTGTAGAAAACCCACTATGGGGAAGACAAGTTGGTAGAAGAACTATGCCATCATGGAGATAATCAGTAATCCACCATGAGGCGCTAGCAGTAAGTAGCCGAAGATCCTTTTAGACGCTCAACATGCTATTTTGAAGAAGTGCCCAGAGACGTGAAGAAGTTCAGAATAGGAGAATGGAATTAGAAGGAGGCTAGATGGTGGAGATTATGGTGTGGTTAGCAGTAGGGAAGGGTTGTTGGTGGTGGTGGATAGGTGGAAGAGGAGGTGAGGGGCATCGATAGGGATGGCGGGCAACGACAACAGCTTGGGCAGTGGCAACGTCGACGTGGGGGGGGGGGTGAACGGTGGCAATGGGAAAGGGAGAGGGGAAGATGAGGAGGGTAGGGTAGTGGGGTGGAGAAGGAGGAGGGGTGGAGAGGGAAAGGGAGGAGGGAAGGGTGGCAACAACGCGGGGAGGGCTGAAAGATGAAGAGGGGGGTAGGGCATGTGGCACTTAAGGTGGGAAGGAATAGGGGAATTGTACCGCTCTTGATACCATATAAAATAATGAGCGGAACTGTATGAAGTGAGTAAAAGTGTTTACAATGCCTTCTCTTTTATATGACAAGAGAATAAAATAATAAGTAAAGGTAAGAAATATGGGATAAAACACAAGTCGAGTAGAGTACAGAAATAACATATCTCTTTAAAATATAAGAAATCCATTTAACTTAAGAAAATCATAGTAATTGATAGGAATATTGTCATGGAACCATTTTTAACGCTATCCCAATCTCACTGCCTAAACAGTGGTAAAAGGATTGAAGCGCCCATCCCTGAGTGGCCTAGTAGGATCTCATACACTGTCATTTACAATAAGAAACAATAACTCAAAAATAGGACATTTAAATAACAAACTAAGCCAATTATGATTTTATCCTTAACATCAGAGTACATCGAGTGTGGAAGTGATCTAGTTAGTGTTCTATTTGTTTTTCCTAAAATCAAGAAAATTGAGACACAATCATGCAATTGCACGATACACTATCAAAATCAAGTAAAACGGTTTATAGAAAAATAGTATACTTGGTAGAACTTATATTCAAAAGTATAACAAGCAATTCTTCCAAATCCAAAATTTATTCGACAAGATGTTTATTTAGAACAATGCAATTTTTATTATGAGTTCCCATTATGCTGTAATCAAGAAGCATGCTTATATATTTTGTGTGACTCTATCACCCCAATGCGATGGGGGAAGTCACCAGGCTCCTTCTCTCCACATGAGGTAGGAGGCCAATGTACAAGTTACACCTCCAAATGAGGAGGTCGCTTGCACTAAATATCAACACTATCAACATTATCAACGTCATCATCAACATACAGGAAATCATAATGGGCAATATCATTTATGTTCTTATGTTTTTCTCAAAATATAATATAGGAAAAACAGAAGACTAATCAATAGGGAACAATAGCTCAACCAAGTATATAGCCAAGTATACAATCAAGAGATACATAAAAGGTATCTTCAATACAACCATGGAGGAGGTGTAATAGTGTACCTTTCACCAAAGATTTAGAGTACAAAATTTCAATGAGTAACAGGTCAAAACTTTGAGTCAGATCCTAAATCAACAAAATTTGGATCAAGGGTCAAGATCATGATATTTGAAATTTATGTTTCAATATTCGAGATTAGGGTTACACTTTTCCTATGCCAACCTTAGGGTTAGGTCATCCACTTATAATCAACCAATATTTTAATATGTCCAACATTATTTCAAGTATCAAGTATATTTTTGAGTGTGAATGACTTACCTAGGTATTCTAGGATCATATGTTTTAACCCTAATTTCATGATCATTATCCAAGTCATCATCACATTTCTAAATTATCATCATGATACTTACCATAATTTGGAATTCAAGATTAGTTTGATAAAATTAGGGTCATAGATCATACATATGACCAAATATTTCAAAAAATTTAGACCCATCATCATAATATTAAGGTTAATCCTTATTTTAAGGTTCATGATTCACATTATAGGGTAGATGAGTTACAAGATCAGATCTTAACTCATATTTAGTCAAGTTTGGTTTCAAGATGATCATTAGAGTTAGAATTAGGGTTTTTCAAAGATTAAGCATCATTATTGAGCCATTTGACAAAATAATTAAGCAAGAGATCATATTTTGGGATAATAGTGAAATCCATAAGGAATTAGGAGCAAGTATTTTTAATAAACTTCTTGGGTTTTTTCTGATCAAAGTTGACTGTTTATTTGTACCTTTTGGATCTAGGAATCAGGAGATACAATTTTCGCAAGTTTTGGACAATTATTGGATTTTTTAGCAGAGAGAGATGTAAAATACCTTTGATATGGGAAACGACCGACAGTTGGATCACTTGATCAGGCATATGAGATTGCGCCACATAGGTGTAACATCCCTGACCTGGGTTATGTCCTAACCCTAGAATTTTTGCATAAGTAAGTTATTTACAAACTTGTTCTAATCTTTTGAAAAGTAATTAAGACTCGTTGTGAAGTTTATTTTCAAGTTTGAGCTTATTTGCAAACTATGTGTGCATTTTATGATACTCTGAGTGTAAAGTACAATTTACCCAAGACGAGGGGTTATATTGCAAATTTCACATGTTGAATGTATGATAAGTGTTTTAACACATAAGAGAGAGAATGATGATAAGTGGTGGCTTGTGGAAAGCCTAAATTCCAAATGAGAAATTATTTGAATAATGTTAAGTGCTATCTGCATCAATTATGGTACAAATTGTAATATATCCAAAATGTAGGGTTGTTGTGTAAGTTACCACTTCTAGAGTGTCCATACTCCTTCCTAGTATTCTCTAGAGGAGAGAGAAAGAAGGAGACACTATGTTTGAATCATCTTGGAGAGATAGCTTTCTTGGTGATTAAAAGACTAAGGAAGATGTATAGTTGAAAGCTTTATATGAGCTACATCAAGTTGTATACTTGAAATGGGAGTCCCTATCAGCCATGGAGCCATAGAGGGAGTCTCCTATCGGTTTGTTGACCCTTGGATTTTCCCATGACGAGATAAGCACCTTTAGGAAGTCATATGTATCAGTTTGCAACTTTTCTTTGGAAAAATATTGTGTTGAATATAATAATAAAGTGAGTGGAAGTAAACTTGCCCTAGAAGATAACCAAAGCGATGAGCCTTATCCTTTGCATTATCCTTAAGTTCTTATTTTGCATGGAAAGATAAAGATGGGATGCATGCAAATATATGTGTCAATCCATGCATGGCTATGTGGCACTTAGTAGCTTAAGGTAATGATACCTCTTACACTCTTTTTCATAAACCACAAGTATAAATACCATTCTCTTCACCTATTAGTAGAATTTTCAGATCTTGTTACCATCTTTCCCTTAGATATCATGCATGTCACTCTAGTATCATGCATGAGTGAGGAGTGTTGAGTTTTAGAGCTTGGTATCGGCTAAAGAAGCGGGATATCGGCCAAGCAAGGTCATAGAAACCTAGCAAGGTGATATCAACCACAAGGAGTGAAGATATCGTGCAAGTAGTAAGGAGCTCAAGTCTTGGATCTTGGAGAATATCATCTTCAACCATTGGAACGTGAAGAGTTGGAGCTTGAATCTTGGAAGTTGCTTTAGAGGTGGTTATATAACTTGAACCCAACTATGTTATTATTCACCTTCAATATTGTTGAACTTGTTGAACTACTTTCAATTTCGAGTTCTTATGATTAATTGATGTTCCTTTGAGTTACAATAAGTTGTTAGGACTGTTGTCCATGAACTAGAATATCAAGACAAAGGTCTTGAGGTTGATGATGATGACATCATCATGGTATAACCGGATATGGGTTTGACGTACCTTAAAACCCAACATGGAACCCAAGATGATAGGTAACCCAATATAGAAGTGGGTGATACCTCATGAATGATATGAGGCACACTTTATGAATGATATGGGAGGTACCTACTTACACCTTATACATGATACAAGGTTAAGATTATATCTTTCATACGTTATGGTACACGCTAACCGATATGATGAGAAAACCCTAAATAAGGAAGTGAAACTCGATATGCCTTTGAACCCATACCCCTATCCTTATGTGTAAAGGATTGTTGTAGAGCTCAACCTGATATCCAGTGTGTCATTCAAATATATGATAGAACTGATCTTTGTAGGAATAAAATATTATAAGCATAATGGTCTATCCATATGCTAACCCGATATGATCACACCTCATGGTAACCCGATATGTTACCCAACATGTAAATCTGATATGACAATCCAATATGGGAAAGCCGATATGGTATTGTGTATATACCACTTAAATGATACCATGATAAGGCATATACCCTATGTCCGATATGGTGCACACCTTGTGCACGATATGGAACCAAATGTACCCATATACCCGATATGAGGTCAATTATCTAGCCCATACACGATATGAGGTCAACTTGAAATGATAAGAACTAAGTGATAGCTAAGCCGAGATGGATACACGATATGGTGTTATGGGATATACCCTAAACATGATATGATGATGTGGTTTCACCACATGACTGATATGGATACATGATAGGATGAGAAGGTTATATCTCAAACAAAATATGATAGCATATATACACCATGATGCTCGATATGGTAGGTCTGCTTCAATCCAATGTATTTGAGTAAGTGATATATGTTGTGTGTTATGTTAAATTCAACATTAAAAACAGTAACGAGTTTAATGTCATTTCATAATTATGAGCTAACATGCCTTAAAGAGGAGAATTGAGCTAACCTAGTAAAAGTATGGTGTACTCAAACATCCTACTAAGGATGAGAGAGAAACTTATATCAAATGAGTACATGTTGATACTCCTATTATGAATAAAGTATGAATTAGGGTTTAATCTTCTATGATGTGATTTTGAAACCCTAATTGATTGATAAGAGTAAACCCTAATAATGGGTGATGAGATGATTTTGAAACTGTAATCGGTTGATAAAGGGAAACCTTAACCCTAATTATTAGAAATAATATGTTCTTTTGCATTGCATGATAATGGCATGTATTTGATATTTCTGTTATCATGAAATAATAACCATGCAGGTATTATGAGGTGATGAGCATAGCTAAGTAAGAGCTATGATAATTATATGATACATATTTAATGGGCTTTGTGAACTATGTGAACTAATACCTTGGTCTGATGACCTAGAGGTAATGGTTACCTGCTAAGTGGTGGCAGTACTTAGTGACGAATTAAGGGTTTGAATACCCATGCATGATAATGATAAGAGATTGATATCCTAAGTGTTATATGTGTTCCAAAGAATCATTAAAGTATTTGATAAGCATATTATATCTTTCCTTGTAGCATCTAATATAATTCTTTCTTGCAACTTGATTGATGTTAAAAGATACTATAATACACTTAATTAATCAAGTTAAATGTTATCATGTAGTTTCCCATGCCATAGATCCATTCAGTGTGAGGATTTGCTGAATGGTGAAACGAGTTTAACTCAGTATACATATTTTTGAATATGTATTTTTTCATACAAGGGTGCTCAATGGACTCCCCAACTAAACAGGGGTGCTCAGTGGACTCCCCAACTAAACCAGGATCGCTCAGTGGTCTTCCTGATGAAACTAAACTAGGATCGCTTAGTGGTCTTAATGACAAATAATCTGGGAAAGCTCAGTGGTCTTCTCCCGAAGAGAGTACATACTGCGGTTGTAACTCTACAGTGAAGATGCTGCTATACCCCGACATAGCTTATTGCAGTTGACATAAGATGTCCTGCCAGTTATCTCATACTGACCGAGACATGTGAGGTCTTGACAGCTGACTCTGTCACTGACCTTGTATGGTATCGATGCTTAACGTAGTCATGGTCGGTTGGATCATGAGCGACATATCTCATCTCCTCTGGGCATAAGTATGAATGTGAACATGTAATCAACCATGTATTGTATTTGCTTAAGGATCGAATACGGAAAATATTGGTTGATGCCTTATCACTTTTTATTCATCTTAATAGATTGATGTTATACATGTTCTTCATATTTATTATAAAGCAAACAAATGATTTATAACTCTGTCATGAGTAGTTGAATTATTTTATCAATGTTATTGCTTTATACTGAAAATAAACCTACTAAATTGCATAAAGTATCCTCTGCTCAGTTTTTACACTATTTCTTGTGATAATAATATTGTTGGTAGAGAGTTATATCTCTCGCTGGGACAATAGTATCACCTCGTGGGATCCAAAAGTTTTAGGTGGACATGGATCAGGGAGTAGAAACTAGACTGTAGAGGAAGGACCACATCTGTAGGGACAACATTAGTAGCTCAGGTTGAGTGCACAGTCTATCTTACTATATAGATAGAAGTCCTATGTGTCGTCTCTATACTATCAGGTCCTTGGGATATAGTTCTTAGTGGTTTTATGAACGACTCGAGATTTTGGTTTGATTGCCTTGAGGTTTTATGTTGTTGTTGTATATGTATCTAAATAAAGCAATTAGTATTTGTTATTCTCGAGTTGAGACGTTGCAATGTATGTACAGTATGAACCACATGTATATAAAGTTTTGGTTCTTTCAGTATGAGTTTTCCTGGAAGAGGATCTATGTGCAAAATGGTTTTAATTCTTAGTGATTTTTGTTAAATCCACTGCTTATGGTTATTCTGCGATTATTACTAGTGATGGCTTGATTTGTAATCGGGTCATCACAAAGTTTTAGTATCAGAGCCTAAGGTTTGCTGAGTCTATAGAGACATAGGATTAAGTTTGTTGAGTCTATTCTAGTATCCTCCAATTTATCTTATAGTGACTTCTCCTCATATAGGAGAAGAAGTAAAACTGAAAGATGGCTGGAGTGCATGAAGAACATGCTGCTAAAAGTAGTGTTGTTGCACCAGGAGGTGGTGCAAGGGATCAGGCTAGAGAAGAACCAGTGCCTGAGAATCCCCAGCGTGACCGAGCTATGCTAGAAAATCCATCCTTTCATGCTCTTTTTGGACAGATCATGAATACGATGATGCATATGGCTGATTGGATACCAGCACCATCCCCTAGGGTACCCAGTAAGGGACAAAAATCTGGTAAGACCTTTGAGCAGTTGTGCCGAGTAGGAGCCACTGAATATGCTGGTACAGCTGACCTAGTAGATGCAGATTCATGGCTTACTGAGATAGAGAAATCCTTTAGGATCCTTAACATTCCATAGGCTGATAAAGTTAAGCATGTTGTGTACCTTCTGAAAGGAAGCACTGGCCATTGGTAGACCATCGAAGAAGAGAAAAGACTTGGTGTTGAGGTCAGATGGTAGGAATTCCGATGAGAGTTTGTCAGTATATACTTTCCCAAGACTTATCTAGATGAGAAGATCTCACAGTTTGAGCGGATTAGACAGGGACCGTTGAAGGTTAGTGAGTATGAAGCTAAGTTTATGGAGCTTCTGCGATTCTGTACACATATGGCTACTATATATGAGGATAGAATTTGACATTTCGAGAAGGGTCTGAATGCTGAATTAACCACACTTGTATCTTCTCTAGAGAATAGAGAGAGGTTTTCCACCTTTGTGGAGTCAGTTAGGCAGATAGAGAGGTCCGTGACTGAGAAACATGAGGCAAACAATAGAAAAATACATGCATAGTTCTAGGGTCAGAGGTCTGGAAAGGTTTACTACACCAGTAGAACCACATAGGTTTAGTGCTCTGACATAGTAGACGTCTAGCAGAGGTAGAGGCTATAGTTTTCCGCCAAGTGGATCCCATAGCTCAGCATCGATGTCAGTGACAAGACCACCTAGGTCGCAATGGGAGGATAGAGTCTTCAACAGGTGTAGGCAGACATGACATATGATAAAGGATTGTCCAGTTAGAGACGTGGAAGTAACCCAACCACCTATGCAGAGTCAACAAGGCTCACAGAGACAACATTTCAGTAGTGGCACTTGAGGATGTGGGAAAGCATCCCAAGAAGGATCATCTTCACAAGCTAAAAGAGCACAAGGTAGGCAACAAGCAACGACAAGATTTTATGCTATCAATCAGCCGGAAGCAGTGGTTAACCCACGAGTCGTGACATGTCAGATGGAAATATTTCATTCTGATATGTCTTCATCCTATTTCGTATCTATCTTGATTGATCTGGGTGCTACACATTCCTTTATCACTTGAGAAGTGATTCATGACTGCAATATGACTGTCAATCGTAGAATGGAGAATTTGTTATTAGAAACTTTATTAGTCGGATCTGTAGTGTTGCGGGAGGTATGCTCTCCTTGTGTTCTTTCTATCTCAGAACACATAATTCAGGTGGATTTTATACCACTTGAGATGTATGAGTTTGATGTAATTCTTGGGATGGATACCCTAGAAAAGTATAAAGTTGTCTTGGATTGTGGTTCCAAGAAAGCTATGTTTACATACGGTGATAAAACATGGGTCTTTCAGGGGGATAGAAAGATTCTTCCAACCTGTCTAGTGACAATAATGGTAGATGAGAGACTAATGCGACAAGGATGTGAAACATTCTTGGCACATGTGGTAGGCACCAGAAGAGAGAGTCCTAGTCTTTGTGAAGTTCCTTTTGTCAAGGAATTTGAGGATGTGTTTCTTGAGGAATTTCCAGATATTCCTCCACCCCGAGAGATTGATTTTGAGATTAATCTAATTCTAGGTACACAATCCATAGCCCAAACACCTTCTAGGATGGGGCCAACTGAGATGGCAGAACTCAAGAAATAGTTACATGAGTTTCTTGAGAAAGGTTTCATTCGATCGAGTACTTCACCATGGGGTGCTCTAGTTCTTTTTGTTAAAAAGTAAGATGGGTCTATGAGATTATGCATAGACTATAGACAACTTAAGAAGGTGACTATTAAGAACAACTATCCCCTGCCAAGGATATATGATTTGTTTGACCAGTTGTGTGGCGCAATGATGTTCTCTAAAATAGATTTGAGGTCAGGATATCATCAATTATGTATCAAGGAGAGTGACATACCTAAGTCATCTTTTAGGATGAGGTATGGTCACTATGCGTTTGTAGTTATGTCGTTTGTACCAACTAATGCACCATATGTATTCATGGAGTTGATGAATAGAATCTTCGTACTATTCCTTGATCAATTTATAGTGGTTTTCATAGATGACATCCTGATATATAGTAGAGATGGTCAATAACATGAACAACACCTTCGTCAAACCTTGACTTGTTGAGACAACACAAGTTATATGCTAAGTTTAGCAAGTGCAAATTCTGGTTGTTAGAAGTATCTTTTCTTGGACACGTTATATCTGTTTCAGGTATTTGTGTTGATCCTAAGAAAGTAGAGTCTGTTGTGGAGTGGGAACAGCCCTAGACACCGACTAAGATTCACATTTTCCTAGGTTTGGCAGGTTACTACAGAAGGTTTATCAAAGACTTCAGTTTTGTAGAATTACCCTTAACCAGGTTGACCAGGAAGGAAGTTCCTTTTGTCTGGAATGACAAATGTCAACATTCTTTCTAGTTTTTGAAAGAAAGGTTGACTAGTGCACCTGTGTTAGCTCTACCTGAGCAGGGAAAGGGATACGTTGTTTTCTGTGATGCTTATAATAATGGTCTAGGCTATGTGTTGATGCAGAGTGATCATGTAGTTTCTTTTGCTTCTCGACAGCTTAAGAAACATGAGGAGAATTATCCGATACATGATCTAGAACTAGCTACAGTGGTTCACACGTTGAAAATCTGGAGGCATTATCTCTATGGAGAAATGTGTCAGATTTTCACAGACCATAAAAACTTAAAATACATTTTCTCATAGCACGAGCTGAATATGAGACAACGTCGCTGGATGGAATTAATTAAGGACTATGATTGTACAATTGATTATCATCCAGGTAAATCCAATGTAGTGGAAGATGCACTTAGTAGAAAATCTTCGTCTCCACCCACAAATAAAGCAAAATTGAATTCTTTACTGTGTTGTAAACGGGATATGCTTGTCTCTTTGAGACAAATGAATGTGCAGTTAGAAGTATCTTTACTAGCCGGATTGTTAGCTGAGATGCAAGTGAAACATACTCTAAAAGAATAGATCAAAGAAGCATAACATGGTGATACTGTGATTCAACAGATTAGGTCAGAGTTGGGTAGTTAGAAATGGGATAGTTTCCATGAGTTGGAAGACAGAATAGTCTATTACCATGACAGAATGGTAGTTCCTGATGCCAATGACATAAGAAAGTTAGTTATGGAGGAATCCCACTCATCCATGTATGCAATGCATCCAGGGAGCACTATAATGTATCATAACTTAAAAGATATGTATTGGTGGCCCGATTTGAAGAAAGATGTAGCTGAGTTTGTTATGCAATGTTCGGTGTGTCAACAAGTTAAAGTAGAACACCAGAAGCCTGTAGGAACATTACAACCCTTACCTATATCTCAATGGAAATGGGATCACATGACGATGGACTTTGTGGTTGGTCTACCTAGGATATCTAAAAGTCATGATTCCATTTGGGTGATAGTTGATAGGTTGACTAAGACAACACATTTTCTTCCTATCAAAACAACATATACTGTCGAAAAGCTTGCACATATTTACATAGATGAGATAGCATGATTGCACGGAGTTCCAGCTACGATTGTATCTGATAGAGGTCCACAGTTCACAAGTAATTTTTGGGAATGACTACATAAAGATCTGGGTACGCAGTTGAAGTTTAGTACAACTTTTCACCCTCAGACAGATGGGCAGTCTAAAAGGACTATACAGACTTTGGAAGACTTGCTTAGAGCATGTGTTTTTCAGTTTGTAGGAAGTTGGGACTTACACTTGAGCTTAATAGAGTTTGCTTACAACAATAGTTATCAGGGTAGTATTGACATGGCACCATATGAAGCATTATATGGTAGACATTGTAGATCTCCGTTATGCTGGTTTGAGACAGGAGAATACCAACTTTTGGGTCCATAGTTAGTGCAACAAACAACTGAAAAGATTAAGGTAATTCAACAACAGTTGAAAGCTGCACAGGATAGACAAAAGTCTTATGCTGATAAACGTCGTAGACCTTTAGAGTTCCAAGTAGGAGACAAAGTGTATCTCAAAGTCTCTCCTTTGAAAGGTGTTCTCAGATTTGGGAAGAAGGGTAAGTTAGCTCCTAGATTTATGGGACCTTACCCAGTGACAACACATATTGGAAAGGTAGCTTATAGGTTGAAATTGCCACCCGATCTACATAGACTACATCTGGTGTTTCATGTGTCTATGTTGAGAAAGTGTCATTCCGATACATAGATGGTGTTACAACCTTTAGAGGTTGAATTGAATGAAGATATATCCTATGTGGAAGGTCCTATGATGATTCTTGACAAAAGAGTTAAGAAGTTGAAGATGAAAGACATAGATCTTGTGAAAGTTCTCTGGCATCATCGTGGCATTGAAGAAGCCACATGGGAGCTAGAGGAAGAGATGAGGAGGAAGTACCCTTCTCTTTTCTCTTGAGATTTTGGGGACAAAATCCTTTTTAGGGGTTGATAATTATAACATCCATTACCTGGGTTATGGCCTAACCCTAGAAGTTTTGCATAAGTAAGTTATTTACAAACTTCTTCTAATCTTTTGAAAAGTAATTAAGACTCTTTGTGAAGTTTATTTTTAGGTTTGAGCTTATTTTCAAACTATGTGTGCATGATATGATAGTCTAAGTGTAAAGTGCAATTTACCCAAGATGAGGGGTTATATTGAAAATGTCACATGTTGAATGTATCCTAAGTGTTTTAACATCATAAGAGAGAGAATGATGATAAGTGGTGGCTTGTGGAAATCATAAATTCCAAATGAGAAATTGTTTGAATAATGCTAAGTGCTTTGTGAAACAATTATGGTACAAATTGTAATATATCCAAAATGTAGGGTGTATGTGTAATTTACCACTTCTAGAGTGTCCCTACTCCTTCCTACTATTATCTAGAGGAGAGAGAAAGTAGGATATACTATGTTTGAATCATCTTGGAGAGATAGCACTCTTGGTGATGAAAAGACTGAGGAAGATGTATATTTGAAAGCTTTATAGGAGCTACATCAAGTTGTATACTTGAAATGGGAGTCCATATCGGTCATGGAGCCATATAGGGAGTCTCCTATCAGTTTGTTGACCCTTGGGTTTTCCCATGACGGGCTAAGCCCCTCAAGGAAGTCATATGTATCAGTTTGCAACTTTTCTTTGGAAAAAGATTGTGTTGAATATAATAATAAAGTGAGTGGAAGTAAACTTGCCCTAGAAGATAACCAAAGGGGTGACCCTTATCCTTTGCATTATCCTTAAGTTCTTATTTTTCATGGAAAGATAAATATGGGATCCATGCAAATATATGTGTCAATCCAAGCATGGCTACGTGGCACTTAGTATCTTAAGGTAATGACACCTCTTACACTCTTTTTCATAAACCACAAGTATAAATACCATTCTCTTCACCTATTAGTAGAATTTTTAGATCTTGTTACCATATTTCCCTTATATATCATGCATGTCACTCTTGTATTGTGCATGAGTGAGTAGTGTCGAGTTTTAGAGCTTGGTATCGACCAAAGAAGAGGCATATCGGCCAAGCAAGGTCATAGCAACCTAGTAAGGTGATATCTGCCACAAGGAGTGAAGATATCGTGCAAGTACTAAGGAGATCAAGTCTTGGATCTTAGAGAAGCTCATCTTCAACCTTTGGAACGTGAAGAGTTGGATCTTGAAGCTTGTAAGTTGCTTTAGAGGTGGGTTATATAACTTGAACCCAACTATGTTATTATTCACCTTTAATATTGTTGAACTTGTTGAACTACTTTTAAATTTGAGTTCATATGATTAATTAATGTTCCTTTGAGTTCCAATAAGTTATTAGGACTATTTTCCATGAACTATAATAGCAAGATAAAGGTCTTGAGACTGATGATGATGACATCATCATGGTACAACCCGATATGGGGTTGAAGTACCTTAAAACCCGACATGGAACCCAAGATGATAGGTAACCTGATATAGAAGTGGGTGATACCTCATGAATGATATGAGGCATACTTTATGAATGATATGGGAGGTACCTACTTACAATTATACATGATACAATGTTAGGATTATATCTTTCACATGATATGGTACACCCTAACCGATATGATGAGAAAACCCTAGATAAGGAAGTGAAACTCGATATGCCTTTGAACCCATACCCCTATCTTATGTGTAAAGGATTGTTGAAGAGCTCAACCTGATATCTAGTGTGTCATTCAAATATATGATAAAACTGATCTTTGAAGGCATAAAATATTATAAGCATAATGGTCTATCCATATGCTAACCCAATATGATCACACCTCATGGTAACTCGATATGTTACCCAATATGTAAATCTGATATGATAATACAACACAAGAAAACCGATATGGTATTGTGTATATATCACTTAAACGATACCATGATAAGGCATATACCATATGCCCGATATGGTGCACACCTTGTGCACGATATGGAACCAAATATACCCATATATCCGATATGAGGTCAATTATCTAGCCCATACATGATATGAGGTCAACTTGAAATGATAAGAACTAAGTGATAGCTAAGCTAAGATGGATACACGATATGGTGTTATGGGATATACCCTAAACACAATATGATGATGTGGTTTCACCACATGATTGACATGGATACATGATAGGATGAGAAGGTTGTATCTCAAACACAATATGATAGCATATATACACCATGATGCTCGATATGGTAGGTATGCTTCAATCCAATGTATTTGACTAATTGATATATGTTGTGTGTTATGTTAAATTATACATTAAAAAGGGTAATGAGTTTAATGTAATTTCATAATTGTTATCTAACGTGCCTTAAATAGGAGAATTGAGCTAACCTAGTAAAAGTATGGTGTACTCAAACATCCTAGTAAGGATGAGAGAGAAACTTATATCAAATGAGTACATGTTGATAATCCTATTATGAATGAAGTATGATTTAGGGTTTAATCCTCTATGATGTGATTTTGAAACCCTAATTGATTGATAAGAGTAAACCCTAATAATGGGTGATGATATGATTTTGAAACCCTAATCGGTTGATAAAGGGAAACTGTAACCCTAATTATTGGAAAGAATATGTTCTTTTGTATTGCATGATAATGGCATGTATTTGATATTTCTATTATCATGAAATACTAACCATAATGGTATTATGAGGTGATGAGCATAGCTAAGTAAGAGCTATGATAATTATATGATACAAATTTAATGGGCTTTGTGAACTTTGTGAACTAATACCTTGGTCTGATGACCTAGAGGTATTGGTTACCTGCTAAGTGGTGACAATACTCAGTGATGAATTAAGGGTTTGAATACCCTGGCATGATAATGATAAGAGATTGAGATCCTAAGTGTTATATGTGTTCTAAAGAATCATGAAAGTATTTGATAAACATATTATATCTTTCCTTGTAGCATCTGATATAATTCTTTCTTGCAACTTGTTTGATGTTAAAAGATACTATAACACACTTAATTAATCAAGTTAAATGTTATCATGTAGTTTCCCAAACCATAGATCCATTCAATGTTAGGATTTTCTGAATGGTGAAATGAGTTTAACTCGATATACATATTTTTGAATATGTAATTGTTATATAGGGGTTCTCAGTGGACTCCCCAACTAAACAGGGGTGCTCCATGGACTCCCCAACTAAACCAGGATCGCTCAGTGGTCTTCCTAATGAAACTAAAGCATGATCGCTTAGTCGTCACCTGATGAAAAATAATCTGGGAAAGCTCAGTGGTCTTCTCTCGAAGAGAGTAAATGCTGCGACTGTAACTCTATAGCAAAGATGTCTCTATACCCCAACATAGCTTATTGCAGTTGACATAAGATGTCCTGTCAGTTATCTCATACTGACTGAGACAGGTGAGGTCTTGACAGCCGGCTCTGCCATTGACCTTGTATGGTACCGATGCTTAACGTAGTCATGGCCGGTTGGAGCATGAGCGGTATAACTCATCTCCTCTGGGCATAAGTATGAATGTGAACATGTAATCAGCCGTGTAGCGTACTTGCTTAAGAATCGAATACGGAAAACATTGATTGATGCCTTATCACTTTTTATACATCTTAATAGATAGATGTTATACATGTTCTTCATATTTCTTATAAAGCAAATAGATGATTTATAACTCTATTATTAGTAGTTGAATAATTTTATCAATGTTATTGCTTTATACTCAAAATAAACCTGCTAAATTGCATCAAGTATCCTCTTCTCAGTTTTTACACTATTTCATGTGATAATAATATTGTTGGTAGAGAGTTATATCTCTTACTGGGATAATAGTCTCACCCCGTGGGATCCACAATATTTAGGTGGACACAGATGAGGGAGTAGAAACCAGACTATAGAGGAAGGACCACATCAAAAGGGAGTACATTAATAGCTCAGGTTGAGTGTACTGTCTATCATGCAATGTAGATAGAAGTCCTATGTGTCTTCTCTGTACTCTCAGGTCCTTGGGAGACAATTCTTAGTGGTTTTTACGAATGACTTGAGATTTTGGTCTGATTACCTTGAGGTTTCATGTTGTTGGTGTATATGTATATGAGTAAATCAACTGGTATTTGTTATCCTCGAGTTGAGACATTACAATGTATGTACAGTATGAACCACATGTATATAACGTTTTGGTTCTTTTAGTATGAGTTTTCTTGGAAGAGGATCTATGTGCAAAATGGTTCTAATTCTTAGTGATTTTTGTTAAATCCGCTACTTATGGTTATTATGTGATTATTACTGGTGATGGCTTGATTTGTAATCGGGTCATCACAATAGGTGCATGGCTTGCTCACTCACAAGTTTGGTTCAACACAATTCTATAATTTGATTTATTGGTTCAGAACCTTGATTGACCAATTTAAATGTTAGTTCAATGGATTTCTGGGACCGGGTCTGATGTGCTATGGACCGGTTGGTCTGGGATCTTTCCTCCCTCACATAGGCTCCCATGAGTTCCCGTATACAAGGTGGAGAGGGTCTCATTAGTGTAAGGGAGATCGGGGCAGGAGGAGCAGGTGGAGGTTGCTGTGTAGTTGTTTGTGTTTGTTCATCACTCACAAGGGTTATGGCAGTGGCAGGTTGAGGAGAGGTGGTGTGGAGAATGAACGCCCAAAGTGGCTGTGCGGCGGCACCACCCAAGTAGTAGAAAAAAAGGCAAGTAATTGGGGGCATTTGAGGTCAAGAGCGGGCATGAATTTGGAAGTGTTAGCAAGGCATGGTAGATGCGGTCCTTGGGGGGTGTTTATATAGCACTAGGTTAGGGTTAGGACTAGATTGGGTCCTTGCTTTCAACCATGGCCACCGGAAAGAGAATGGGAGGTGAGGGGAAAGTTTTACTGGTGGAGTAGTTCCTTAATAGTGGTCAAAGGTGGGATCATTGAGTGTGAAATTACGAGGAGACTGTTTTGGCTCGATTAGAAATTTGAATCGTGGTTAGAGCACGAATATTGGGCATTTACGCTCCCGTATCTCCTTCCCACAGATTGTGGAAGGTAGAAGATGAAATGATTGTCGTAGGATCGGGACTAGATCTATGAGAGGTAGATCCAAGGTCTGAGATGTGCCCCCTTCTTCATTCCATGGATCATTGACATGGATAAAGCCAAATAAAAGGCAAATCAAGGGATTTTCAACACATTAACTTCAAAAATTCATAGAAAAATCTAGGAATGTCCAATTGCGATGAAATTTGGATCATAGGTTCAAAATAAAGTGGAGAATATTTAGAAAAGTTTGAGAAACAAAATATAAAGTTTGATTGACCAATTTGTTTCTTTAGACAAAGTAATGAATTGATCAAATTTGTCGTGTTATAATGTGTATAAGATTCACATTGGTCACCATATTTTGATACTCTGGTTGTTTTGATTCCCAAGGTGAAAAAACTGAGGGTGGTGGGGGAGTTCGTCCTATCAGCCTATGCAATGTAGTCTATAAAATTGTGACTAAAGTTCTATCTAATAGACTAAAACCTCTGATGGACTGCATTATTTCAGCAAACCAGAGTGTGTTCATACCGGGACAAATGATCACTGACAATGCATTGATTGCTTATGAGTGTTTTCATGCTATGAAAGGAGGGAAGGGAGGAAAGAGGGGTTAGATTGCTTTGAAGCTGGACATGATGAAAGCTTATGATAGGATCAAATGGGCTTTTTTTAAAGAAGGTGATGGAAAAGTTTGGTTTTAGTGGCAAGTGGATTGATAGAGTTATGGACTATGTCTCTTCGGTCTCTCACACTTTTACAGCCAATGGGGAAAGATCTAATACCTTCCAGCCGTCCTGTGGACTTTGCTAAGGTGACCCTATCTCTCTGTACCTTTTTATCCTATGTGCATATGCTTTTTCCACCTCACTTAACCTCGCAGTTAGTGCAAATGCCATCCATGGAATGTGCATTACCCGGGGGGCCCGGATCTCACATCTCTTATTTGCATATGATAGTATACTTTTTGCTAGAGGGACAAGGAATGAATGCTTGAAGATAGCTGAAATCATCAGCCAGTACGAGCAAGCATCGGGTCAAAAGGTCAATTTATCCAAGTTTGAAATTGTCTTTAGCAAGAAGGTGATGCGGAGTAAGAGAGATGAGATCAAGGGTCTTCTGGGCATTAAAGAGGTGGACCGACAAGAAGCCTATTTGGGTCTTCCTACGACCATTGGGAGATAAAAAAAGACTACTTTTGCTTACATCAGAGAGAGAGTGGGAAACAAGCTATTGGGATGGAAGGAAAAGCTGCTTTCTAAACTAGGGAAGGAGGTTCTTATCAAGGCAGTGGTGCAGGCGATCCCAACCTATGTCATGAGTGTCTTCCAACTTCCAGTGGGATTGATTGAGGATCTTAACTCTGTGGTGGTGAGGTTTTAGTGGGGAGCCAAGGTGGGGGAGAGGAAAATGTCTTGGATGAGCTGGGAAAATTTATGCAAATCAAAGAAAGAGGGTGGTATGGGTTTTCATGACCTATCTACCTTCAATCAGGTGCTACTTGCAAGACATCTTTGGAGGATCCTCACAAATCCTGAGGCACTAGTTTCAAAGGTATGAAAAGCAAAATATTTTCTGAACCATTGCTTGGTGGATGCACGACTAGGCTTGACGGCCAGCTACACTTGGTGTAGCCTCTGGGGCGCCAAGTCCCTCCTGGTGTAGGGCCTAAGATGTAGGGTTGGGGACGACAAAGGCATCAACATTTGGGAAGACAGATGGATCTCGAGCAAGGAAGAGCCTCTTTCTAGCTGGGGTATGGGGTTGGTGACATTCCCACAAAAGTTTATGAGTTGATGCTGACATCGGGGAAAGTGTGGGATATGGATAAGTTAATTGACTTGTTTCCTAGGGAGATCATAGCAGAAGTGAAGGCAATTCCTCTATCTACAAGGGACATGTAAGACGGGGTCTTCTGGTGGCCACAACATGATGGCATCTTCTCGGTTCGGTCCGCATATTGGCTAGGAAGGCTGGGGTCCAGGGGCTTTAGAGAAAGGTAGTCAGTGGTTCCACATGCTATTTGGTGCATCATATGGGGGAAGAGATGGCCTACAAAACTTGCTCATTTCCTTTGGCGTATTGCGACTGGTGGCTTGGCTATGAGAGGGCGCTTGCATGATAGGCATGTTACGGATGATGTTGTTTGTCCCATTTGTGCTACACTAGTAGAGTCCATTCAGCATATGTTGTGTCACTTCCCGGGGGCAACCATTGTCAGGCGGGAAATCTGGTTGGGTGACTCAAGGCGGCTAGGGGAGTTTGGAAATATACATGATGATATGGTGGAGCTTTTTGAATCATGTATGGAGGAGGTGATGGATGAGGTTGCTGCTGTTTGGTGGATGACGTGGATGTGTAGGAACAATAAGATTTTCAAGGATGAGCCTCCGGAGCCGCGGCCGATATTGCAGGCGTACCGGGCACTGATAGTGGATTATAGGAGGGAGGCGGGGAAGGGGGTTGAGATGGTGGGGGAAAGGGAGAGGAGTGGAGGAAAGGGCTAGGATGTGTGAACTTGGGGTCAGTAGGGGTGGACCGGTCATGGGTGTTTATACACTCAGACGCAGCAGTGGTGGATGGAGCGAAGAGGGGGCTCAAGGCTGTCTTACGGGATGGGGAAGGTGGTTTTGTGGGAGCCGTGTAGCAACATGTAGTACCCAGTTGGGAACCGGTAATAGCAGAAGCCATAGCGGCCAGGATGGGGCTTGTGTTGGCCAACGAGATGATCCACCCAGACAAGAAGTTGGTGTTGTGTTCTGACACTCTCTCTCTTGTGAAGGCACTAAAGGATCCAGACATAAGATGAGACTATATGGGTCTCATTGCTGAAGACATTCGGAGAACTGCTGCTTGTTTTAGTAGTTTTCGTTCTTTCCATGTTCAGAGAGCCCATAATTCTCTGGCTCATTTTATTTGTCATGATGCTATTAACTCTGGGGGTCATACAATTAGGCATGGTACTATGCCGAGTCAATGGAGTGGCACTTCCGAGAGTGATGGTTTCTTTGTACCTTCATTTGTTTCAGTAATGAAAGACGTTTGTTTAAAAAAAAGGAAGAGATCACCATACATTGTAGGAAGTATTCCTACTAATAAGGTAAGTGGTCCATTCCCATGATGTTGGTATGTATGCCATAGAACTAATCATATGATGATTGAGATGCCATATCATGTAAACAATATGATTAATAATAAAGGTAATCTTCCAATTTGTTCTATTTCAATCCACTATGTGATAATGATGAAACATAATAAGTGTCTAAAGAATGACATTACTCAATAGTGTATGTCTTTGGTTTGATGACATGAACAATGAGATTATACAGATGTTAAGAGTATGAACATACTTGTTATGTCCCTAGTTGAATGTTATTGTGGACGGCCAATAGACAACAATAAGAAATGAGACTAGAGTTTGTGTTGGTTGATGATTGTGGGCTCTGATCTCCAAAACACAAGATAAACATAGCGGAAGCGATTCGATTAACAGCGGAATACGAAAATCATCGGAAATTAAAACTTTTTGAGACAAGATCCTGAAATCATGAAACTCCTTTTATAAGAAACAAAGTAAACAGATTACATCTCTGTTAGATCACTTCATGAGTGATTATACATAGCCAGATACAAAATCTCAAGATTTAAAACCCAAAATCTCAGACCAAAAGACTCCAAGGACCTGAGAGTACAGAGACGACATAAGACTTTCTAACTACATGACTTAGCAGTCAGTATCTCCACCTGAGATTCACTGTTGCCCCTGGTACTCTTGCTGCTGATTCTGATCACCTGCAGACTGGTTCCTTCGTCCTCGACGACCACCTAAAATGTTGAAATCTACGAGGTGAGACAATTTTAAATAATTGTCCCAGCAAGAGTTATAACTCTCCGCCAGAAGCTTTATTATAGCAATCAAAGAGAAACATAAGCAATAAAAGCTTTAAGGTGATCAACAGCAGATTGTTATCAATTAGAACAACGACATTTAAGGAAATATGAAGAACATGTATACTAATACTTGAACAGGATATTAAATGCAAGTAATGTCATATCAATCAATGTTCTTCGTAGTTCAACCTAAGCAGTTATGCTACACGGTTGATTATGTTTTACAAACATCATTATGCCCTACGGAGATGAGGTATACCGCTCATGCTCCAACCGATCACTAGGAAGTCGCATCGGTATCATACTAGGTCATCGAAAGAGCCAGATTCTCATGACCTTCAACTACCTCAGTCAGAATGAGGATAAACATGCAGTACATCTAGTGTTTCTGCTACTATAGCTTACCAGGGTATTCTGGTACTTCGCTATTAGAGTCACAGTGGCATTCTGTACTCTCTTCGCCATCGAAAGATTTCTTGTTTATCTCTCATCGATGCGGTATAAAAGATTTCCTCGGGATAATAGTATTACATCACCCGGCATAAACACATAGTGAAGGATTGATAGATTAAAGTACATCTACATTAATTCCTACACTAGGATGTAAGGGTATTCACATCCATATTCCCCACATACTCAAAAGTATGTGATCCAGGAGTTCCCTTAGGAAAACCTATTTTACCATCATTTAACTCCTGACAATGATGGATCTATGATCAGGGCTCTACATGGTATGATTATACTTGATTAGTTAGGTACATTTCAGTATTCTTTTAACATCATACATGGTCTCAAACATTAATCATTAGAACAACATCTATGAAAGTAGAATACTAAATGTATCAAGTCTAATTCACGTAATCATCATTTCTCAGTTATCGCTTCACAAGTCATCTGTCAAGCATGACCTTGATGATACTCATGGCTCTCACAGCCCATCAATCTCATAAGATGTCACTTACTAGGCATTAGCATAAGTCATTATTCATAAAGCTAATAACATGCTTTCAATGAACATGAAATCATAATCCTTACCTGGATATGATCATCATCATGTATAAGAACCTGCATGATTAATTCAACTGATAATAGTAAGCAGTTCATATTAAGAGTTGTACCCTCATATTCTTACAAGGGTTAGATTCCCTGATTTTCATCAATTAGGGTTTACTATTCACATTACATGTCATCACCCTAGAATTAGGGTTTACTATTCACATTACATGGTGAATTAATCTCATAACATCACCATGTATGAGAAACATCATCATCAAAGCCCTCAGATAAGATTAAGATTCACCAATTATCATATTTAGGGTTTCCATGATCTCACATAAGTGGATCATACCTAATCTTGCATATTCAAGTACATTGAAGGTATTTTACTTGAGTTTTGACAATAACTGGTACTTTCTCTCTCCTCTCACTAGTAGATGGTGATTACACCACTCCAGATAGGTTGGTTCAAGTCATCCTTGATTAACATAAACCAAATCATCACTATCAAGTGATTAGGGTTTGATTAGAACAAGGTATCACTCAAATTAACCCCTCAAGGGCATTTTGGTAATTTACCCACTGATCATCATCATGGGTCAATTCATTGGTCACTTAGTCCCTTAATATCTTAAGTTACCATTAGAGTTTAGATTAGATCATCATTGAACCATTTACACCTTCAAGTGATTAAGTATAAACAACCTTGAAAATCTCCAATTGGTTTAGGGTTTAACCTTCAACCTTCAACCCATTTAGGTTTTAAACGACCTTGAACTCGTTTAATCTCAAACGACCTTGAACCCATTTGAGCCTTAAACGAGTGTGGACCCACTTGAACTTAAACGAGTGTGAACCCATTTGACCTTAAACGGGTGTGAACCCATTTGACCTTAAACGGGTGTGAACCCGTTTGAGCTTAAACGGGTGTGAACCCGTTTGAGCCTAAATGAGTGTGAACCTGTTTGGGCTTAAACGAGTGTAGACCCATTTAAGCCTAAATGAGTGTGAACCTGTTTGGGATAAAATGAGTGTAGACCCATTTAATCCTAAACGAGTGTGAACCTGTTTGGGCTTAAACGAGTGTGGACCTACATGGGTTCAAACCGCATGAACATAAAAGGTGACACAAAGGTTATGTTTGAATAGGATTTCCTATGTTGAAGCCTTCAATTGGCCAAATCCATGTTAACCACTTACAAATTGAGTCAATTACGATTAACCTTAACCAATTGGACACCAAATTGACCCTCAATTGAAAGCCAATTAGGGTTAAGTCTATCTCAGTTAGGGTTTCAATCGGATAATCGTCAATGTTCAACAATGTGAATCAAATCAAGGTTGAACCTATCAATTGACCTCCAATTGGGCCCAAACTTGGTCCAAACGGTCTTTAGATCATTTGGGTGACCTCCAAACGGTCTTGAGACCGTTTACCCAAAGTTTGACCAAAAACCAAGTCGGTTGGATAAGGGTTGAACCCTAAATAGATCTAAAATCAGCATTTTTATCAAATCATCAACCTATTGAAAATGGACCCTCAAACCATCAAATTCCCTTAACCCTAGACCTAAAAACGGTCTTGGAGTGTCACTAAACGAGTGTGAGGCCGTTTGGATGAACCCCCAAATGGTTTTGAAACCGTTTGGGTCCTTCAACCCAAAACTCAACAAGATCTATACTTGAAATCAGCAATTTCAACCCGATTAGGGTTAGGGTGTTGAAGTGTCTTCAACTCTCAATTGGTTAGGAATTAGATTATAATTCTTTGTAGAAATGAAATTCAATATATTATGAACAGACCCTCAAACGGTCGTCCCTTGGTCAACCCTATCAAACGGACTTGAGACCGTTTTGATCCAAATGATCTTGCAAGATCGTTTGAGATCAAACGGGTTGAAACCGTTTGACCTTAAACGAGTTGCAACCGTTTGGACCAAAAGGGTCCAAGGTCGTTTGATAAAGTTACCTAGAAATCCATGCCCATCATCCTCAACCTCTGTTCAGGTCGGTTACACCACCGTTTTGCTTGTAAAAGTGCAAGGAAGAAGGGAGGTAGAAGAAGAACTAAGCACAAAAAGTAAGAACAAAGATATGTGTAATAAAGCGAGGAGTTTAGATTTATAAAACCCACCTCAAACGTGGTTCCTAGAGCTCCAAGCTTCCAAGCTTCAAGCCTTTAATGGCGTCTTGAGCTCCACAGGTCATCCAAGGTTGTTTCTTCAAGGAAAAGATGGGAATGGTCGGCTAAAACAAAGAATCTAAGTGAGTTAACCATAGAACCAACCTTTTAAGAAGAATTCCTCCATGAATTCGAGCTTGAAGATGGTTCCTACTCACCTTAGCACTAGTTGGTCGTCTCCCTGAGGTCCATATCTCTGCCTTGGCCGTTTTGAGAAAGATGAGAAATGAAGAGGATAAAGGATACGTTCACTTGGTTTGCAAGGGTGAAGGCTTATATACTCTAGGCCATTTACCACCATAAGGACCTCTAAAACATGAAATTCTCACCTAAGTCCCTCCTTGTTTCTAAGGCACGCCCAAGCTATCAAAACTTATGTAAAGCTCATCAAAACTCTAGATCTAAGGGTAAAGAAAACCAACTTTCAACTAGAGTTCATATATGACAAGTCTCCATCCTCATACTTAGTGAATTTTATGCACAAAGATCATTTTTCTTATCTGATCACTCATTCATGTGTCCCTTTCATCATTTTTATACTCTAAATGATGTCAAGATTCATAAAAGATGTTCTAGATGGTGTATTTTATAACTTGCACCCCACATTTGGGTAAATTGCACTTTAATCCAATATTAGGGTTTTTAAGCATAAGGATCATTCCTCAAGCTGCATCTTGATGCCCAAGCTTGGGAAATCCATCTTACCTCATCATATCCACTCATATGATATCTCATCATCAGAGGAACATCTTAACTTGTGAAATTTGCAAGTTAAACCCCTTAACTGGATAATTTGCACATAGGTCCCTGCATTACCAAACAATACTACAATCATTGTTTAAAAGGGACAGAACTGAAAATGTATGTTCCTTAGGAACTTAATTACATGCCAAAAGATAATCACAAGAGTTTAATTACATATTTAGGCAAAACACCTAGGGTTAGTTTATAACCCAGGTCAGGAATGTTACAAATTATCCACCCCTTACAAGGATTTCGTCCCCGAAATTGATAAAACGTATTAAGAGAAAAGAGCAGGGTATTTCCTTCTCATCTCATCCTCTAGTTCCCAAGTGGCTTCTTCAACACCACGGTGGTTCCAGAGGACTTTCACAAGGCTTATATCTTTCTTCTTTAGCTTTTTAATTGCGTTATCAAGGATTGACACTGGTCCTTCCTCATAAGTTATATCTTCATTCAATTCTACTTCCATAGGTTGTACAACTGACTCGGTATCAAGATGACATTTCCTTAACATAGAAATGTGAAACACAGGGTGTAACCTCTGCAACTCAGGTGGTAACTCTAGTCTATAGGCTACCTTTCCAACCCGTTCAATGATTGGATAAGGCCCCATAAATCTAGGAGCTAACTTCCCTTTCCTTCCAAAGCAAAGGACTCCTCTCCAAGGCGAGACCTTGAGATACACTCTGTCTCCAACCTGGAACTCTAACGGTCTACGACGCTTATCAGCATAAGATTTCTGCCTATCCTGTGCAGTCTTAATCTATTGTTGTATCACTCTAATCTTCTCTGTGGTCTTCTGCACAAGATCAGGACCTAACAACTGATTCTCACCAGTCTCATACCAACACAAGGGTGATCTACAACGTCTACCATACAAAGCTTCATAAGGTGCCATATCAATACTATGCTGATAGCTATTGTTATAGGCAAACTCTATTAGGCTTAGGTGTAGATCCCAACTCCCGGTAAACTGGAGAACACATGCTCTCAACAGATCTTCCAAGGTCTGTATAGTCCTTTCCGACTGTCCATCAGTCTGTGGATGAAAGGTTGTACTAAACCTTAACTTGGTGCCTAAAGCTCTGTGCAACTGCTCCCAAAAATGACTTGTAAACTGGGGACCTCTGTCAGAAACTATAGTGACAGGAACTCCGTGGAAACACACTATCTCTTGAACATACAACTGTGATAACTTTTCAGCAGAATAGGTTGTTTTGACAGGTAAGAAATGAGCTGTCTTTGTCAACCTATCAACTATTACCCATATGGAATCATGTCCTTTGCTTGTCCTAGGTAGGCCAACAACAAAGTCCATGGTCACATGGTCCCACTTCCACTGTGGTATGGGTAAAGGTTGCATTGTCCCTGTAGGCTTCTGGTGTTCAGCTTTAACTTGCTGACACACATGACACTTCATCACAAACTCTACAACATCCTTCTTCATCCCGGGCCACCAATACATATCTTTCAAGTTTCGATACATCTTGGTGCTCCCTGGATGCATAGCATACATCGAAGAATGAGCTTCTTCCAGGACTAACTTTCTCAAGTTATCCTTATCTGGCACTATCATCCTCCCATGATAGCATACTACTTGATCATCTGAGTCATGGAAACCATCTCGCTTCTCATTACCATACTCCGATCTAATCTGTTGAACTGCTGCATCTACTTGTTGTGCCTCCTTAATCTGCTCTCTTAGGGTAGGTTTTATATGCATCTCAGCCAACAACCCGGCAATCCATGATACCTTCATCTGTACATTGTCTTGCCTTAAGGAGATAAGCACATCTCTCCTAGGGCATACTAAAGAGTTTAAATGTGCCCTATCAGAGGATGATGTTTCTGATTTCCTACTCAAGGCATCTGCAACTACATTATCCTTCCCTGGATGGTAATCTATCATACAATCATAATCCTTGATTAACTCCATCCAGCGACGTTGCCTCATGTTAAGGTCATGCTGAGAAAAGATATACTTTAGGTTCTTGTGATCTGTGAAAATCTAGAATGTCTCTCCGTAGAGATAATGTCTCCAGATCTTCAAGGCATGAACCACCGCAACTAACTCCAAATCATGTGTCGGATAATTCTCTTCGTGTTTCTTAAGCTGTCGGGAAGCAAAAGAAATCACTTGTTTATCCTGCATCAACACGCATCCGAGTCCATTCTTGGAGGCATCACAGAAAACTATGTATCATTTGCCTTGCTCAGGTAGCACAAGTACAGGTGCACTTGTCAACCTTTCTTTTAGTAATTGAAAAGATTGCTGGCACTTATCGCTCCAGTAAAAAGGAACTTCCTTCCGGGTCAACTTAGTCAAGGGTAAGGCTATGGAACTAAAGTTCTTAATGAACCTTCGATAATAGCCGGCCAATCCCAAGAAACTACGAATCTCTGTCAGTGTCTTCGGTTGTTCCCATTGTAGAACAGATTCTACCTTTTTAGGGTCAACACGAATACCCAAAGCAGATATCACATGTCTAAGAAAAGATACTTTTGGTAGCCAAAACTCACACTTGCTAAACTTAGCATATAGCTTATGTTCCCTTAGCAAAGTTAGAGCCTGACGAAGATGTTGTTCATGCTGTTGAGCATCTTTACTATAGATCAGAATGTCATCTATGAAGACAACAACGCACTGATCAAGGAAAGGTCGGAAGATTCTATTCATGAGTTCCATAAATGCAGCTGGTGCATTAGTTAGTCCAAACGACATAACTGTGAACTCATAGTGACCATACCTTGTTCTGAAAGCAGACTTGGGTATGTGACTGTCCTTAATACGAAGTTGATGATATCCAGACCACAAATCTATCTTTGAGAAAATGGTTGCACCACGCAACTGGTCAAAGAGATCATCAATCCTCGGCAGAGGATACTTATTCTTTATCGTTACTTTGTTTAATTGTCTGTAATCAATGCACAACCGCATTGACCCGTCTTTCTTTTTAACAAACAAAACCGGAGCACCCCAGGGAGAAGTGCTCGGTCGGATGAAACTCTTCTCAAGCAACTCTTGAAGCTGCTTCTTGAGTTCTGCCATCTCAGCAGGCGCCATTCTATACGGTGTCTGGGCTAAAGGTTGTGTATCTGGGATCAAATTGATTTCAAAATCAATTTCCCGAGGCGGTGGCACACCTGGAAGTTCTTCAGGAAACACGTCTTCAAATTCCCTGACTATAGGAACTTCAACAAGGTTAGGACTCTCCATGGTAGTATCTACCACATGGGCCAAGAATGCATAACATCCTTGCCTCATTAACTTATCATCAATCATAGCTGACACAAGACAGGTGGGTAGAATCTTTCTCTCTCCTTGAAAGATCCATGTGTTGCTTTCATCAGCAAATACAGCCTGCTTGGATTCACAATCCAAGACAACCCTATACCTTTCCAAGGTATCCATCCCAAGGATTATATCAAATCCTTACATCTCAAGTGGTATAAGATCCACTTGAATGCGATGATCAGAAAAGAAGAGGATGCAGGGAGAGCATACCTCTTGCAACACAGCAGACCCTCTCAACGGAGTCTCAAGCAACAAGCTATCTGCCCTATGACTGACCGTCATATTGCAGTTACGAATCACTCTTCGAGTGATAAAGGAGTGCGTAGCACCCGGGTCAATCAAAACAGATACAACACAGGATGTAGACATATCATAATATAAAAGTTCCATCTGACCTGCCACAACCCGTGGATTAACCACTGCATCTGGTGGGTTTATAGCATAGAACCTTACTGTCGCCTGAGGTTGAGTTGGTGCTGACGATCCAGCTTGGGACGCATGTCCGCGTCCTCTAGCTGCTCCTTGAGACTGCTTTCTCTGTGATCCCTGTTGATTCTGTCTCTGAGGCTGTGTCACATTGACAGGCCTAGACCTGCAGTCCTTCATCAAGTGTCCCACCTTCCCACAGTTGTAGCAACTTCTTTCCAGTTGTTGTGGTCTGGGTGGTCCTGTGACTGACATTGATGCTGAACTACGAGTCTCTTGTAGTGGTAGGCTTCGTCCTCTACCTATACTTGGGGACCACTGTGTCTGAGAACTAGATCTGGGTGGTGGAGGTGTAGGTGCAGAGAATCTAGGCTTCTTAAAGTCTCTAGATGAAGAACCCTGGAACTGCGGATATCTCTTATGGGTTTGTCTCTTCTCGACTACAGATTTCTCTATCCTTCGGACGTACTCGACGAAGGTAGCAAACCTCTCCCGACTCTCTAGGGCGGACACGGGAGTAGTCAAGTCGGCATTTAAACCGTTCTCGAACCTTCTAATCCTCTCTTCTTCTGTGGCAGCCATGTGCGGACAGAATCGTAGCAACTCCATGAACTTAGCTTCGTACTCGCTAATGTTCATAATGCCTTGTCTCAATCTCTCAAACTGAGAGATCTTCTCATCTAGGAATGTCTTTGGAAAGTATCTGTTGACAAATCCCTGACGAAGATCTTCCCACGAGATCTCCACTCCAGGCCTCTTCTGCTCTTCCATGGTCCACCAGTGACAAGCACTTCCTTTGAGAAGATAGACAACATGTCTAACCTTCTCAGCTTCTGGGATGTTCAAGATTCTGAAAGCTTTCTCTAACTCGGTTAACCACAGATCAGAATCTGCAGGATCAGCTGTTCCAAAGTACTCGGTTGCTTCGACACGACGAAGTCGCTTGAACGTCTTACCGATACCTTGTCCTTCAGGCTGGGCAGGTGCCCTAGGTGCAGGCATGGGCATCCTGTCGGTGATGTGTGTCATGGCAGTCATAAACTGCCCGAACATGGTTTGAACAGCTGGGTTTCCCATGTCAGCTGGGTCAAACTGAGGTGGCTCTCTGGGTGGCTTAGGTACAGGTTGTTCTATCTCCGGGTTCGTTGCACCTCCTTGGGGTGCAGCGATACTACTTTCTGCCACGTACTCCTCATGTGGTTCAGACATCCTTAATTATCTTCTTCTCCTGAGGAGTAGAAGACTCTATTAGATGTAAAAGAAACACTAAGGATAGACTCGACATCCTAAGTCCTATGTTTCTGTAGACTCAGCGAACCTAGAGCTCTGATACCACTAATTGTGGGCTCTGATCTCCAAAACACAAGATAACCATAGCGGAAGCGATTCGATTAACAGCGGAATACGAAAATCATCGGAAATTAAAACTTTTTGAGACAAGATCCTGAAATCATGAAACTCCTTTCATAAGAAACAAAGTAAACAGATTACATCTCTATTAGATCACTTCATGAGTGATTATACACAGCCAGATACAAAATCTCAAGATTTAAAACCCAAAATCTCAGACCAAAAGACTCCAAGGACCTGAGAGTACAGAGACGACATAAGAATTTCTAACTACTTGACTTAGCAGTCAGTATCTCCACCTGAGATTCACTGCTGCCCCTGGTACTCTTACTGCTGATTCTGATCACCTGCAGACTGGTTCTTTCATCCTCGACGACCACCTAAAAAGTTGAAATCTACGGGGTGAGACAATTTTAAATAATTGTCCCAGCGAGAGTTATAACTCTCCGCCAGAAGCTTTATTAAAGCAATCAAAGAGCAACATAAGCAATAAAAGATTTAAGGTGATCAACATCAGATTGTTATCAATTAGAACAACGACATTTAAGGAAATATGAAGAACATGTATACTAATACTTGAACAGGATATTAAATGCAAGCAATGTAATATCAATCAATGTTCTTCGTAGTTCAACCTAAGCAGTTATGCTACGCAGTTGATTATGTTTTACAAACATCATTATGCCCTACGGAGATGAGGTATACCTCTCATGCTCCAACCGATCACTAGTAAGTCGCATCGGTATCATACTAGGTCATCGAAAGAGCCAGATTCTCATGACCTTCAACTACCTCAGTCAGAATGAGGATAAACATGCAGGACATCTAGTGTTTCTGCTACTATAGCTTACCAGGGTATTCTGGTACTTCGCTATTAGAGTCATAGTGGCATTTTGTACTCTCTTCGCCATCGAAAGATTTCTTGTTTATCTCTCATCGATGCGGTATAAAATATTTCCTCGGGAGAATAGTATTACATCACCCGACATATACACATAGTGAAGGATTGATAGATTAAAGTACATCTACATCAATTCCTACACTAGGATGTAAGGGTATTCACATCCATATTCCCCACATACTCAAAAGTATGTGATCCAGGAGTTCCCTTAGGAAAACCTATTTTACCATCATTTAACTCCTGACAATGATGGATCTATGATCAGGGCTCTATGTGGTATGATTATACTTGATTAGTTAGGTACATTTCAGTATTCTTTTAACATCATACATGTTCTCAAACATTAACTATTAGAATAGCAGTTATGAAAGTGGAATACTAAATGTATCAAGTCTAATTCACGTAATCATCATTTCTCAGTTATCTCTTCACAAGTCATCTGTCAAGCATGACCTTGATGATACTCATGGCTCTCACAGCCCATCAATCTCATAAGATGTCACTAGGCATTAGCATAAGTCATTATTCATAAAGCTAATAACATGCTTTCAGTGAACATGAAATCATAATCCTTACCTGGATATGATCATCATCATGTATAAGAACCTGCATGGTTAATTCAACTGATAATAGTAAGCAGTTCATATTAAGAGTTGTACCCTCATATTCTTACAAGGGTTAGATTCCCTGATTTTCATCAATTAGGGTTTACTATTCACATTACATGTCATCACCCTAGAATTAGGGTTTACTATTCACATTACATGGTGAATTAATCTCATAACATCACCATGTATGAGAAACATCATCATTAAAACCCTCAGATAAGATTAAGATTCACCAATTATCATATTTAGGGTTTCCATGATCTCACATAAGTGGATCATACCTAATCTTGCATATTCAAGTACATTGAAGGTATTTTACTTGAGTTTTGACCATAACTGGTACTTTCTCTCTCCTCTCACTAGTAGATGGTGATTACACAACTCTAGATAGGTTGGGTCAAGTCATCCTTGATTAACATAAACCAAATCATCACTATCAAGTGATTAGGGTTTGATTAGAATAAGGTATCGCTCAAATTAACCCCTCAAGGGCATTTTGGTAATTTACCCATTGATCATCATCATGGGTCAATTCATTGGTCACTTAGTCCCTTAATATCTTAAGTTACCATTAGAGTTTAGATTAGATCATCATTGAACCATTTACACCTTCAAGTGATTAAGTATAAACAACCTTGAAAATCTCCAATTGGTTTAGGGTTTAACCTTCAACCTTCAACCCATTTAGGTTTTAAATGACCTTGAACTCGTTTAATCTCAAATGACCTTGAACCCATTTGAGCCTTAAACGAGTGTGGACCCACTTGACCTTAAACGAGTGTGAACCCATTTGACCTTAAACGGGTGTGAACCCATTTGACCTTAAACGGGTGTGAACCCGTTTGAGCTTAAACGGGTGTGAACCCGTTTGAGCCTAAACGAGTGTGAACCTGTTTGGGCTTAAACGAGTGTAGACCCATTTAAGACTAAATGAGTGTGAACCTGTTTGGGCTAAAACGAGTGTAGACCTATTTAATCCTAAACGAGTGTGAACCTATTTGGGCTTAAACGAGTGTGGACCTACATGGGTTCAAACCGCATGAACATAAAAGGTGACACAAAGGTTATGTTTGAATAGGATTTCCTATGTTGAAGCCTTCAATTGGCCAAAGCCATGTTAACCACTTACAAATTGAGTCAATTAGGATTAACCTTAACCAATTGGACACCAAATTGACCCTCAATTGAAAGCCAATTAGGGTTAAGTCTATGTCAATTAGGGTTTCAATCGGATAATCGTCAATGTTCAACAATGTGAATCAAATCAAGGTTGAACCTATCAATTGACCTCCAATTGGGCCCAAACGGTCTTGAGATCGTTTTGGTGACCTCAAAACGGTCTTGAGACCGTTTGCCCAAAGTTTGACCAAAAACCAAGTCGGTTGGATAAGGGTTGAACCCTAAATAGATCTAAAATCAGCATTTTTATCAAATCATCAACCTATTGAAAATGGACCCTCAAACCATCAAATTACCTTAACCCTAGACCTCCAAACGGTCTTGGAGTGTCACTAAACGCGTGTGAGGCCGTTTGGATGAACCCCCAAATGTTTTTGAACCCGTTTGGGTCCTTCAACCCAAAACTCAACAAGATCTATACTTGAAATCAGCAATTTCAACCCGATTAGGGTTTGGGTGTTGAAGTGTCTTCAACTCTCAATTGGTTAGGAATTAGATTATAATTCTTTGTAGAAATGAAACTCAATATATTATGAACAGACCCTCAAATGGTCGTCCCTTGGTCAACCCTATCAAACGGTCTTGAGACCGTTTTGATCCAAACGATCTTGCAAGATCGTTTGAGATCAAACGGGTTGAAACCGTTTGACCTTAAACGGGTTGCAACCGTTTGGACCAAAAGGGTCCAAGGTCGTTTGATAAAGTTACCTAGGAATCCATGCCCATCATCCTCAACCTCTTTTCAGGTCGGTTACACCACCATTTTGCTTGTAAAAGTGCAAGGAAGAAGGGAGGTAGAAGAAGAACTAAGCACAAAAAGTAAGAACAAAGATATGTGTAATAAAGCTAGGAGTTTAGAGTTATAAAACCCACCTCAAACGTGGTTCCTAGAGCTCCAAGCTTCCAAGCTTCAAGCCTTTAATGGCGTCTTGAGCTCCACAGGTCATCCAAGGTTGTTTCTTCAAGGAAAAGATGGGAATGGTCGGCTAAAACAAAGAATCTAAGTGAGTTAACCATAGAACCAACCTTTTAAGAAGAATTCCTCCATGAATTCGAGCTTGAAGATGGTTCCTACTCACTTTAGCACTAGTTGGTCGTCTCCCTGAGATCCATAGCTCTGCCTTGGCCATTTTGAGAAAGATGAGAAATGAAGAAGATAAAGGATACACTCACTTGGTTTGCAAGGGTGAAGGCTTATATACTCTAGGCCATTTACCACCATAAGGACCTCTAAAACATGAAATTCTCACCTAAGTCCCTCCTTGTTTCTAAGGCACGCCCAAGCTATCAAAACTTATGTAAATCTCATCAAAACTCTATATCTAAGGGTAAAGAAAACCAACTTTCAACTAGAGTTCATATATGACAAGTCTCTATCCTCATACTTAGTGAATTTTATGCACAAAGATCATTTTTCTTATCTGATCACTCATTCAAGTGTCCCTTTCATCATTTTTTTTAATCTAAATGATGTCAAGAGTCATAAAAGATGTTCTAGATGGTGTATTTTATAAGTTGCACCCCACATTTGGGTAAATTGCACTTTAATCCAATATTAGGGTTTTTAAGCATAAGGATCATTCCTCAAGCTGCATCTTGATGCCCAAGCTTGGGAAATCCATCTTACCTCATCATATCCACTCATATGATATCTCATCATCAGAGGAACATCTTAACGTGTGAAATTTTCAAGTTAAACCCCTTAACTGGATAATTTGCACATAGGTCATTGTATTACCAAACAATACTACAATCATTGTTTAAAAGGGACATAACTGAAAATGTATGTTCCTTAGGAACTTAATTACATGCCAAAAGATAATCACAAGAGTTTAATTACATATTTAGGCAAAACACCTAGTTTTAGTTTATAACCCAGGTCAGGGATGTTGCAATGATAGAGTCTCATCAGTTATGATATGTGATATCAAATTAAAAGTGTATATACTTGTTGGAGAATAGTGTATCGGACAGACCCGCCTTGAGAGTGACACATAAAAACCATAATTAGTGGTCATAATCATCTCTCATAGTGAAGGTTGTGATTGTGGTTCTTAGACCAAAATCACTACACTCATCACATGGCGTTCAATGTACTTTAACATCATCTACCATGACTTTGCATAAGATATACCATAAAGGTGGTGCTTGGGTACATTGTGACACATGGGGATGATTGCGAGTTATGTAGATGGGATTTGTCCCTCCTACTGAAGTTTGATATCCATGACATTTGATAACAGAGACTAAGAAAAGCATGTGCTTGCACATGTGAATCAATATATGATATTGAGAACACATATATATCAGATAGTCTGCTCTAGTTCAAGGAACATGGATTGAATATTGAGAGGATGAAAAATCCATGCCTCGAGTTAAATCCAGATATCAGTGACAAACGAATTACACAATCACTTTAACACCAATCCCAGATTGTAGGTTGAAGTTGTTCTCCAACTTTTTAGATTACTTGGGTAGCAATGTTGTCTTGCTAGACACCGCTCATTGCTTGTGATGTCATAAATCAGTTATGGATATTCACTACCAATGTAACTTGGAACCTATAGGGTCACACACATAGGATACACTTAGAATAGGAGTTCGTTCATGAATATGGTTTGAACTTGATTACTAAAGAGTTAGGTTTCGATTTAAACAACATTGGTTGAATATTGACTGACTGAACTGTGAACCGACCGGTTCAAGTGTTGAACTTATTGTTTTAGTGTGTTAGGTCAATTGAACCAACTTTGGCAATTTTGGACAATGAACTGACCAGTTTAGGAAGTAAACCAAATGGCTTAGGTCCATGAATCGACCGACTGAGGTTGTGAACGCAGTGGTTGGTGGATCAATTTGATTGATTCAAGGATTAGTGTTGACAGTCGTGTTGTGTGTTAATTGGATATTAATTGCCAATACAATTTCAATTGAAAAACATGATGAAATGACTGGATCAATGGTTGAATTGATTGGCTCACATGCCAACCCATCGATTCACCTATGAACTGATCATTTTGCCACTCGCAACATGTAAAAATTTATGAAATTCCGATCCCTTCTGCTCTCACTCAGACTGGGATCCCTGACCCTAACCCTCCTATAAATAGAGGGGTACTTGGGATTCTCATACAAAACAACTCAATTGCCTCTAAAAATTGTGTGTCTTATGTAGTTGTAGTAACTGAGAGAACCCGAGCAAGTTCTACCTGATAGAGGGAGGGATAGCAAGGGAGAACAATTATGGGACAAAAATTTGGTGCTAGTACACCAACAAGAGGGGACAACTCCTTTTTGTCAGTTCTACTAGAATGAAAGTAGTTCTCAGTTGTCCGTGTGGACTACCATAGAGTCAAGGAGTCTTTCCCACTAGGAGGGCAACATCAAGCTGTTGTATGTGGTGATCAACCAGGAGATGTTGCTGACATTGGCCGAGTGCAAATCGAAGAAAGGTGTGTACTATAACAAGAGAATAGTTTTTGGACTTGCCCCAGGACCAAGTATGACCTCATAAACCATCCTTCCCATTACATAGTTGTTGAAACAATTGTTTGTTAAAGGGGAATATGGCAGGAATTGTTTTGTTTCCGTTGCCTATCTATTGTCATATTTCCCAATAGTGATATCAAAGCCTCATTATCTGCTATGATTTGGAATTTAATCGATATAATTGTATTTTGTTTTTTGCCTTTTATTTATTGCATACAATGTGAATATTTAAAATGATTAATGTGCATATCATATTAAATACCACACATGATCCCAAACTTATATATATATATGTGCAATTTACATGTGTTTCCCTAAAATTGATTTTTATGGTGGATGTGTAGCATGGTTATGGCCAATAACCCAAATATTTGTGTGTGGTCGCATGGTTTGTTTTATTCCTATTTACATCTCTATTTGCATATGAGCCTCTACCTACTTCTTCCAACATGTAAAAGTATTATTCTTTCCTTCCTATGCTCCCCTTGAATGTAACTTGAGATTTCACTATTACCATTAAAAAAGTTTAATAGCAATATGATAGTTTTAATTTCTTGTTACGATAAAGATGACGCTCAGTGCCAGATAAACCAGCTGTCTCAAAGATGAGCCGACCGAGTGGAGGGCCAAAGAAGATCAACACATGAGATGAACAGATCAGTGGCCCAACTGATCAGGTGGAGATGTCCAGAAGATGTTGGATAGGAGGTCAAGTGATAATTTAGATGACTAATCGATCGGCCAAGAGGCAAGCTGATCAGTTCAAGGGTTGAGTCTATCAACCTGGATTGGTTCAAGCACATATCTACACCAACAATAGGTTTTTGCATGTGATGTAGACCTAAGTGGTAGTAGCTCCTTATGGCTTCAAGGGATTATAATAGTATGGCCATAACCATTGCTAATATTTTTATATTAGAAGTTCACATTTGTGGGATATAGCATGTATATGATATGCACTATTAGTGATTGAATATGTATATGTGTATATATATATATATTTATTTGTTTATTTATAATATATATATATAATCCCTTAATTAGATATATTAAGTCTAAGATGCTTTCCATTAGCAACACACATGAAAAGTTTGATCGATAATGTGTGGCACGCCAAGCGTGGTGAGTTATCCATCTCGTAGAAGTGAGATGGTAGTTATGTGGGCCTGCCAAGTGGGGTGTAGTTCTATCGTGTTGGTTTTGTTGGTCAGGCTTAACTAGGTGTCCTTAATTACATTAATCACCTAGAAGCATGCAAATGACTATGGGAAGGAGTTGTGCATACCATCTATCCAAGAATTGCATAAGATGTAATTGGTAAACATTGTCTACCTTAATGATTGATTATGAACACTGGCGTTGGTTGGGTAATAACTCAATTGTTTTAGATCTTAGCTCATTAGAAGTTTGTGTGTTTCGATATTCCAAATTTATAATCGGGGGTTCTCAATTTGAACAAAATAATGAGAGTGATAGTAAATTAAAGGCCTAATTAATCATTGTCTAATTTTTATAAATCATATCAAATCAAAATGATTTTGACAAAATTGCAAATTTCTCTTATAGAATCAAATGGCAACACAACAATTTTTCTCTGCAATCAGTCCTTAAGAAGGACAAGTTAAATGGGAATAACTTTCACGACTGGTTCAGGATGTTGAGAATTGTTCTCACACAAGAGAGAAAGCTCTATGTTCTATAGACACCAGAGAAAGATGAACCTCTTCCCAATGCACCTAAGGTTGGAAAAGATGATTACAAGAAGCAGACTGAAGATATCATTGATGTCAAATGATTACATGAGAATATGGATGTTATTGAGATGGTTACACATTTTAAGAACATGTTCCAAGATCAAGAAAGACAGGAGAGATATGATGTCACCAAGGCACTGTTCAAATATAACATGGCAGAAGGAGATTCAGTAGGTCCTCATGTGCTCAAGATCATTGGGTATGCAGATAACCTTTCTAGATTGGTATTCCCTTTTGGTCAAGAGTTAGCCACTGATGTGATTTTGTAGTTTCTGCCAGAGTCATACAGTCAGATTGTCATGAACTACAACATGAATGACTTTGACAGGTTGTTAACAGAGTTACTTGGCATGTTGATAACAACTAAAACACAAATGAAGAAAGAAAAACCCAAGTCTGTGATGATGACCAACAAACTAAAGGGTAAGTCCAATGGCAAAGGAAAATCTAAGAAGAGTTCTAAAGTTGGCTAGAAACCCAAGTCTTCAACACTCAATGTAAATGGAGGAGTGAATAAGGGAGGCAATTGTCACCACTGTCACTAGCCTGGACATTGGAAGAGGAATTTCTCTCTCTACTAAAGAAGAAGAATGAGGGGATAGAGATATCCACTTTAGGTATATACATTATAAGATAAATTTAATTACTTATTCATCTAAGGTATGTGATACTGAATGTAGATCTGACATATGTTTGAATATGCAGGATCTGATAAGAAGTAAGCCTTTACGAAAGGGCAAGATTGGATTGTGCATCATCATGAAGCAAGAGTTTTTGAAAATTTAATCTAAATTTCGAAATTATCTTATCCCACAGGACATGTAATTGAGTTAATGAACGGCTATACCAATAATATAAACATTTTACTTTATGCATCTTGTATGGATAAGGATGATTATGAATAAAATAGTTAATGTACTAGTTTCAAATATGTGATCTTGTGTTGCAATGCCCCAAATATCTTTTGGTCTTTATTTGAAGGATCTAAAGATGAATGTCTAATAACGTAAACACCAAAATGGATTGAAATTTGATAACTCAAACAATCAATATATAGCATTATCATCTAGAGCACATATATGAGAAATGCATTTCTAGAATCCATGATGATGTTTATCTAGACTCTTTGATTATTGAACCATTAGAGACATGTATATCTTATTTATTGGGCAACATGACAAAAGTACTTTCACTAAATGTAGTGGGAGAACATGTATTCTATGAGGGCTTGTACATACTGTGGTGCATAGACCTTTAAGATAAATGTTATGGGCAGTTACCAATACTTCATCATGTTTACTAAAAATTTCAGTTAAGATTATAATTTGTATTTAATGAAATACAAGTATAAATCCCTTGAAGTGTTCAAGAAGATCATGTATGAAGTACACAACTTCCTTGATAAAAGTATTAAGACACTTTGATATGATCAATGTTGAAATACTTTACATCAATAGTTTGAGAACCTTCTAGATAGATTGTGATAGTGTATCACAACAAACTCCACCTAAAATACAATGATGTATCAGAAAGAAGGAATCACATCCTGATGAGTCATGATGATTATCATTTAATCTTATCTTCTAATTTTCTTTTAGGAATATGCTTTACACTAAAACAATGTACCATCTAAAATGGATTAATAGACACCATATGATATATGGTATGAGAAATGTCTCGATATGTCTTAAGGATTGAAACTTATATAAGAAAATAGTTTCTTGAAAAGCTCTAGTATCATATATGTTAGTTTGTTGAACACTACTTATCTCAATCCGATAACAAAAGTGTTTGTTGCAAGGATAGAGGAATTCCAAAGGAATTAGTGGGAATAAAGTAGAACTTGAAAGGTTCAAGATCAAAAAGAAAACATTAAACCTAAGGAGGTATAGTGGGAACTAGGGGAATCACAAACTGTTGTGGAATCCCAAGTTCCTACTGTAACACATAACTCATAGTTCTAGTAGAACACGCCGTGAGCTTAAATGATTATGATATCTTATAACTTAGAAAGGTGATGAGTTGGTCATAAGATGATGAGCCAACAACCTATCTAGATATTACTGAGGAACCAGTGTTTGAGAAATGGCTTGAGGCACCATTATATCCAAATTGGAATCCATGTACACCAACAAGGTATGACCTTGGTGGTACCACCTAAAGGGGTAAAACCCATAAGGTGTGGTTAGGTTATCAAGACCAACATGGATAACCTAAAAGGATAGATTGGTTTTGAAGGTTTTCAAACAAATTCAAAGTGTTGAATATGATGAAATCCCTTCACCAATTGTCATCCTTGCTATTGTAGCTTGTTAAGACTATGAGATTTGGCATATGAAGGTTAAATTTACATTCCTTGATAGAAATATTTGAGAGGATGTGTACATGACACAGCCAGAAGGTTTTATAACTTCATTAATGCAAATAAAATCTATAAGCTACAAACATTAATCTAGAGGTTGAAATAAGCATCTCAGAGTTGGAATCTTTAATTTGACAAAATGTTCAAGGGGTTTGACTTGAGTCGAGATAAAAGATGAAGTTTGTGATTATAAAAGATTTAGTGGGAGCATATAAATATTCCACATATTGATGAGGAATAACATCTCAATACTATTAAGCAAATATGGCATGGAAAGCACCTTATTAATAAGTATTAGGTGAAACATCCTATGGGATAGGAATTGAGATCTATAGAGATAGCTCTGATAGTTCTAGAAACTTTCATAACCTAAGTATGAGCACAAATATTGGCAAGATGTTGAAAGGGTTCGACATGAAGGATTAAATGAGAGAGAATATGTCCATGGTACATGGGATTAGTCTCTTAAAAACCATGTGTTCCAATTCTTATGAAGAATGCAAAAACATGAGTAAGATTCCCTGTGCACTAGCAAATGGATCTATCATGCATGTTGTATAATGTAGTCATCCCATTATCTTGTATGTATTGGACATGACAGGATGGTATTAGTCAGATTCCAATGAAGTTCATTGGAATGCCATAAAGAACATCCATTAGTACTTGAGAAGCACTATGGATCAGTAGCTAGATTATGTTAATAAGGAAGAATTGGGTGTAAAAGGTTACACCGATGCAAGCTTCTGAAATGACAAAGAATGATCGCAATGTAAAACTATGTTTGATCATATAACTAAGAACTGTAAGTTGGAAGAGTTCTAAACTATAGACCATTATTTAAAATTCTACAATAGAAGCTGAGTATCTAAGTGCTATGAACACAGGAGTGGATATTGTATGGATCTAGAAGTTCATATAGATGAACTTATAGATGTTCCAACCATTGATGACATAGTAGAAATGTTATGATAACAATGGAGCTACTGGTTAGGCAAGGAATATCAGATAGCATACTATGATAGTTCTATCTCATACTAGATGTCATACATCAAGAGAAATGAAACATGCAATATACCTACTAAAGGCAAAATATTGCAAACCCGCTGAATTAGTGATGCAACCTTATTTTAGGGATTCATCTTATGTCAATTTGTTCTTTATTCACATATAAACATAGTAGAATGCAAGTTGAATTCCTCGATATGCATATTATTGTCAAATGCACTTATGGACATTCTTTGCATACTTTTCAAGTACTTGGACCATGCTTTGGATGTATGAGAGAGAATGAAGGAGTTCTAGGAGTCATCCACTCATAGAGGGGTCCAAAGAAGACCCCAAAGCTCCGTCAACCTACCCCTATTGGCTAAGGGTCGACATCAAGCAAAGAAGTCTGATGATCATGAAGATTCAAGTTGAATTTGCTAATGCATACCCCAACACAGTTGTGGTGCCAAGGAACGGTTGTGCTGACCGATGCCAAAGTTACAGAGAAAATCCCAAAATTGCAAAGCTACAACAACATCGCCACCATGGGCCCAGCATGGTCGTGCTATGAAGCCCCCAAAAGGGTCATACTGCCCAGCACAGCGTGCTGCCAGAAGCCAAAATAGGCATGCTGAAGGGAATGACCTCACCGCCAACTCACTCACCACGACCGTGCTACCCAGCACGGCTGTTCTACCTAGCCTCCACCATGGTCGTTCTACCAGCCTCCATATTACCACCTCAATCTGTCATTTTCCCACTCTCTTAGAATGACCATTCCACACCACCATGGTCGTTCCTACCCTTACCCACCATAGTCATGCTTCCCAGCACGACCGTGCTACCACCTAAACCCTAGCATTTTCTGCACTGTTTTTCCAACAATGCCCCTACTTACCCTAGTGCTTCCACCACCACCTATATATACATGGGTGGTGGATACAGTACTAGGTTAGCTGCAATTACTCCCCTCCACTTACTCTAGAGCATTCATTACCTCCTTCCTTGCATTCAAGCCATCCATCCACCATTTCCATCATAGAAATCTAGTTTTCTAGGTTTTCTACCATAATCCCCTTCATTTCCATGCCCTTCACCCACCTTGGAGGAGAAAGGTCATCCTACAATAGCTAGGAGGTGAAGAAGAAGTTACTTCGAGCTCCATGGAGTCATATCCCCTTCTTCTCATTTCTTTTGTCTTTTCTATGAGCATGTCTAGATAAGCCCCTAGTGGTGGGTTGTTTGGGGTTAAAATCTAACTTTGATACCATGTTGGGGGAAGATAACTTGTAATGAACATAATTTCATTCTATGATGATTGCCTCTTTCTTATATCTCATGTCTTATTATCTTGCATGTGGTTTGTGCTTTTAAACATAAATTGCTTGTTTTGTGATGCTTGATTACACTTAGCTTCTATGGGAAATTGGAATGTATTTGGCAATCTTAGGAATGGATCCTAGGTCGAATTAGTGGATCCCTAGCTACCCCACTTTGTTCCTACATACATCTTCCTTGTTATACAAGTGAGTGTGAGATCTAAGTAGCTAGAGTAAGTGTGATTAGTGCAATTGCATAGAGTTTCCTAAAGGTTAGATGGCAAGTAACATGAGGTGAAATACCCTCATCTCTACTCCCATTCCTACCCTTGTCTCTCAATTTCCCTAATACCACTTACCCTAGAAACCTAGTGTAACATACTAGATCTTGAACCCTGCCCTAGAACTTTGACCTTTTGGTCTTAGCCAAGCAAGGTTAAGGCTTAGACCTAAGTGATGTTTAGTATAACCCTAATGTAACCTAATGTTCTCCCATTGGTTTCAGGCTAATACTGGACGCATAAAATGTGTCACATGAAGTAATATAAAATTTTTGCAAATAATCATACATAATTCTTTTGGTGATAATATTAACATAAATGGATGAGAAATAATGAGAATAGTGAATTATATGATAACCTAAGTAATAATGTGATATTAATGGCCACAAATATTAATTGTGATATAAATCATTAAAAGGAAGCCCAAAAGTGGAATCTAAGTTAAAAATCATGTTCCTTGGGTCCCAATTTGCTTGGGAGTCAAGTTTCACATTATTCACATAATAATAATTAATTTAATTCATTTTGGATAGAGATCTATGTTTTCCGGGACCAAAAAAAGAAGATCTATGTTTTCCCCAAAATATCAAATAAAATAACAAATGACTCCAAAAGAGGAAAATAATCTTGGATTCATAATCTACATAATAGATATAGCCTTTGGGTGAATTTTCATCCAATTTGGGAGATGTTTGATTAAAAGATAAAATTAGGAGAGAGAAAGTGTGTAGAGCCTCCAAAATATTATATAATTGTACAAACAACTCCAACATGTAAAATTGATGACAAATTTGTATCCAACACGTTAAATATGACTTGTGGGTGAAGTTTCATTTAATTTAGAGAATCCTAAAGTAACTAATACATGGGGAAAGAGAAAATAGGATTTGGTTTATTTAACACATTAAAAGTTCTCAAAAGGTAAATTTGTTGGGTTTTAGGGGAGGCAAAGAAGGCAGCGGAAACAAAAAAAATTTCTCCCCCAAACCCAGCACGAGGAAACGCATCAACGTCTATATAATAGGAAAGGATGGTTTGTGGAATCATACCTTGTCCCGAGGCTTGCTCGGCGACAATACCTCGCGCTATGCGCGGTCTTCAACTTTGGTCTTGGACAGTGTCTGTGCAGCTCCTGGTCGCACCAGGACTGACTCCTCCTCCTCCTACCGGACTGTTGGATGACAGTTGTCCTCCTGAGCGGCAGTGACCTCCCGCCTCTGTAGTAGTCCACACGGACCACCTGGAACTCCACACTCCTTGTCCCACAAGGAAGTGGAAGGAGTCGCACCCTCCTTTTGATGTACTAGTCGCCAACACACTCTCCTGCCTCCAGTTGCAACTGCAGTTGTCCTTCCCTTGCGCACCTCCCTTTTGTGGGAAGCACTTGCTCGAGCTCTCTCTCGGTTACCAAAACTAGAGAGAATGACAACTTTGCAGAGCAACTGGTTGCACTGAGTTGTTCTTTGAGAAGCCCCCACTACCCCTATATATATAGGAGGGTCATGGGATAGGGTTCTCTATCCCGGGAAATACGGGACTAAACGCAGGAGTAGAAGGGTTCGAGATTTTCCACAAAAAGCAACCGGTTCGCAACCTGAAATGATCGGTTCATAGCTGAACCGATCGGTTCGGCCATTGAGCCGATCGGTTGGACCTGAGCCGACCGTTTGGGGCACTCCAACCGATCAGTTGGTGCCCTGAACCGATCGGTTCATGGTCCTAATCTGGCTCAAAAAGACTTTCCTTGTTTCTTTCCCAATTGGTATCGAATACCAATAATATTCCCAATCGAATTGGACAATTTGAAACCAAAGGAAAATTCTTGCCGACATGACTTTCCCAACTGGTCGGTTTCACCAGTTGAGCCGATCGGTTCTGTTGGCTAAATGGACATCTGTAAATCCCTTTGTTTTGATAATGACAAACATTTGATTCTCGTTAATCTAACGTGCTACTTGAGTGTTGCAGGAATAAGGTGTATGACAAAGCACTAGGGAAACTATATGCTTGAATGATTGTAAATGTCATGAAATGTAATCAATTGTAAACTTGTACAAATATATAATGTACAAGTACTTAGACTTCATGTAAATCAAGCGTTAGATCTTCCCTAGCTAAACACCACATTTAGATAGGTCATCCCCTTCAACAGTGTCACATATGCACACTCATACACACACTTAATGTCTTCATTTGAAACATTGAAATAGGGTCTATCTCGGTCGACAGAATCCTCGACCGAGACACTCTCGGTCGATAAACTTCTCGACTGAGAAAGACCCAAGTAGCCGTTAGACACAGCTGACAAGGTAGTTGGCAGTTGGAGATAAACGTTGCAGACACTTGATCCAGAGAGCCTGTCGGTCGACAAAACGTCGACCGAGTAGGTGTCTCGGTCGACCATTTCTCGACCGAGATGGTCTCTGACAGCAACTGCAGAATTAATTAACTAGTCGTTGTTAAAGCAACTAACTTATATCTAACGGCTAGTTAAGCACTTAGAAACCCCTAGAAAGTGTCTAGAACGTCCTTGAGCACTTGTAAGACATTCCTATAAATAGGACATGCCTTAGGACACCTAAAACCACTTGTTCTTACACTTGATCAATCTTTGAGCAAACACTTACATTGAGCAATCTGTCTGTGAGAAATTGAGCATATTGACAACTGGTTACTTCTTCTCTCAGCTCAAATTTCGTGTCCTATAGGCTAGCATCTCCTATCCACAGCAATCACAATTCCATACACATTGGTTAGGAGATCTATACGCTTGATCTAGGCAAATCAAGCCTTGTGCTTCAAAGGATAAGTTGTAATTTCCTTTTTCCTTTCTTGTTCACTATTATTGTTTGTACTCTCCTTGCTACTCCTAGGTTGGAGGCTGTGGATTGGAGAGGTTGGAGATCTTCTTGGTGAAGAAGGGGACCTTGAGCTACTTCAAGAAGGCTGGTCCAACGGGAGGTTACTTCTAAAGAGGAAGGCTACTTCAAGGGGGAGCTTGGAGTTACTTCAAGAAGGTTACCTCGGGTTGGTGCATCTACTTCAAGTGAAGGCTGTTCAAGGGGTGTAAGAAAGTATTGTATTTTGTGTAAATCCTTGTGAAGGTAATAAAATTAATACTTTCAAAATCCCGGTTGGGTAAGCAACCGGGTAGTGGACTGACAATCTTAGTATTTGCTAAGATTGGAACCACTCTAAACACTTGTCTCCTTCTTCCATTTTTAATTGTGATTGTTTGAGTTAAATAATTGTTAAAATAAATTCAAAACTCTATTCACCCCCCTCTAGTGTTTTTCAGGTTCAACCCTTGAACCGGTCATTTCAACCTAGTCATGAGCCGATCGGTTTGACACTCCAGCCGACCGGTTCATCAACCTCAGCCGACCGGTTCAACACTTGAGCTGATCGGTTGGGAGCACAGGTTCTGCAGAATCAGTCAATTGCGATTTCAATCAATCTGATACTCCAATCAATGTGTCCAACACCTTGAACCATATGATATTGAGCCATCGACTGATTGAGTGTTTAATTGAACTACTAAACTCCTTTAGTAATCAATCTAAACATTGCTTTGTGGACAAAACTCCTCTTCCAGGTTAAATCCTATGTGTGTGACCCTGCAGGTCCATTTCACGTTGGCAGTGAAAGTCCATAACACTTATGACTTCACAAGCAAAGAGCGGTGCCTAGTCACACATCATTGCTACCCAAGTGAAAGTAGAAAGTTGGAGAACAACTTTCAATCCTACAATCTGTGAATGGTGTTACAGCGAATGTATAATTCCTTTGTCACTGATATCCCGAATGAACTCGAGGCATGGAACAGTCATCCTGTCAACGTTCATTCACTTTCTTGATCTCAAAGTAGATTGAACGAGATATGTATGACATCAATATCACATATTGATTCACACATGTGTGCGCACGCCTATCTCAATCCTACTCATAAAGTGGCCTTAGATATCAAACTCCCTCAGGAGGGACAAATCCCATATCTATCACTCACCCCTCAAAAGCCCCATGTGTCAAAGCCACCCAATCATCACCTTTATAACAACCCATGTTTCAGGACTGCGTTTGATGATGTCAAAGTGTGCCCAACGACATGTGTTGAGTGTAGTGATTTCAGGTCTAAGAATCACACTCACCACCATCACTGTGAGTACTGACTGTGACTACCATGTCATGGTTCCATGTGTCAAACTCACGGTGGGTCTGTCCGGTACATTTGTTCTCTAACAAGTACCTATGTGTTTGGTTTGATATCTCTATATCATGACTAATGAGATTCTGTCATCAACCAACACCACAATCTAGTTTTGTGTGTCATTGTTGTCTATCTACCTTCCACAATGACATCTGACTAGGGACAAAACAAGAATGTACAAACTCTTAGCATCTGTATGATCTCATCATTCAGGTCCTTAACCTGAAAGCATACATCATTGAGTACTGTCATTCTCTAGACATTCAATCTATTCTATCACTATCTCATATGACTGAACCAGAAAGAATTAGAAGCTTGCCTTTGATGTTTATCAAATCAATCTTAATGTATCCCACCAATCATCCCATGATTGGCTCTCAGGGCATACATACCAACAGACTCCCACTTGCACTGTGAGCCAATCACCCTTGAATCATATTCATAGTGATCTTCAAACATGTCCCACATGTTACTGTGCTCTAGGCTAACATAGTGAGTAATGGCAACACCTTGCCAAAGTCAGTATAAATTGCATGTCTCTCGTCTCTTCGTTGTACGTCACACGTATGAGATGGAGTTATCGTAATATGCGATCTAGTATTCCTTGCTAACCTTTAGCCACATTGCATGATCAAGGATTCCAGACTTGTGATCAATGAGCGGAATGTCTTATAAGTTCATCTCATGAACTTCCAGATCCATATAGTATCTACTACTATTCTCTAACGCATAGATACTCGACATTTCCTTTTAAATGGTTTTATTGGAACACTTCCAATTATCAACAAACTTTCACTTTTATATATCCTATATATATTTTGCGATTAATTTTCTGTCCTTTCGGAAGTTCGCATCAATGTAACTCTTTACATTGAACTCTTCCTTATTTCCATAGAACTAGTACTTCCCAAGTACTTATCAAGTTCTCATGGTATTCCAGTAACCCTTACTGGAAGTAGACAGACATCCACTCGTCATGTCCCACATACGAGTTATCAGGATGAGCACATCATATTGTCATGTCATACATACAAAATGATGAATGCATTTTATTCTTGCCATGTCTATACATGCAAGATAATGGGATAATTACATACATGATAGATCATATCTATTCTTAGTGTTCATACTTTTCATAAGAATTGGACACTTGGCCTTGGGATACTAACTCCATGTAGCATGGACAAGTTTTCTCCCACTGAATCTGTGCATACTAAACACTTTAGTACAGATTGCCAATGTATGCTTTCTGTTTTCAGGTCAAGAGGTTTTTTGAGAACTATCTCTATAGATCTCTATTCCTATCACATAGGAAGCATCTCTATCTTTCTTAAAGATAATTTCCACTTTTTGGATTTCCATTCTAGAACATTTCCATTTCACATCAACATGTGGAATGTGAACACGCTCCCACTAAATCACAGATCCCTTCTTTATCTTTGATATATCAGTCAAACCCTTTGACTATATCATCAAAGTAAAGACCCAATTTTGAGTTGCTTGTACTCAATCAATCATATTGATTGGTCCATTGTAACTTATAGACTTCATTTGCATTATTGGATTCATAAACCTTATAGGTTGTGTCACGTACACATCCTTGTTTTATTCCTCATAGGAATGTGGTTTTAGTATCCATATGCCAAATGCCTTAGTCATTAAGTTGCAATCAACAAGCATCATCCTTCTCAAAATGTTATCCATGTGTCTTAACACTTAATACTCATTTGCACTTATGGATTTCATCCAATGGGTGCTACCATCAAGGTCATACCTTATGGTTGACATGGATGTCATTTAGGATGTAATGGTCATAAACCATAACTCAAAATTTGGTTCCTCATATTCATCTAGATAGTTGACTCATCACATGAACAATTCATCACATAGATAATTGAGGTGTATCTGTCAAGGATATAAGAACTCACAACTCCTTGTGATTCTCAATGTCCTTTATTAGTGTGGGGTATTCATTTATTAAGAAGAACTTAGTTATTTGATAATCATTCTCTAACTCCTTAGAGTATGATTCCTTCTTGATTTAGACATCACCATGACTTAATCATGAATTCACTATGATACACTATCATAATCACTCAAAAGGATCTCAAACATTTAGTCCAAGTATTTCATTCATTGATCTCATCAAGAATTAACATTTTACCAAATTTGTACTTCATCTATGATAATCTTGAACACTTCAAGATATTCATATTGGTATTTCTCTAAACACCATTTTAAGTATTAGCATTTGTTCCAATAGGTATGTAAATACATCACATGTATTATACCTAATAGGATAATCATTCTCTCACTACCATTAGTGAAGATTGATTAATCATGTCCAAGATATCCATGTCTCTTACTGGTTCTCTAACCAAAAGAGTCTAGATTTATCCATCACATGGAAACTAGAAATGAATTTCTCATGATTGATGCTAATTTGATTGTTTGAGTTATCTATAACCTTTAGGTATCATTTTATCTTATGCATATCAAATACCACAAGATAAATAAGGCCTTGCCACAAAGAGCATATCTCTTAAGATTGAAACATCAACTTTATTAATTGCCATCATTGTCATACAATATGCAAAAATAAAGTGTTTCTATCTATTGGCAAAATGAAATAGCAGTTCATAACTGTATTACATGCCTTGTAGGCTGAAAATAAACTAAAGTACTCTATCTATGGTGGCAACACTTGCCCCAATTATGAGTGATTTACACTTTACATCTTGGTATCATATACCTCAAAAAGTGTTACAAGTTTACTTTCATGACACCTTCAAGTGGAGGCTTCAGTCGCCTTCTTCTTCTTTTGTTCTTCCAGATAGAGAGGACAATTCCTTTTCCAATGTCCTGGCTTTTGATAGTGGTGGCAATTTCCTTTCTTGGTCACGCCTCCCTTGGCCTTGAGAGCTGAAGTCGTCTTGGGCTCCTGGCTAGCATCAGAACCTTTCTTAGCTTTGCCCTTGCCCTTGCGCTTGGACTTGCCTTTCTTGCTTGTGATCACCATCACAGCCTTAGGCTTGTCCTTCTTCATCTGTATCTCGGCTGTCCTCAACATGCCCAACAACTCTGACAGTGGCCTGTCAAATTTGTTCATGTTGTAGTTCATCACAAACTGATTGTATGATTCTGGCAATGATTGCAGTATAACGTCAGTAGCCAACTCTTGGCTCAGTGGAAATCCCAGTCTTTGCAGGTTCTCCACATACCCAATCATCTTGAGTGTGTGAGGACCAACTGGATCTCCTTCTGTCATGACACACTTGAACAGCACCCTAGAAACATTGTATCTCTCTTGCCGTGCCTGATCTTCATACATGTTCCTGAGATGCTGAATCATCTCTATGACACCCATGTTCTCATGTTGTCTCTGCAACTCATGGTTCATTGAACATAACATCAAGCACTTAGCATCAATGGCATCATCAACATGCTTCTTGTAAGCATCCCTTTCTGCCCTTGGTGCATTAGGAGCGGGTTCCTCTAGAATTGGAGTATCCAGGACATAGAGCTTACGCTCTTGAGTGAGAACAATTCTCAATGTCCGATACTAGTCGTGGAAGTTTGTCCCATTTAGTTTGTCCTTGTCAAGGACCGATCGCAAAGAAAAGTTGTTGTTGTTTGTTTCCATTTGAACTATAAAAGGAAAATATGCAATTTTAGTCCAAAACTCATTTTGACTTATTTGATTGATTTGAAAGTTTGACGATAAAATTAAGCCTTTAATTAATTATTGCTCCCACTATTTTAGTTCAAATTGATATCCCTCACCATCAATTCGGAAGATTGCAGCGTACAACCTTCTAGTGGGCAAGATCCTGAAATCCTCTAAGTCATGAGTCAGCTTTGGTTGATCGCCCACAACTTAGATCTCTCAGGTAGGCAACTTTTGCCAATTGCATCATATGCAACTCTTGATAAGATGTCATATACAACTCCTTGTAATGATCATCTCCATGCCTCAAGGTGCTAGATCCTATCTAGGTCACCTTGTTAAGTCTGACCCAAAGCAAACACGATGAATATGCACCCTGCTTGGGCAGACCCACACATTCATCCTTCACGCTTCCACGATATAGACGGTGCACCACGCTAGGGCGTGCCCACACTTGGTCGATCAATCTTTTCACATGTGTCGCATTTGGAAGGCATCTAAAACTTAATATTTTAATGAGGGATTTGGTTTTATATACATATGCATATCCAATCACCACAATACATAGTACGTATCATATACATGCTATATCCCATAGAAAACATGCAAAATGATAAAAGCGATGATTATGGCCATCCTAATGTGATTCCTCGAGCCAATAGGAATCACGGTCATCTAGGTCAACATCACATGCAACCTTTACAAGATGAACATATGTGCCTTGCCATCCGAGTTGATCAACTCATCACATGAATGATATGTACTCTCTAGCCGGTCATCTGGGTGCCACCAGCCGATCGGTTGGCTCCTCCAACCGATCGGTTCACCTGGTCGTCGTGCATCTCGTCATGTCCGCCACCCATTCGTCTCGCTCCTCGAACTGGTCATCAACCAATCGGTTCACTCCTTGAACTGACCGTCTGGAACGTCAACCGATCGGTTGACGCCTTGAACCGATCGTTTCAGCTGTCGTCTTGATGTCTGCCGGTCTTCGACATAACAGGAAATAAAAATCTATCCTATTTATTACATTGCTTTAAAAAGGGAAACCCCGAGTTACATTCGGGGGGAGTTGCTTTAAAAAGGGAAACCCCGAGTTACATTCGGGGGGAGCAAAGGTAGGAAAGAATCTCGAATTATTTCGAGTTACATTAGGAATAAGAAAGGGAAGATCGGTGCGCAGACCGAGATGCAAGAAACCACAAACAACCACACACAAATAGGGGTTTATAGGCCATAATCATGCTACACACATCCACCACAAAACTCATTTAAGGGTGACGCGTATCGAGTGCATTAATAATACATATCATATATGTAATTTGGGATTTGTGGATTTAGGATTGGACATGCATAAAGACGATATTATTCACATCGTATGCAATAAATAAAGGTGACAAATCAAAATCGATCATATCGATATTCCTAAAATATAGAGCAGTTGACGTGGCTCTGATACCACTGTTGGGTTTTAGGGGTGGCAGAGAAGGCAGTGGAAACAAAAAAAATTTCTCCCCCAAACCCAGCCCGAGGAAACGCGTCAATGTCTATATAATAGGAAAGGATGGTTTGTGGAATCATACCTTGTCCCGAGGCTTGCTCAGCGACAATACCTCGCGCTATGCGTGATCTTCAACTCCGGTCTTGGACGGTGTCTGTGCAGCTCCTGGTCGCACCGGGACTGACTCCTCCTCCTCCTACCGGACTGTTGGATGATAGTTGTCCTCCTGAGTGGAAGTGACATCCCGCCTATGTAGGAGGGTCATGGGACAGGGTTCTCTATCCCGGGAAATACGGGACTAAATGCAGGAGTAGAAGGGTTCGAGATTTTCCACAAAAAGCAACCAGTTCGCAACCTGAAATGATCGGTTCATAGCTGAACTGATCGGTTCGGCCATTGAGTTGATCGGTTGGACCTAAGCCGATCGGTTGGACCTGAGCCGATCGTTGAGGCACTCCAACCGATTGGTTGGTGCCCTGAACCGATCGGTTCATGGTCCTAATCCAGCTCAAAAAGACTTTCCTTGTTTCTTTCCCAATTGGTATCGAATACCAATAATATTCCCAATCGAATTGGGCAATTTGAAACCAAAGGAAAATTCTTGCCGACATGACTTTCCCAACTGGTCGGTTGCACCAGTTGAGCCGATCGGTTCAACCCTTGAACCGGTCATTTCAACCTGGTCATGAGCCGATCGGTTCAACCCTTGAACCGGTCATTTCAACCTGGTCATGAGCCGATCGGTTGGACACTCCAGCCGATCGGTTCAGCAACCTCAGCCGACCGGTTCAACACTTGAGCCGATCGGTTGGGAGCACAAGTTCTGCAGAATCAGTCAATTGCGATTTTAATCAATCTGATACTCCAATCAATGTGTCCAACACCTTGAACCATATTATATTGAGCCATCGACTGATTGAGTGTTTAATTGAACTACGAAACTCCTTTAGTAATCAATCTAAACATTGCTTTGTGGACAAAACTCCTCTTCCAGGTTAAATCCTATGTGTGTGACCCTGCAGGTCCATTTCACGTTGGCAGTGAAAGTCCATAACACTTATGACTTCACAAGCAAAGAGCAGTGCCTAGTCACACATCATTGCTACCCAAGTGAAAGTAGAAAGTTGGAGAACAACTTTCAATCCTACAATCTGTGAATGGTGTTACAGCGAATGTATAATTCCTTTGTCACTGATATCCCGAATGAACTTGAGGCATGGAGCAATCATCCTGTCAACGTTCATTCACTTTCTTGATCTCAGAGTAGATTGAACGAGATATGTATGACATCAATATCACATATTGATTCACACATGCATGTGCACACCTATCTCAATCCTACTCATCAAGTGGCCTTGGATATCAAACTCCCTCAGGAGGGACAAATCCCATATCTATCATTCACCCCTCAAAAGCCCCATGTGTCAAAACCACCCAATCATCACCTTTATAACAACCCATGTTTCAGGACTGCGTTTGATGATGTCAAACTGTGCCCAACGACATGTGTTGAGTGTAGTGATTTCAGGTCTAAGAATCACACTCACCACCATCACTGTGAGTACTGACTGTGACTACCATGTCATGGTTCCATGTGTCAAACTCACAGTGGGTCTGTCTGGTACACTTGTTCTCTAACAAGTACCTACACTACTACAGAAACCCCATTTGGCGTCGGTCTTTTAACCCCATTTGGCGTCGGTTTCCGACCGACGCCTATGTGGGCGCCGCTAAAGGTCGAACACTTCGGCGTCAGTTTTTTAACCGACGCCTATTTAACCTATAGGCGTCGGTCTTTTAGTAGAAAACCGACGCCAAAATGGTTCGCGCCACAGAAAACGGCGTCATCTAGGGCACTTTCTGCGTCGGTGATTTACTAAAAGACCGACGCCTATATTCCATGTAGCGTCGGTCTTTTAGTTGATAACCGACGCATAAAGTGTCCTAGATGACGCCGTTTTCTGTGGCGCGAACCCTTTTGGCGTCGGTTATATACCAAACGACCGACGCCTGGTTGTTTAAATAGGCGTCGGTTCGATACGAATATCTGACACCATTTCCAGGACTGCTTTGGCCACATCAGGCGTCGGTTATCTATAAATAACCGACGCTGTAGGTCTTTGCTGACGGTTATCTATAAATGACCGACGCCTATTTATATATTTTTTTTCATATCAGTTTGCAGGCCTGTTGTGGCTGGTCAGCAGGATGAGAACCTGCAGTTCAGTTTTCTGAACTGCAGGTTTACGACATCCATTGATATCAGCCTACAAACAGGCCGCAAACCTGCAAAAGTCACAAAGAAAATTTCACACAAGTACATACATTCAGACATCAATTCTATTCTCACATTCACACATATAGAAACATTCAAATACATGTATTAACATTCAGAAATATTCATTTACAAAGTATCATTCATTATCGCTATCAACATCCCAATTATATCTTACAGTTGCCACTGCTTGTATGGCTTTTGCCCATTCTTCTCTTACTTCATTTAATGCTTCCATCGTATATGGAGCATGTATATTTTTTAAGCGTTTACCTGTAGTGTTGTCAGTTTTAAACACATGCAAAGAGAATGATGTATATATATAAGTAATAATATAAAAATAAGATAAGATTGATATATTTCATACTAACTAATGAGACTATATATAATACCTCATGTATGGTATCAATGTCCAATGCGGCATATTTGATAATCATCTGCATAAATTGCATCACATAGTATGCGCATGCCCAGCCATTGTCTTGTGTAGCGCACTATAAATTGAAACATACAAAATCATACAACTAAGCACAATTCACATCAATAATATATACATTGGAGTCGGGAACTTACTTGTACGTTCTCCCAATTTATTGGCTGGTTCTTTTTCCTTGGGACCGTTCCTCCAGCCTTTTTGAATGCATATAAAGCCCTACATGTTAATATAACACAGTAAATTACATAAGTAAATAGTAATGTAATAACAGATGGTAACATATACAAAAATGAAATATTTCTCACCAGAATAATGGCATTCTCATTACGTGTCCAATTTTAGTGTTTAATGTACTTCCCGCGGGATCTAGATAATAAACAGTGAACGTCCCGGGGACAATAACTAGTAACTCCCAATGTTTACCGCTAGAGGTAAAAAGTTAACAATTAATAACTCAAAATGCACAATAAAAATGGAATTTTCTTAAGTTCAAATTATAAATAAAGTAAACTTACTTGACATTGAATGGAGCTATTATTATCGTCTTCTTTTGCTGACCAAAAATTGTAAAAGCATCTATACAGTATTGTTGAACATTATCAGGGTCTTTAGCTACCATACTAATCAATGATGGAATCAAAAATCCCACATGATCAAATGCAAATTGTTTGCAATGATCTTCGACTAAGTAGCTGCAAAACATGTATTACGTATGCATTAATATATAAGAAACCAGATCACCGGATCTTACACAAGGTATATGGATGTATAAACAAGATCTCACCTTATCCATGTCTCTATCATTGATGTATTCAGCCAATCATACATAAACAGCTCAATAATATCTTGTATAAATAAAGAGCTATCGTATGATCGACCTGCATAATCTGCATCTAAAGAAACTATTATAGGGCAATGTATATTATGTGCACGTAGCCAACATGCCATTCCCCTACAAGCAGGACCTAACGGGTATGTTAGGTCAGTTGGAACCCAAGTTGGTAATGCGGGAAGTGGAGGTGGAGGCCTAGGTGCTCCTGGTGTCTTCTTTTTAACTTGTATATATAATTTCAGATCAGTTGACATAATATATACACATTAACAGTCTAAATCAATGTAAATTTATCTTACAATTTCAGTCGTGTAGACGACATCTACTTTGGGCCACAATATGACACCGCCTTCTGCCTCACCAAGTGTATCAATATCTGGGTGGGCATATGGCAACGCAACTTCCCTCCAATCGGGTAACACACGTAATGGGCCCACACGAACATAGCCCTGTGGCATTGGAGTCCCGTGAAACCTTTCCCCAGGAAGGGATGGGTAAGCTTGCGCCTCTGCAACAACATAGTCTTCTATTCTTAAGCGGCATGGCTTCAATGCCTACAAATTTACGTAAAGAATGTTATACATATATACATATAATCTTGAAAACATATCATCTTGAAAAGACTAGCTACAATGTCATAAATAATACTTACAGCAGACGTGCTAGGCGATGGGTCTCCAGGATTACTCGCAGTCTGTGCATCAGGAGAAGAGTGGGTCGCCATAGGCGTATTGGAAGCCTGAGATGCCTGCCACCGCAGCAATTCTTCCTTGACCTTCTCAGCAACTACATCGTTGACCTTCTTAGCAACTAAATCCTCAACTCTCTTATTCTCCTATACATGGATAAAAGAAACATTAGCTTCTTATTAATGAATTTCCTTTTGCAGTAACATTCTAAAAAAAGAATAGGTTACCTCTTCTTGAGAAAGTCCCGCTCTGGGTTTGCGCTGGGATGGCCCAAAGAATGCTTTGATGCCAACACCAGCGCCGGCACCTCTAACACGTCCAGGATGCTCTGGGTTACCCAGAGCAACTGTCAATTCATCCCTTGTGCCCTGAGGGATGAACGTGCCTTGTTTCCTCTGCTCGTGCAGCTCCCGCTAATCACCATAAACAGAAATTGGTAAGTTAACACCACAAATAATCAATATTCAAACGATTTCTCTAAGAGTTGTATTTTACCATTTTTGCAGCCGCCTCAGCAGTTACAGGCTTCTTTATTTCACCCTTCTTGTTTTGCCTGCCAGCTATCCAGATATCATGGTGAGGCATGGGTGTGGCAGACTCCTGAGTAGGAGCAGACTCCTGAGTAGCCGCAGACTCCGCCTGTAGTCTTTGGCGAACGCTTGCATAGCCTTTTGGACCCATAGTGTGGTCATGCACATTCAGTGCACGCCTTGCTTTTTGTGCGTCACTGAGGGCCTAGTTAGTATGCACATTAAAGATTTGTTTAGTAGCACTAAATGTTAATCTTGAATAGGTGAATACAATGTATATTAATTAAATTGGGAGTGACGCCTAATACCTTGAATTCTTCAGATTTTCTTGAAGCAACAAAATTGTCCCAATCTTCTTTGTCCAAGAAGTTCCATTGTTCAAGGGCTGACTTCTTCTTCTTATCACCCTCTTTTATGTATTCTCTGTTCAGATTTGTCCTATAATTCCTAAGCATCTTTCCAGCGCGTTGCATCACATTTTTACGATGCAACTTCTCATCCAATGCAAACAGATTCTGTAAAATAGAAATGTTATTAACTAGTATCCAAAATAGAATTGCAAATAATAGAATTTGTAATCTACAAAATAGAATTGCAAATAATAATAACTCACGCATAAATCCTTCCATATCAAGTCTTTTTTCCCTTGAGGAACTTTATGCCAATTGTCATACTTAACACCACAATGGCTCCGAGTGGTACACCCAAGATAGTTTACAAAATTATTGCGGTTCACTCCAATTGGATTTCCTCCATTATCAAACTCCACCACCAATTTGGATCCACTACCACTTAGCGCTAATAACTTCTTCAACAGAGTGATGCCCCTTTTCTTGTTAAGTTTTTGGTGTTGCGCATCAAGTTGCTCCAGTGCTTCAGTGGGTACAGGTGCATCAACCTAAAATTTGACAAAAATAAAACACACTAAATTAGCCATGCTCGTCATGGACAACATGCTCATCATGGACTTGACATAACTAGAAGATAATGAATTTTATAGAAATACAGGATATGTTTTTAGAACTTACATTAGTATCCTCGCCATGCTCGTCATGGACAGCATGCTCATCATGGACTTCATGCTCATCATGGACATCATGCTCATCATGGTCAGCCATCTGAAAATGTCATTTAAAATGCAAACATTTAGCATTTGTATTAACTAGAAAAAGGCAAACATTTAGCATTTGTATTATCTAGAAAAAGGCAAACATTTAACATTTGTATTAACTAGAAAAAGGCAAACATTTAGCATTTGTATTAACATACATGTCTCTAAAATTGTGATCTTTTATCAATTAACAATCCTTCATTGTGATCTCCGCGCACATATAAGTCATCATTAGCTTCAATATTTTGTGGAGTGGGCAACCCAACTGAGAATGGACTGGAGTCATCATACTTATCATAGTACTCTTCTTCATCTATAGGATCTTCAATGAACTGTCTTTTACCATGAAGAACAACCGACCATTTATCATTCACAGGATCATCGATATAGAATATTTGTTTCGCCTGTGATGCCAATATGAATGGTTCACCCTTCTCGCCAATCTTTTCAAAGTTCACCAAAGTGAAACCCAATTCATCCACTATAACTCCTTTGGTGTTATCAACCCAATTACATTTAAAGAGCGGAATTTTGAAATCTATGTAGTCAAACTCCCAAATGTCCTCAATGACACCGTAATATGACATTTTAGCTTCACGTGGACTCTTATCCTTTGCACTTGCAAAGTACATAGTCGACGCTTGAAGAGTGACCCCACTATTTTGGACGACACTCTTATCATCTTGGCGCTTTGTGTAATATGTGAATCCATTAATGTCAAACCCTTCATAAGACATAACATTCGGTTTTGGTTTAAAGGCGAGGCATTTGATAGTTTCTGTAATATCATTTGGTGTTTGAGATAGTTGATGTAAGACTTTATCTTCAAACCACTTAGTAAAAGTCTTATTATTCTCTCTAGCAAGCCACATTGAACTTGCTCGAGGATGTTGTCTCTTTATGAAATTGGTATGTTCCTCGATATAAACACTCACTTCGTCCATATTGTGTAAAATATACAAGTGAGCTTGTTCCAACTACTCATGGCTGATTACTTTCACCCGTGATCCCAAAATTCCTTTGCCCTCCTCAATATTCTTGTCATTATCAGGAGTGTCATTACCACTGAAAAAGTCATTGCAAAAATCCATAACCTCTCTCACCACATAACCTTCAATAATACTCCCTTCAGGCCGATAACGGTTTCGAACATCACCTTTAAAAACGCTCATGTATCGTTCAAAGGGATACATCCAATGCAAGAAAGCTGGTCCCAACATTTTCACTTCCCTAGTCAAGTGGAAAACAAGATGTACCATGATATCAAAGAATGAAGGAGGGAAATACATCTCAAGATGACATAGGGTAACAACCACTTCTCTTTGCAAATTATCGAGAGTATCAGGGTCAATAACTTTGCTGCATAGACTGTTGAAAAAGAAACAAAGTCTGGTAATTGCAAACCTTACATGCTTCGGCAATATAGATCGAATTGCCACGGGCAATATTTGTTGCATTAGAGTGTGACAATCATGAGATTTAAGACCTATCAACTTCAGATCTTTCATTGATACCAATCTACGGATGTTGGATGAGTAACCATGTGGCACCTTAACATTTACTAAGCATTCACAAAAAGTTTTCTTCTCCTTTCTAGACAACGTGTAACAAGCGGGAGGTAAGTATGTTCTTTTATTACCCATTTCACGTAATTCTGTTAATTCTGACCTTATTCCCATTTCACGTAGGTCCAGTCTGGATTTTATCCCATCTTTAGTCTTACCTGGTATATTTAATAGAGTACCAATGATGCTATCACAAACATTTTTCTCAACGTGCATTACATCGATACAATGCCTGACTGTCAAAGAACTCCAATAAGGAAGATCCCAAAATATTGACTTCTTCTTGAATGAAGAATTGTCACTCCGTGTGGCCATACTACATTGTGATTTCTTACCAAATTCATTGACAATGTCTTTTACACTTTCATAAACAACATCCCCTGGTATAGGTTTAGGTGCACTCCGTTCATCATTCCATCCATTGAATGCTTTGCGCTTCCTACGATACGGATGGAATTTTGAAAGAAACCTTCGATGACCAAGATATACAGTCTTGCCGCCATGTTTTAGTCTTATTGAATCAGTGTTTTCTTCACATATAGGACACGCTTTAGCTCCTTTGACACTATATCCAGACAAATTCCCATATGCTGGAAAGTCATTAATAGTGCAAAACAACATAGCGTGCAAACGAAATGTCTCTCTTGCTGAAGCATCATAGGTCATCACACCTTCAGACCAAAGTTTCTTTAAGTCATCAATCAAAGGTTCAAGATAAACATCGATATCATTTCCGGGTTGTTTAGGGCCCGATATCAACAATGACAACATAACGTACTTATTTTTCATACACATCCAGGGAGGAAGATTGTATATAACAAGCATGACTGGTCAAGTGCTATGTTGGCTGCTCAATGTCCCGTACGGATTCATCCCATCTGTACAAAGCCCAAGTCTTAGATTCCTATCTTCTTCACCAAATTTAGGGTACAATAGATCAATCTTCTTCCACTGTGGGGAATCAGACGCATGTCGTAGGATCCCATCATTATTTTTCTTAACATCTGCATGCCACCTCAAATTCTTCGCATCTTTCGGATTTGCAACAAGCGTTGAAACCGTGATATTATAGGTAGATACCACAACACCTTGGCAGGAGAACCAGTTTTGGACTCCCCCGAAGTCATCAATTTATACCGTGACGCACCACATTTTGGACAATCTTTCAAATCTACATAGTCCTTTTGAAATAATACACAATCATTCGGGCATGCGTGTATCTTCTTGGCCTCCATTCCCATTGGGCACAACATTTTCTTTACCTGGTATGTTGAGATTGGAAGCTCGTTTCCTTCAGGAAGAATTTCTTTCAACAAAGTCAACAATGAAGTGAAGCTTTTGTCGCTCCATCTATTGTTAGCTTTCAACTTATACAATCTCAACACAGCGCTAAGCTTCATAAACTTAGCACAGCCTGTGTATAACGGTATCTCAGCATCATGCACAATGTTTGTAAAGATAGGAGGTGGATCGGTGTGCTCTACCCTACAACTATCCAGCATCGCATCAACGATGTCTGCTGGAACTGGTTCGTTCACATTTACGTCATCGGAGGCAATTTCTTCTTCCACCCAAGCACTGCTATCGACATCTACTGGTTTCGATTTTGAAATCTCTCCATGCCAGTGCCATTCTGTATAGCCTTGTACAATCCCGTTGCACATGACATGACTTTTGATTTCCTCACCAGTGTTGACTTTCAAGTTGTTACCGCAATGCCTACATGGACAGTAGAACCTATCTGTAGGTTTTTTCTTATTTTCCTCGGCAAATCTAATAAACTGATCAAGACCAGATATAAACTCTGGGGTGCAACGATTACGAATGGACATCCATGATCTATCCATTCTATGATCAGAGAAAACAAGTATATATTAGGAAACAAGTATATATTAGGAAAAGATTAGGCAGCATTTCCCCGCTGTTCTCTAAGTACATATGTACTTAGAGAACAAACGGGGAAATGCCAACAAACACATGTGATGTCATTCTTATATATAATAAATGTGTACCACCTATCCCATCCTTGAACACCTAATCTCACTAGTAAGTGTATAATGTGTATTGGGTTTTCAAGAAAATTTCGGCAGCATTTCCCCGCTGTTCTCTAAGTACATATGTACTTAGAGAACAAACGGGGAAATGCTACCAAAATTTTCTTGAAAACCCAATACACATTATACACTTACATCCTAAGTGAGATTAGGTGTTCAAGAACAGTCCCAAACCGGGGACTATCCAAGATTTACTCCTAATGAGTCAATCTTGGACGGGTTTCTAGGCCAACAAACACAATAATAGATATCTACAATGAAGCCGGACTCCATACAAACAGTATATAATTTAGTGATTGTTCATTCTAATTTATACCAATGTACAAGTAATATAAAAAACAATGATTGTTCACATTCTAGGCCAACAAACACATGTGATGTCATTCTTATATATAATAAATGTGTACCACCTATCCCATCCTTGAACACCTAATCTCACTAGTAAGTGTATAATGTGTATTGGGTTTTCGAGAAAATTTTGGCAGCATTTCCCCGCTGTTCTCTAAGTGCATATGTACTTAGAGAACAAACGAGGAAATGCTACCAAAATTTTCTCGAAAACCCAATACACATTATACACTTACATCCTAAGTGAGATTAGGTGTTCAAGAACAGTCCCAAACCGGGGACTATCCAAGATTTACTCCTAATGAGTCAATCTTGGACGGGTTTCTAGGCCAACAAACACAATAATAGATATCTACAATGAAGTCGGACTCCATACAAACAGTATATAATTTAGTGATTGTTCATTCTAATTTATACCAATGTACAAGTAATATAAAAAACAATGATTGTTCACATTCTAGGCCAACAAACACATGTGATGTCATTCTTATATATAATAAATGTGCACCACCTATCCCATCCTTGAACACCTAATCTCACTAGTAAGTGTATAATGTGTATTGGGTTTTCAAGAAAATTTCGGCAGCATTTCCCCGTTGTTCTCTAAGTACATATGCACTTAGAGAACAAACAGGGAAATGCTACCAAAATTTTCTTGAAAACCCAATACACATTATACACTTACATCCTAAGTGAGATTAGGTGTTCAAGAACAGTCCCAAACCGGGGACTATCCAAGATTTACTCCTAATGAGTCAATCTTGGACGGGCTTCTAGGCCAACAAACACAATAATAGATATGTACATGTTAGGGTTTCATCACAATTGATGTTAGGGTTTAAACAATGTTAGGGTTTAATCAAATCAAATTAGGATGCTAGAATGGACAAGTTTAAATCAAATTAGGATTTAAATTAGGGTTCCAATAGGATTCAATTTAATTAATTTTTATGTGAAAGATGTAATATTATAATACATACAATGGCAATGAAATGAAACCCTAGTTGTATTGGAACTCATAAAAGGATGTCTCAAAGGTTGAATCTAATATATGCATCCTAAAAAAGGTATCACATCACAAATGTGCATTTCAATAATCATATTTTATTTCCTTCCAATTAGTGTGGGTGCCAAGTTTGGAATTGTTTTCTAATCATGGGTCCCTTAATTTTATTTAGGATAGAAGATAAAATCAAGGATTTCAAATAGTATAAGGCGCACCCCCAAATGTAGTAGGCGCACCCACTACTACAGAAACCCTAACATTACACAGCTAGTTCACCTTATTTAACCCATGGATACTTCTAGTACTTATGTATTGGACTAACGATGCTTGATACTTAAACACTCAAACAGTGTTTGTATAGTGGCTTCAGATTCATGTACACATGTTTCACAACTCTTCCTCCTTTATATGTCTAACCTTAAGATTTTGATAGGTGAGGAGGTGGTATTAGTATCTGTCTTGGTAGGTGGCATTAGGTTGTAGATGTTTATTATCATATTGTCATGTTCTTATTGTAATTAGCTAGAGAACTACACCTACCTATGTACAGAGTTGTATCCATTTAACTTCTCCATCTTTTGTTTTGTGAAAAACACTCAACTATTGATACCAAAAAAACTTTGGGCATTTACAGACAACACACCTGACCAAACGTAAAGAACAAAAGGAGAAAGTATCCCACACATGGGATCAAAACATCTCCAAACAGCAAGACCATACACAACCAAGGAACAGGCTCATACACACAAAGAGAGCAGGAAAAAAAATACAGGGGATAGCTCATACATCAACCTAGATAGATAGCTCATACATCAACCTAGAGGAAGGGTTTGATGCTAGTACCTTGTGAGCAGCAGAGTTAGGGCGTGAGCAAGGAGACGCAGAGCAGCAACAAGGAGGAAGGAGCGGGCGGCGGCGGTGGCGACGCAGAGCAGCAGCAGGACAAGGATCGTCGGCAAGCAGGAGCGGCGGCGAGCAGGCGGCGGCGGTGGCGGCGACGCAGAGCAACAACAGGAGTAGGATCGTCGGCAAGCAGGAGCGGCGGCGAGCAGGTGTCCAACGGAGGCAGGAGCGGCGGCGAGCAGGAGTGGTGGCGGAGAAGGGGGCGCCGGAGAAGGGGAGCTGAAGAAGAAATCGCCGGAGAGAAATCGGCGGTAGCAGAGAAATAGGGAAATCGCTCGCAATGAAACAGAAGAAAGGGGAAGAGTCGGGCGATCAAGGGTAATGAAGTTCCCAAATAGCGTCAGTTTTTTAACACAACCGACGCCTAAACATCTTTAGCGTCGGTTGTTTGAAAAAACCGACGTCCAATTGGACGATATTTTCATGAAATTATTTGGCGGGAACCACTTTAAGCGTCGGTTATACAAGGATAACCGACGCTGAAAGTGACACTTTTTGCGCAAATTTTCATCGCACATAGGCGTCGGTTTCTACGTATATAACCGACGCTGAAAATGACACTATTTTTTTTTATCGAAATATGGATTTCGCGGGCAACTTTACGCGTCGGTTTGTTATAAACAACCGACGCTTAATACAAAGCGGTACCCGTGTCTGGCTGGTCTTCGAATATAGACGTCGGGTTGCTTAAACAACCGACGCCTTAAATGTTAGGCGTCGGTTTTCCTTAATAACCGACGCCCAGAAAAGTGACACTGAATGCTATTTCTGTAGTAGTGCTATGTGTTTGGTTTGTTATCTCTATATCATGATTAATGAGATTCTGTCATCAACCAACACCACAATCTAGTCTTATGTGTCATTGTTGTCTATCTACCTTCCACAATGACATCCGACTAGGGACAAAACAAGAATGTACAAACTCTTAGCATCTGTATGATCTCATCGTTCAGGTCCTTAACCTGAAAGCATACGTCATTGAGTATTGTCATTCTCTAGACATTCAATCTGTTCTATCACTATCTCATATGACTGAACCAGAAAGAATTGGAAGCTTTCCTTTGATGTTTATCAAATCAATTTTAATGTGTCCCACCAATCATCCCATGATTGGCTCTCAGGGCATACATACCAACAAAATTTAGTTGCATAATTGGAACCTACATGCTTTAATTAGCCTCTGCACAAAATTTCATCTAATTTGGGATTTATTTGTGCCCTTCAAAGAAGAAAGAGAAAGGGAATAAAATACAATGACACTTTATTAAATGAAATTGATTTTGTCACAATTTTGAATCAGATTTCACCTATGGTTGACATGTCACATAGTTTTTGGATGCGGTTCACTCTCACCACCATTGGATCTTCTTTGGACGGCATCAGAGTCATCTCCTACCTCGAGTAGGAGCCCGACCAGGCCGTGTACAGTAAATAGAATTCAAACTTGCCAAATATCCCTCCCTACTCTATCTTTTCGCATGGTTTTTCTTCTATTGAGATTGGGAGAATAATTTGAACCCATCAACCCCTATTTTCCCTATCTTCCACCTTCCTTATTGTGAAACCCAAAATCATGGTTACCACACCTGATTCCCTTTCACGCTGCACCTCTCCACATCTATAAATACCATCACCCAGACCTCCGACTTCCTTCACCTGTAACTCCTCTCCTCTCAATTTCTCCACACCCACTAGTTTGGCATTCAATAGGCATTTTTTCTGTCGTGGCTTTGCAACATTTTTGTTAGGGTCCCGGTGATCTCTTCTACTCAATTGAACAGTGAGGTGAGTTTGTGGAACCTTACTCTTGCTTCCTTTGTTCTTGTTTCGTCGAATTGTAGTGTTATGTGAAATCACCCAAATATTACACTGACTGTTGTTCTATGGAGAATAGCCATGACGTGGCCTGCTCAAGAGGAGAATAACCTCTGTGTTTTCTCAAGTTTACCCCCCTCGTTTCCTCTTTTGATTTGTTTTCAGCCCAAGGGTAAAATTGTCTTTTTGCTTCTTTCTCCCTCTTGCTTTGTTGTGCGCATTGATGTGGTGGTGACTTGGTGACTTGACCTCCTCTTAGTGGGCCAAGTCACCAGTCGGCCCCACTCTCTATCTCTGTCTCTCTCTCGATGATTAACGTTGATGTGGAAATTTCTAATTGGTCAATTTTGGAAAATTGATAACTAATTATCTATATAACTAAAAATTAAAAATAAATAGTCTTTGGATTCAAAAAAATAAGATATATCTTATGGCCTAAATCCAATGTTGAAAATATGTGATTTTAATGAATTCACCTAAAAAGTTGATAACTTGTAAAATTCATAACTAAATATATATAAGTCGGAAAAATATAATAAAATATGTTTTGGGTTCAGAAAAAAAGGTAACCTAAAATATGACATGATTTTGATAACCTAAATCATATATAAAGAAAAAAGTAATTTCTAGGGTTTTGAATAATCAATGTGGTATTGACCTAAAATCTACAAATATGCTTAATAGGTTCTTTGAAGGCCTAGGCTTGGACCTACACTTGACTTTGGTTAGAGTAGACTCTCAAAAAAGGTATGTTTGCAAACCCTATTATTCTATGTTGAGCAATCACCTATATTCTTCTTTCTCTTGGTCATGTGGACATTAACCTAAATAATATCTTGTTCTTTTGAAAAATATGCTTCATGTGAAGTATCTTATTTGTTATTGATCTTATGGTCATGATTTGATATTCTTTTGTCTCTTACTCTTGATTTGTTCATGTTGGAACTCTATATGATGACATGTGATGTCTTTTGCCCACTAGTGAGGTGGATGTTTATGTTGTCCATTAGTACGATGGCAGCTTCTATATAATATGACTATACTATCTACTTGCCTCTACATTAAACATGCTATGTGATTCAGTAGCACTAGAGTAGTGTAATTGCATTGGTTTTGGGAAGTATGCCTCATTTTTATTGGGATGGAGGTGGTGGTTCCCTATACCTGGGTTTCAAGTTTGTGAGGCTTGGCCCAGCTTATATATATTGGGAGTTTGGTACTACATCATTCTCTATTAGGTTTCAAGTTTGTGAGGCTTGGTCACCTTTGTCTTTATATTGTTCTAGGGCTATGTTTATCTCACATGCATGCAAGTTCATGATTGTGGGGTGTGTGCCCTACTTTCTTTACATGCGCTAGTATGGCACAATTTATTGTTTTATTTATGGCAAGTATCTCTTTTATTATGTGATGGTGATTCTTTTCTTTTATGCCCTTTTGGGTAGTTCTTAACTTCTCATGGGAAGCCTTGTTTATTTTTTATGTCCTTTAATCCACATATTGCTTAGTTTTCCTATTTAGTATGCACATACCAACTTTTTTTTATGTTTCCTTTTCTTCTCCTTTTTATGGGGTATGCTTCCATCCCCAAGTCTAGATCAAGGAGAAGATAAGAAAGGTGGACTTTGATAACAACATTTGTAGATGGGATTTTGGGAGACTTGAAAGAGGTGGTTAGAGAATCCTCATCTAGATCCTTATAGTTTCTTTTGTAACTCACCCATGTGTTGTGTAGTGATGTATAAAGATATTAAGCTTGGTATTAGTTAGATATATTTCTCTTCCACTGTTACTTATTGTGTTATGATACATACATGTTGAATGAATTGATTATCATCCCTCTGGTGAAAAAATTTATGTGGTGTTTGGTTCAAGGGATGTTGCCTTTTTATTTCTAGTAGGGAGTGGTTTTCCTCTGGGATCCCACTCCTTACACCTAGACTTGCCAAGTCCTATTAGAATTACACCTAGCCCTAGTTGTCCAACTAGTAGTATAGGGTATATTCTAATAAGCACTTGCCTTGTTGTTTGGTTTGGTAATCTAGATTAAAATGTGAGTTTTGCATGCTATGTTGACCTTTCCCCAACTAATATTAAGTTGCATTCCCAAACGGCCCACCTATCCATCATATTGCTTAAAATACACCTTTTCCTTCTTAGCTTGTTAATTCTAGTGTAGTTAATTGCCTTTGTTAATTCTTAGCTAATTGCCTAGTTCTAGACAGTTAGTTCTTGCTTAAGCAGTTAGGGCTCCTTTGAGCTTGCTTGTGTTAAGTTAGCTAAATAGTGATAACTTAGATTATTCTTGTCTAATTGCTTAGTTTGCATCTAGTTGATCACTTATCTTGCTAGTGTAGTGTAACTCCTTGCTCTAGCCTAATTTCTTGCCTTGCTTAGTTTGATAGCCTTAGCTTGCTTAGAGAAATCTAAAGTATTGGTTAACTTAGTTTCCTTCTTACTCTTGGTTACTTGCAATTGTAGTGTAATCAAACCAAACCCAATTTAAAACCCTCAAACCCTAATCTCCGCTTTAGGAACATAGCTAGCACAAACCTAGCTCTAGTGCCCCCTCTCTCCTTGAGGATTGACCTTAATCTTACCACTATCCTATACTATAGCACGACCTCATGCACTTGTGGGAACGTGTGATTAGTTGATCTTGTGAGTTGGACTAGGTCTACATATAAATTTTGAGAGATTTTGTGTGTTTTCCCTTAGGGTCGCATCTAGCCACCTTTAGTTGGCTAGTGTGTGGCCTTGAGAAGAATCACACCAATTAGCACTTGTAGAGCAGAAACATGATGGACATGTTTGGATCACTAAGAATAATTTTAGTGGGTTATTGGCTCTAAGTGCAAGTGGGAGCTTTTTGGTATGTATACCCATATAACCAATCATATGATGATTGAGATGGCATATCATGTAAATGATTTGATTAATAATAAAGGCAAATCTTCCAAATTGTTCTATTTCAATTAGTTATGAGATAATGATGAAACATAATAAATGTATAAAGAATGGAATTACTCAATAATGTATGTCTTCACAGTGATGACCTAAACAATGAGATCACACAAATGTTAAGAGTATGAACATTCTTATTTTGTCCCTAGTCGGATGTTATTGTGGAATGTTTATAGACAACAATAACAGATAAGACTAGAGTGTGTGTTGGTTGATGACAGAGTCTCATTAGTCATGATATGTGATATCAAACCAAACACATAGATACTTGTTGGAGAAAAGTGTATTGGACAGATCCACCTTGAGAGTGACACATGGAAACCATAATTGGTGGTCATAATCATCTCTCATAGTGAAGTTGGTGATTTTGGTTCAACCTAAAATTACTACACTCATTAAATGTTGTTCATTATACTTTAACGTCATCCACTGTGACTTTGAATAAGGGTTACCATAAAGGTGGTGTTTGGGTACATTGTGACACATGGGGATGACTTTGAGTGATGCATATGGGATTTGTCCCTCCTACTGGAATTTGATATTCAGGCCACTTGATAAAAGAGATTCAGAAAGGCATGTACACACATATGTGAATCAATATATGATATTAAAGTTACATATATCTCAGACAGCTTGCTCTACTTCAAGGAACATGGATTGAACATTTAGAGGATGAAGATTCCATGCCTCAAGTTCAATCTGGATATCAGTGATAAAGGAATTATACAATCACTATAACACCAATCATAGATTGTCAGTTGAAGTTGTTCTTCAACTTTCCAGATTACTTGGGTAGCAATGATGTGTTTCTTGACACCACTTATTGCTTATGATGTCATAAATCAGTTATGGACATTCACTACCAGCGTAACTTGGAACCTATAGGGTCACACACATAGGATAGACTTAGAATATGAGTCATTTTTTAATATGGTTTAAACTTGATTACTAAAGAGTTAGGTATTCAATTTAAACAACTTTGGTAAAATATTGACTGACTGATCTGCAAATTGACCAGTTCAAGTGTTGAACTAATCTTTTCATTGTGTCAGGTCAATTGAACCAACTTTGGTAATTCTAGACAATGAACTGATTGGTTTAGGAATTAAACTAATCAGTTCAGGTCCATGAACCAACTGACTCAGGTTGTGAACTGGGTGGTTGGTAGATCAATTTGATCGATTCAAGAATTAGTGTTGATGTCATGTTGTGCATTAAATCAGATAGTAATTGCTAATACAATTGTGATCAGGAAACATGATGAAACGACCGATTCAAGGGTTGAGTTGACCGGCTCACATGCCAACCTATCGGTTCACCTATGAACTGATCATTTTGTCGCATGCAGGATGCAAAAATTCATGAAATTATGGTCTCTTTTTCTCCCACTCATACTGGGAACCTTGACCCTAACCCTCTTATAAATAGAGGGGTATTGGGTCTTCTCATACACAACAACTCAATTGCCTCTGACAATTGTTTGTCTTATTCGGTTGTGGTAACTAAGAGAACTCGAACAAGTCCTATTCGATAAAGGGAGGGATATCAAGGGAGAACAATTGTAGGAGAGAAAGTCAGTGCTAGTACACCAATGAGAGGGGACAACTCCTTATTGTCAGTTCTAGTAGAACAATGAGAATTCTCAATTGTCTGTGTAGACTACCATAGAGGCAAGGAGTATGTTCGGCTAGGAGGACAACGTCAAGCTACTATTTGTTGTAATCAACCAGGAGCTATTGCTAATGATGTTTGAGTGTGACTTGAATAAAGGAACATACTGCGATAAGGGAATAGTCACTGGACTTGCTCCAGGACCAATTATAACCTCGTAAACTATCCTTCTGATTACATAGTTGTTGACGTGATCATTTGTTAAAGGGGAATATTGTAGATCAAAAAATTTATTTCTGCTTCCTATCTATTGCCATATTTCCCAACACGTGTAAGACCCCTGACCTAGATTAGTGGTTGATCTTTCTTGCTTAGAATAATAAGATTCTTAAACCTTAATCTAATCATGTGACATGTTTTAATAACATGTGACATGCTTATGTTTTCATTTTGGTTGATGTTTAGCTAGTTATGCTATATATGTGTTGTTTTGGACCAAGTTGCACTTTTCCCATGTTGAGGATTTATCTTGCAATTTTTCACATGTTGGTTGTGCCTCCTATGTTTAAGCATCATGAGAGAGAGAGAGAGTGATGCATGGGGGTGCCTTGTTGGACCTTGGTTGTGGCAATCATGAGTTGATACTAGGGTTTGCATGGTTTGCATGGATGCTTGAGTTGAGTTGGATGTTGATCATTGAGTGTAGTGTCTGATGTGTTTTCCTTGGTTTTGTGTTTGTAGAGACCTAGGTGACTAACCTTGGGACATTTTTATTGCGACAGAAGAGGTTTTGAATTGTGCCTTTGGTTGTAGTGGTCATTTGCCTTGGTTGGCTTAGTGTGGTGGTTGCTACATGGTGTTTTGTTTCAACCCATGGGTGGTGAGGACCTAAGTGCTCACTACACAACCTATATTTTAATGTCCTTTATTGCATTCATATCTAGAGTTCTTGTATGGCTAAGGTTTTTGGGGGACAAGTGTCTCTGGAGGTCCTAGCATCTTGACACCTCATATCCCTTTACCTTTCTTCTACCCTCGTACGTATACCCCTTCTTTTACATGCAAGTGACCCCTTTAGCTCTCTTTTCTTTCTCTCTTCTTGCTTGGAGTCGACCCTTGAGATTGGTGGTGTAGTGGAGGTGCTAGATCTTGAAGAATGAGGTTGAACCTTTGCATGTGGTGATCTAGGGTTTGATCATCTCCCTGTGTTCGATCCTTTGGTGGTCCTTGAGCTTGGTAAGTGGTTTAATCTTCTTGATCTTGTTTTACTTGAAACCCTACTCTATCTTTCCTCTCTCGGCTAGACCATGGTGCTCCATGGTGGATTTCTTGAGGGACTTCTCTCCAATAGAGGTTGAATCCATGGTTCTCCCATGGTAGTACCTAAGTGAGAAGAAGATCTCCTCTTCCCCCTTTCTTTTTCAGCTTAGGGTTTTTACCCTATTCTATTTGAGCATTCTTTGACCTTGGTTTTTTCTTCTTCTCTTAAGGTGATCTTGCTTGGTCATAGAGTTGATCCAAGCTTGACTTTCCTTCTCTCTCTTGGAGCTTCGTGGCTTTGGAGTTGATCTTCACCTCAAGGCGGGTTATATAACTCTCACTTCTTCTATTATTACACATGATCTTGCATGCATGTTATTTTATCTCTAAAATGTGAATCTAAGTTTCTCTATGATGATATCTTGACTTAGGGTTAAGATTATGTAGATATTCTTGCATAGATTAACTCTTCCTCTTTACCCTACTTCTTGCACTTGAAACCTAAGTGATGATGGAGTTGTTGATTTTTACATATATCTTGAACGTTGGCTTTATCACCATGTCTAGTTTAGTTATCTTGTTAAATATGGTGGTCTTGTTTCCCACATGCATGTGCTTAACATTTGGTTTCTCTCTCTCATTGTATGGTTTCTATGTTGCTCCTTCAGACGCTTATTCTTAGGGTTTGGATGTTACCATCTTCATGAGGTTTTCTTCTTAGTGACTCTTTGGTTTTCTTGGTGTTAAACATCTATTTTGGTCTCTTTGACCATGATAGTGGTGAGTTTGGGTGTTTTTTGGTTGCTATAACCCAAACCTTAATCACTTGGTCACTACATATGTTATGGATACTACACATCTTCTGGTCGCTACCCTTGGATTTGTTGTTGTGATCATTTTGCATGGTTTGGGTGGTCGCTATGCTTGATAGAGCCTTGATGGTTGTTATACATGGTTGGTGCTTGGTGTTGTGGTTGCTACATGGGTGATATAGTGTGATCACAAAGTTGCTTTTGTTGATGATCGTTGCATCTCTTGATGTTTGTATAGTGGTCATTACCAGTGATAGTGTGTTGTGGTCGCAACAAGGTGCTAACCTAGTATGGTCACCACATATGGACTCATCTTGCATGGTCACTACAAGTGTTGGTCACTACACATGCGTGTGTGGATTGTTGATGGTCTCTATGGTTTTCCCTAACCCTAGTGGTCACTAGGGAAGTTGATGTCTAGTGGTCGCAAGGGGTGATGATAACTCACATGCACTACAAAAAAACTAGCCTTTCTTCATGGAACAATCCTATGAAAAACTCCTCTCTATAAGCCCTCACAAATAGGAACAATTGTGGGTCTGGCCCTCATAAATGGTCCGTGAAGAGAACCCCTGTGACAAATATTGGTGGCCCTCAGAAATACAATTTTCACAGACTAAGTGGCCTTCAAAAAAGTTATATTGAGGGACTATTTACCCTTCATAAATACATTATTGAGGGCTTATTTTAATTCTCATAAATACATTTTTGAGGGACTTGATGGTCTTAGAAAATATATTTTTGAGGGGTTACTGCCTTCATAAACATTATTTTTTAGGGGCTATTTGCTCCTCATCAATACAATTTTTGATGGTCGACTTGGTCTTCACTATTCATTTTTGAGGGCCTGAAAAGATTCATTAATATATTTATGAGGGACTAATAAATATTATTTATTTATCAATATATTAATTGATTTTAATGTAATTATTACTCTAACAAATATCAATTTTTAGGTTTTTTTTCAAAATTGAATCACTAGCAGTAATTATATAATATTCACATGACATCAAAAGAACATTCACCCACCAAATTTCACACAAAAATGTCAAATCACCACAAACCAATATTCATCATTGAACCAAAATATTATCCTTACATTGCATGGTCAATGTTAATAGAACTAAGGAAAAAATATATAATATGATGTTGATAACAATCAACATATCATGTATGAAACTCCTAAGATCTATAATGTCTTCATATTTCTTCAAATGGTGTGGTTCTCTTCATCAATGTTAGTCCTCATATGATTTTGCTACATGTATATTCTAGTCCTGAAAATGACACAAACCATTATATCGATAGAATTTGAAGGGTTGATAAATACAAAACCATAGTACAAAAATGAAGTTATCCTTATAATTCAATTTTGGTCTAATCCTGGGTGCATCAAGGGTATAAATCCATATTTAGAAGGAAATCTACCCTGCAAATATAAATAGGAAACCAATATAATTCAGTCATTTATCTGTGTCTAAAGTGCAAAGAACACAACCAAATAATTTTTTTGGATAGATTCATAAAATGCATTGATCATCTTCATACAATGTTTTCCATTAGTGAATTTTATCTGAATCCCATACATTAATTGGTCCATATTGTATAACAGCTAATCAAACAGACTCTCATTAAAATAATGATTGCACTACACTTTGCATTGAACTAAATTCAATGAAATACCAATAGTTGTGACCATCACACAAGGAGCTATATTCATATTAAAAAGAATAAATAATGTGACTCATTTCCAACATCCAACAACACAGAATAATCTAAAAGTTTCATTTTTTTCTCAACCATTATGGTGCATTCAAAAGCTCTTGTCTAGGCCGACTCCAATTGGAGTCTCCTTTTCATGTTTTCTATTGTATTAGCCACCAACTTTCCTGTATGGTCATGAACAACAACTCCCAACCTCATGTTATTGCGACTATTATCATAAACTCTATTTAATATAAACTATATCATTCTAACCATAATGTGGTATTGTGATGCATTTTTGTCATATATACGGCAGTCGCTAGGCTGTTGATGTATTTTTTGTCCCTAGGGAACAATGACATCAAGAATTAATGAAGAGTTCCTATAATAACAATGCTTTTATCAATATTGACTATCTCAACATGTTATATTCTATATTGTATGATATTAGTATGAACTCAGATTATTAAAGAGTATTGGTAGGAGAAACCAACACATCAATTGCTTCTCATCAACCCAGTTGTGTATCAGAATAGCCACCCCTTTCACAACTAGCCTTTGCTGATGACTTGGTTTTATTTGGGGAAGCATCGATCTTACATGAAAAGTGTGTTACAAAATGCTTAAAGTTCTTTGGGGAAGCATCATGCCTCTTTTTTTCTCATGAGAAATTTTCAGTGTTCTTCCCCAAGAACACAATGTAGGGCTACGAAGAACGATCAACAGAAAGCTCAATATGCCTCAGGTCAATGAATTGGGTAAACATTTGGGAATCCCAATTGTACACAAGTCAAATACTAGAGCTTTGTCTGGATCTAGTTAATGGTTTTCAAATAAAAGTCAACTCATGGACTAAGAAGACACTATCCCTTTCTAGACGAGTCATGCTAGCACAAACATGCTTGAATCTAACTTCTATACACATAATGTAGGAACTTCTATTTGGGAGTACAGATGGCTCAGGTTGGCTCATGTGCCAGTTGTGAAAATGGGCTTAACAATATATGATGAACTGTTGACCTAAAAGCTTCAAGTATGGTCAGACAAGAAGATCAATGGGATGTTGATTATATTCAACACTACTTTGAAGAATACTCGGTCAAGGAAATCCTATCACATCCCACACCAAAGGCAAATATGTGGATGGATGAGCATTACTGGACGGATCCACATGGTAGATATTTAGTGAGGTGAATGTACAAAGAACTCATGAAGGAGAGAACAGTGTGTACAGCTGGAGACTAAAACTGCATATGGAAGCATAGTGTCCCACATAGAGTGAATATGCACATATGGCTTCTAAATCACAACAGACTCGTTACCAATGATATGAGGAAATTAAGAAGAATGATACAAAATTGTCAGTGCGAGCAATGTGGCATAGATGAGGAAACATGTATCCATGTTGTTTGTGAATTCCCCTTGATCCAACCACTATGGAGTCTACTAGAACCAAACCTACCATCAAGTTTCTATAATACAAGTAACGCACAGGAATGGGTACTTCTCAACCTATGAAGTTTGGGTAGAATAATGAGTGGAGCAAGACATTCATGGTGGCATGTTGGAAAGCCTAAAAGGCAACAAACCCTCATATCTTTGAGAACAAGTGAGTGAACCTGCGTCGGTTGTTTACTGAGATAAGTCTAAAGCATGGATTCATCTAGAAAGGAACCTGACCCAAAACAAGAACATCCACTAATAGCAATATGGGAACCTCTCCCCAGGGGAGTGACTAATGTCATAGTAGACGTAGCCACAGAGCGAATGACTGATATAATATGACTCGCTTCACCCCAAAAAAAGAATGACCACCCTTGACCACAAGAAGTTGTCTTGGTCTCCAATACCATTTCATTGTATTTATTGTGTGAGTCGTGAACTAGACTAACCATCCATAAATTAAGCGCAAAATAATAAAATGTGCATTACAAATTAGTAGGTATCCAAAAGAGTATACAAAACAACAATCTCAACATAAATACTCAAATGTAGTAGGTATACAAAAGAGAAAGATTCAGAGAATACTGGATACCTCGTTTGAACAGTGAGCTACTGGTGTGAAGGACATTGAGGATGATATGCTTTGTGTTCTGCATTTGGGGATGACTATGAATTATTGTCATATATAAGGCACCAACTTTCAACAATAGCCTTTAAGAAAGTACAATTATATGTTAATTTGTTATGTGGTTATCAACATCCATAGCAATATATAGTTTTAATGAGGTACTTGTGGTTGATAGGTTGGTGAACGTCCATTTGTATCACTTTGCATGGAATCCATGCTTCCAAAAGAACCACTTTCAACAGTTTACATTTGAATCATATTTATAGCAAGTCTAGTTCTATTACCTTGCATGTGCAACATGCCAACTCCATCCTCACTTGAATTGACATGTATGGGAAGCCTGCCAAAGCCATACCACCCGTTTGAATTATGCTTTTTGGGAAACATGGCTACATCTGCACTACCTATATTGTCTTGTGTGTGAAATGAACATACATTTTTCCTATTTGTTCCACCTTGCCTATGTTAGACACCTGCATAAGCCCCATTTATAGCACATGTACTGTGAAACTCATCACCATTGCCCAAATCTATGGGGTGTTATGTTGTTGTAACATACTAGATCTCGGACCCTACCTTGGAAGTTGACATTTTGGACTTAGCCAAACAAGGTTGAAGGTTAGACCTAAATATATGTTTAGTATAACCCCAATGAGTTAATGCATGTATAGATCACCTTAATGTAACCTAATGTTATAACATTAATCTTAGGTTTATAATGGATACATAAAATATGCCACATAACTCATTTTGGTGGTAATATGAAGATAAGAAACTTAATTGGATGAATAATTTAGATAATGAGTCATTAATGGGCCATATGACATATATCATAAAAAGAAGTCTCAAAAGTGGAAACAAACTTCAAATTCAAAATCTACATATCAAAATTGTCCTACATGTCAAACTTCATCTAATTTGGACCACCTTGAAATATTAGGATAAGTTTAGGAGAGAGAAAATGAGTAAAAGGCATAAGTAATGAATAATGTGATTATATAACTTCAAAATATGGAAATAATGGCTATCCATAAAGGTTTGCATGTCTATAGGCACCCTTAGCATTGGACACATGGGAAGTAACTTGACACCTTGTGCTTGACTTCTTCCTTATCCATAAAGGCTTGCATGTCCATGGACACCCTTATACATGACACACGAAAAGTCTCATAGACACCTCATACTTGACCTATTTCTTTATATAGCCATATCTACCCCTTCCCAACTCCCAATTTGAAAAGTCTTGCTCTCCTTTATTTACTCTAGCTTAGAGAATCATTCCTTCTATGTTTTGGCCACGAAGTTGTTGTCCCAAGGTAAAAGAGGGTGCCTACCTTGGTGAAGAAGGCTCCTAGGGTTCCTAATTTCTCTATTTAGGATTTCTTAAGCTCCTCCTTGGTGATTTTGACTAAAACTAGTAATTATCCTCCTTTCCTTCCCTATTTTCATACTATTAGTCTTACTTCCACCTTTCTCCAGGTCGGAACCATGGCCTTCCATGGTGAAACCCCACCTAGAACCCATAAACACCTCATCTCCATGTTCTTTTGTTAGGCTTTTCACCTCTAAAGTGGAGAAGGTGCTTCTCACTCGAGATAGGAGCTTTGTTGGAGAAACTAGCCTCTCTAAGCTTAGGAACCTTACTTATTAGACATGTACACCTTCTGTAGAGGTTCTTTGGAGGTCTAGGCTTGGATCTAGGACTGACTTGGACTTTTTAGAGTCTAAAGTTGAGATATGATGTATCCCCTATTCTTCTATGTTGAGCAATTCACCTATGCTTATTCATTCTCTTTGTCCTATGGTCATTAGCTTATGCATAATGTATTTTCTTTTGAAAATCATGGTTCATGTGAACTACCTTATTTGATATTGATCATGTGATCATGGATATTCTTTTGAACTCTTATCTTTTGCTTTGTTCATGATGGAACTCTAAAATATGACATGTGATGTCATTTGCCCACTTATGAGGTGGATGTATATGTTAGTCACTTATGTGGTGACTAGATTATATATATTCTTACTATACTTTCTACTTGCCTCTACATTTAGCATGATATGTGATTCAGTACCACTAGAGTAGTGTAATTGCATTGGTTTTTATGGCAGATGTGTTATTTCCTATCGAGCAAATGTGATATTTCTTGCTCTTTTGGGATGGAAAGGAACCTCATACCCAAGGCAAGATGTGTGATTCTTGGCCCATATTTTATATATTTGGGAGATTGGCAGTATTCCTTTCTCTATCTAGTTTCAAGTTTATGAGACTTGGTTGCCTTTGTGTCTATATTGTTCTAGGGCTATGTTTATCTCACATGCATGCATGTTGATGATATGGGGTGTGTGCCCTAATTCTTTACATGTCCTTGTGTGGCACAATCTTTATGTTTTATTAATGGGAAGTATTCTTTTGTTATCATATGATTTTAATTACTTTTCTATTGATACCCATTTGGGTGGTCCTTATCCTTTCATTGAGAAGCCTTTTTATATTGATGTCCTTTATTCCATATATTGCTCAATTTCCTATTTAGTATGCACATACCAGCCTTTGTTGACATCATCTATTTTCTCTTCTTATTGGGGTATGCTTCCAACCCTAGGTGAAGGACTTGGATGATAAGGCATGAAATTTTGGACTAGCTTAAGGAGTTAAAGCTTTGAGATAAAGTTGTTATGGTTTATATTTCCCTCTACTAGATCCTTATGTTGAGTGATACATGTAAACCCTTTGTGGAAGATTGATGTTCTTTTGTAACCTTGTGATAAATTGAATATAGTCAACATTATTATTCCACTGCTATACTTTGGTTATTTTGAATACCATTTATTGAAGTTTGAAAAATTTGTACAGATTCTAGCATACCTTTGAGTGTGTTTGGAATGGATGTTTTATTCTTCAAATTTTTAGTAACGGGGTGATCCCACCTCTTTATAGTTGTACACTCAATATTAACACCACCACCCTAGAAAAGACAAATCAATCATGTCACAAAAATATGTTATTACATTTACATAGAGAGAAAACTCAAAGCTACATGTGATTGTTGATACCAAGTCATTATTTGGGAAACAGAGTTCTTCAACCATTGACTATTTCAATAAGCTCTTTAAGCTTCTCCTGAAATGGGAAATAATAATTACAAAGATATCTCTAAATAATAATTTTAACCAACCATTCAAAATTAATTTAAATCCAACATACATCCTTCACATTTCTTTCCTCAAATAGCACTCCATATCTAATTCAGGCAGCTTTTCCTTTATGTCCTATCTCTTTGTGGCCAATTTCAATACTTCAAATCCTAGCTTTTTTTGTAGGATTTAAAACTTGCAAATAAGCTTCATGGGTCAGCTTATCAACATGTCTAGGATCTGATTCTTCTTGGTTTGCTACTTGGTTTTCCACAATATTAGAGATTTCATGTTGTAATTAAGTGTATCTCATTTCTCAAACTTATATGCATATCTATGTTCAAAATCCATGCATTAAAATAAAAGTTTTATTTACCTAGACCTTTATGATAAGTTTTTTATTAGATTCACTGTTTCACATGTGATATGATTGTATTTCTCAAGAATGAGAATCACACCAATCTTCAATGTTCTGAATAATTCATGTAATTTCTTCCTCAACATAAAGAACCAACGATTACATTCATGATCTAAAAATTTTTCAATTATGTTGATATATTCACAATTTATATACAATACTAAGTTTAGACATGCCTCACTTTTCAATTGTCTGAAGGAATATTTTCTAACTTAATTTACCTTTCTTACTTATCTTACTTTCCATTCGATCATTTCATTTAGTTATGAAAATTCTAAAAGTATTACTAGGACTAAGAGATAAATATTCCCCCAACAACACGGGTGAATGCCAAAGAATTAATTGGGGGTAAATCAAGAAATGCTTGTCTATTTTCTTTGAGCTTGAGTCCCTTAATTTTGACCATCCGCATTTCTCCAACCATACACTTGTAGTTGAAGTTATATACTCATTTATGCAAAAAATGATTATATGCAAATTTATTGTTAGTTACATTTCGATTAAATCTTTAAAAAGGATTAATTAAATGTACTTCCACATCTAACTACATTAAGTATATTTGCAATTTATTAGGCTAGTTTAAAAGCTACATCATTAAATTATACACATTTAAGAAATTATCTAAAATTTTATAAAAAAAAGTCAAGATATACTTCGTAAAATACATTCAATATATACCTTGAAACACTATAACATAATTGTCTTTGAATTAATAGTATACTTAACGTACACATGTGTACTTATTAGAAACTAGAAATGTAGCAAAGTCAGGTGTCGATAAACTGCTTAGTTTGCTTCTACACCCGACCGATCCCTTTTTGGGAGCCATATTAACTCTATGTTTTCTAGAAATGGGAGATGATTATGAATTACTGTAAGGACCCTAACCTTCGTTTTGGGCTTACCCTATTTGCTTTGCCTAAACCTTATGCTTAGATGCTTGCTAATCACCTCAAATGGTGATTAGGGTTTGTTTGTGCTTTGTTGAGAGTTGGAGGTGCAACTTGCAAATTATCCAGGTTTTAGGGTTGATGAGCAAGTCTGTCACCTTGAGATATGTTTTCTCTCTTCTTTCATCCTCTAGGGTTGAGAGGATGAGTTTGTCTTGTTGCTTGAGTAGTCTCGGGCCTTGATGAGCCTTGATGGGCCTTGCTTTGCTTTGCTTTGCCTTGATAAGGGTTTGTATCATGCATAGGAGATATTGCAGCTATGTGTCGCCCATAGGGTTGTGTCACCCACGGATGTGTCACCCAGAGGTGTGTCGACCTGTGGGGTGTGTCGCCCATGTGACCATCTTGACCTTGCCTTGGTTGTGTCACCATACCTTGGACAAGTGGCCGATCCTTTGTTAGTTGGTGGCATGACATGTGCATGAGGTTTTTCAAGGTGGCATGGCTTTGGACAAGTGTCCCTAGGTTGGAAGAAACCTTGCCTTAGTTTCCTCTTCACCCTCTTCTATATATGCCTCTCCATTCTCTTACTTGGGATCCCTTTTAGCTCCTTAGTTGCCTTCCCTTTTCCTTGGCGGACGATACCCCTCTTTGGTGGATCTTGGTGGCCGATCTACTTGGTGGAGTATCCTTCTTCTTATTCCTCTAGGTGGTGGTCGAACCCTAGAAGGGTCTTGCTTCCTTGGTAAGCATCTCCTCTCTCTCCTTAGCACCTTCTTATCCTTCTTGCTTATTCTTCGGCCATGGTGGTTATGAGCTTTGCTTCTCTTCTTGTGGTGGTCGAAGGTGGGGTGCTTTGGAGCTAAGAGCTTAAATTTAGTGCTTGGAGCTTCAGAGATTGAGGATCTTGCTTGAGGCGGGTTACATAACTCCTAACCCTAGCTATACTACCTTCCTTTATGTTGCATGTTCATATATGATCTCGATCAGCCTTGCGTCTTATTGGATATGTTTCTTGCTCTAGTTTGTACCTTTAATCTTGTTGGACTTAGTGGTTATGATGTTGATAGTTGTATGACCTTGCACCTTGTTGGCTGAACCTATGGATTAGGTTTTCCTTGGGGCAATACCCCTTTCTCTCCTTGGCTTTGATAAGTGAGTTGGAGCTCTAGTGGTGTAGGCAAAACCCCTCTCTTCCTTAGTCGTTGAGAAGTGAGTCTATATTCTAGTTGTTTGGGCAATACCCTACTCTCACCATGGATTTGAGAGGTGAGCCTTTGGTTGTTGATGACCTAGTTGAGGTTGAAGGGTTGACTAATTTGGATGATCCATCTTGATGCTCGATATTTGATGGAGGTTGTGTAAAACTCCTCTCTCTTAATTGTTGAGAGGTGAGCCAACTCTCTTGATCTATTAGGGTTTGATGATGTTGGTCTTGAGGTTGAAGATGACCAAACTGATGTGGTTCTTGTGCCCTTGAACGATACCCTTTTTGGTTCTTTGCACGATACCTCTCATCTAGGGTTTGTCTTGGATGATATGCTTAGTTGGGTTGTGTTAACCTTGTTGCCCGATATGGTACTTGGGTGATGAACCCAAGATAGATGCCCTAGTGTTGATTGATATGTTATGCCTACCTTAGTTGGACGATAGGCCCCTGGGCGCCATGGTAGGTGACCAACATGTGATGCCCACATGATGCTCGATATCATCCACCCTAGAGTGTTGGAAGTGTGTAGGTGTGCCTAGCTTGGGGCAACACCAGGGTCAAGTGCATGGTCGATACCTCATTTGGAGGTGTGTTACCCTTTGACCGATCTGCCTTGCCCATCACATGTCTCCTTTTGGTCAGTTACTCATCATGAGTAGGTTCTTGATAGCTTGGATAGATCTAGAGTTAAGAGTTAGGATGATAAATGTTTTGAGCATGGATGGTGCTTTGGATGATACAAGTTGAAGGGTTGAGTCTTGGTTGTTATGTGGACCCCAACCCTAGTTGGATGATAGGGTGTGTTGGGCAACATGGTGGAGGGCAGTAGAATCCCTTAGGCATCATGAAGAGCTTGTTGGGAGTTAGGGTTTGCTCTTGGCCGACATGACCTTGGGCATCATGGTCTTGGCCGATATGGCCATAGATGATATGGTGATGAGGATGGCCGATAAGTAACCCTAACCCTAGTGGATGATAGGTGAGTGTGTCCTTGTGCACGATACACCCCTTGGATCAGGTTGCACGATATTGGTCCTGGTCTACTCGTGACCCTTGAACAAGTGTGCACGACATGATGATGTGATGAGGGATGATATGTGTGGCTAAGTGCCCTAGCCGATAGGCTTTTAGTGAGGGATGTTACCTTGCCTGATATCCCTTTGCGTGAGGGATGGCGCTACCTGCCACACCTATAGTAAGGGTAGATGGTACCTTCGGTGAGGGTTATTCTTAACACAAAAAACCTAAGTTGATGATTTGTTATCTTGAAACCGCACCTATGTTGATGATGCAATATGGATGATAGGTTGTGAACCGTGATATGTTTGATACTTGAATATGATGCTACATAATATGATAAGACACATGTTTGTGTTTATAAGATAAAGGCATAGTGATTGCTCATGGTTTGATTACAATAATGTAATTTTCCTACAGATATAGCTTTGTGCTTCATGTAGCTATGATCATGGATGTTGTTCCAATCATGTGCATCCTCAAGCTTAATAGCATGATAATCATACATATCTATGTTTGGTGATTCAGTTATCTCTCTTGATATGCATACTAACCATGCAGGTGAATCAAGTGAATTCATAGCCAGGTAAGAGCTATGAGGTGTATGTGTTTTGTATAACACTCAATGATGATAATCCTTGTTGATAAAGTAACATGTATCACCAGTATGATGTGAAAGGTATGTCGACCTGATAAAGGCTGAGTGCGTAGTTGAGGTGTTATCCTTTGATGTTGAGATAAGGGATTGCTATCCCATGGTGAAGATGTAAGCCTTGAGAGGCAGTGGCATTTTGTGATGAGGGATTGAGATCCCATGGTAATAATGCAACTCAATGTTGTTATGTTTTATAACTTGGTTGCCTCAACAATCCACTTAAAATATACTAATTTATTACAGTGGAACATTTCATGTAGTTTGCCATGGCCATAGATCCATCATCGTCAGTAGCAGGTGATGGTGAAATAGGTTTATCCTGCGGGACTACCTGGAGCGCATATTGTTGAATATGCGGGGTTTCTCCTAGATAAAAATAGGAGGATTAGAGTGCAACTGTGGTTGTGGACTCAAGATGTCTATAAGAGCATGGTGATCAGGCCCATGGATCAGTGTAAAGGAGCATGAATGTGTTCATGGCTTAGGATCACGATGAATAGGCTCATGGATCATGATAAAAAGGGTAGACTGTGTTAGCTAACCCTGTGGCTGAGGCCACTCAAGCAAGAGACTGCGGTCCTACTTTGGTTTTCATACACTAACCATGAAGAGGTGAGGTCATGGAGTCTGGCTCTCCCAATGACCTTGTATGGCACCGGTTTTGGGCTTTGCAACCAAAGGTTGGATTTGAGCGGGACAGCTCACTTCCTCAGGGCATAATAAATCGTAATCCGGCTGTATAGAATACATTGCTAAAGGCAAAACACGGAACATTGGTTGAGGCCTTGCTTATATAGCTGATCTCGTTATACCTTGTAGTTATTTATATGATCCTTATACTTTGTGATAAGTTATTATAAAGCTTATCTTGTAAATCTTGTTCCATAAAGAAATACTTGGTTATATGCCTCCTGGATATTTGGTAAGATTGTTCATAAAAAAAGTTCTACTCAGGATGCTGCTCTTATGATCTGCTGATATCACTTATCTGATTTACCTACTTTTCCTGAAGTTTTATAGTTTCGACGGGGAGTTATGTTTCACATTGGGACTGTGTATCTCACCCTGTTAGTTTACAAACTTTTTAGGTGATCGTGCTAGACGTGGTGGTGGTCGTGAGGTTGCGGCTGAGCAGTAAGAAGAGCAGTAGGAGGCAAGAGATGGATATGTTGCTATTTTAGTTGTTTTGTTGTAGAGTCCTAGAGTCATCCATATACTCTTATGTCCTCGGAGGTGTTTTGATAATGTTTTACGATGTATAGCTGATGTAGCTTTGTATATCCTGCTGTTGGCCTTACGTGGCTTGTTATGTATGTATAAATATGTGATGAACTCTTGTGCTGATAGGACAGTTGTTTCCTATAAGCTGTGGACATATATCAAGGCTTGCAAATGTTTATATAGCATGTTTCCTTACAGGATGAGGATCTGGATGTAATAGTGTCTTTGTTCATCTGCTTTCTGCAATCAGTTTTAATTAACCTGTGTTTTTGGTAATATGTGGTTTATGATGTTTCTGCACGTGTTCGTGTGGCATTTCGTTGTCTGTGTGATAACGGGATGTGTCACCACAAGTTTGGTATCAGAGCTCTAGGTTCGCTGAGTCTACAGGGATCTAGGACTAGGGTGTGTCTGTTCTTGTGAGTTTTCTAGATTTTCTTACAATAACCTTCTGCCCTCAGTGGAAGATAAAGCTTAAAGATGTCTGGAAACCATGAAAAACATGCTGTCGAGAGCAATGATGCTGCATCAGTTGATGAAGCAAGAGTGCAGGCACATGAAGATAGGGTGCCTGAGGTCCCCAACTTGACCCAGTCATTCTTGAAAACCATGCTTATCAGTATTTTATGGGGCAGTTGATGGCTAAAATGGATCACATGGTGGATAGATTTCCTGTGCCTCCACCAAGAGTACAAGCTCCCCATGGTGAATCTTTGGGCATTGGGAAGACCTTTGAACGGCTTTGACGAGTCAGAGCTTCGGATTATGCTGGAACGGTTGATCCAGTGGATGCAAATCTATGGCTGAAAGGTCTTGAGAAGGCCTTCCGAATCCTTGACATCCCCGAAGCAGCCAAAGTTAAACACATTGTCTACCTTCTGAAAGGTAGTGCTGGCAACTGGTGGGCCATCTAGGAGGAGAAGCGACCCGGTGAGGTGATCTGTTGGGATGTTTTTCGACAAGAGTTCATCAGCCGATACTTCTCAAAGATGTATTTGGACGAGAAGATCAACCAGTTTGAGCGTCTGCGCCAAGGATCATTGAGCATCACCGACTATGAAGCCAAGTTTATGGACCTTTTAAGGTTTTGTCCTCACATGGCGGCAACAGATGATGAGCGGATCAAGCGGTAAAGGTTTGAGTGTCGAGCTGTTGACACGTGCTATTGCTTTGGAGAATCGAGAGCAATTTTCCACATTTGTTGAGTTTGTCTGAAGGATTGAACGGTCAGTCTGAGAGAAGAGGGAGACTATGACCAAGAAAAGGCTTGCTCAGTTTCAGAAACAGAGGTTTGATAACCACAAGAAGTTGAGGTTTTTTGCACCTTTTGTGAGACAAGGTTCTAGTGCACCATCATAGTGGTCACCAAGTAAAGGAAGAGGGTGTGGGTATTCGCCGTCCAAAGCTTACAACACAGCTTTATTAGAAGTGACAGGGCCATCTAGGTTGTAGTTAGGGGATAGGTCATGCTATCTCTGTGGGCAAATCGGACATTTGAGGACAAATTGCCTAAGGAAAGATGTCGAAGTGACACAAAAACCGAGGCAGAATCAATAGGGGTCACATAGACAGCAATCTAATGGTAACAGAGGGTGAGGATGCAGTCAAGCATCAAAAGCTGGATCATCTGCCCAAGGAATCAAAGGACGTGGACAGCAAGCAACGACTCGATTCTATTCTATGAGTCAGTCAGAAGTGATAGTCAACCCGCGAGTAGTGGTAGGTCAGATGGATTTATTTCATTCTGATTTTTCTTCTTTGTGCTTTATATCTATTCTGGTTGATCGGGTGCTACACACTCTTTTATTGCATGTAGTATGCTTGATAGTTGTCTTTTACCTGTTAGTTGTAAGAAGGATAGCTTGTTTTTAGAAACCCCTCTTCATTGTTTCTCGATGCTTCGAGAGGTGTGTCCATCTTGTGTTTTATCCTTTTTGGGACACAATATACAAGTGGATCTTATACCACTTGATATGCATTGATTCGACATGATCCTTGGGATGTATACCTTAGAAAAGTATAAGGTTGTGTTGAGGTGTGATTCCAAGCAAGCCGTGTTTGTTGACGATGGTGAGAAGTGGATCTTCCAGGGAGATAGGAATATTCTTCTGACATGTTTAGTATCAACTATGGTGGTAGAGAAGTTTCTATGGCAAGGATGTAAGGCGTTCTTATCTCACGTTGTAGATACCAAGGCAAAAGGGTCCTAGCCTTGAGGAGGTGCTTGTTATCTGAGAGTTTGCAGATGTGTTTCCCGGTGTTCCCCCACCTTGAGAGATTGACTTTGAGATCAATTTGGTTCCAGGAACATAGCCAGTTGCTCAGTCACCATACAGGATGGCTCCAGCTGAGATGGCAGTGTTGAAAAAGCAGTTACAGGAGTTGTTGGATAAAGGTTTCATCAAACTGAGAACATCTTCGTGGGGTTCTTCTGTCCTATTCGTAAAGAAGAAGGATGGATCGATGCGTTTGTGCATATATTACCGATAGTTGAACAAAGTTACGATCAAGAACAAGTACCAGTTGCCGAGGATAGACGATCTGTTTGATCAGTTATGTGGTGCTACAGTGCTCTCGAAGATCGATCTACAGTCTGGATATCATCAGTTAAGAATTAAGGTGGATGACATACCAAAGTCAGCTTTCAGGATGAGTATGGTCACTTTGAGTTTGTGGTTATGTCGTTTGGGCTAACCAATGTGCCTGCTGCCTTCATGGATCTGATGAATAGGGTGTTCTGTCCATTTCTAGATCAGTTTTTTGTAGTTTTTATAGATGACATTCTGATCTATAGTCTGGATAATCAGGAGCATGAACAACATCTTCGACAAGCATTGACTCTTCTTCTCCAACACCGGTTGTATGCCAAGTTTAGTAAGTGTGAGTTCTGGTTGAAAGAAATGACTTTATTAGGTCATGTGATATCTACAGAAGGAGTCAGAGTGGACCCAAAGAAGGTGGAGTCAGTTACAGACTGGGAGCAACCAAAGACGCTGATATAAGTTTGTAGTTTTCTGGGTTTAGCAGGATACTACTGGAGGTTTATAAGGAACTTCAATGTGATCATGTTACCGTTGACAAAAATAACCAGGAAGGATGTACCTTTTGTTTGAGATGATCGTTATCAGCAAGCTTTCCAAAGTTTGAAGAAGAAACTGACTAGTGCTCCAGTGTTGGTGCTGCTAGAGCCTGGGAAAGGCTATGTTGTTTTCTACGATGCTTCCAACAAAGGCTTAGGTTGTGTGCTGATGCAGGAAGATCATGTGGTTTCTTTTGCTTCACGACATCTTAAGAAACATGAGGAGAATTATCTGACACATGGTTTGGAGCTGGTAGCGGTGGTCCATGCGTTAAACATTTAGAGATACTATCTTTATGGGGAAGTGTGTCAAATCTTTACAGATCATAAGAACTTGAAGTACAACTTCTCACAGAGTGAGCTGAACATGCGACAATGTCGCTGGATGGAGCTGATCAATGATTATGATTGCACCATTGAGTATCATCCTGGAACATGATAACTGATGAGCTTAGCAGAAAGTCTTCTTCTTCTCTCTCTATGAGGAAGGTACAGTTGAGTTCATTGGTATGTCATAGGTGGGATATGTTTGTCTCTTTGTGATAGATGAACGTACAGCTGGAAGTCTCCTTGTTAGCAGGATTGTTGGCACAGATGCAAGTAAAGCCTATGTTGAGACAGCAGATCAAAGACGCACAGCAGGCAGATGCTTCAATTCAGTTGATCAAATCCGAGTTTGGCAGTGAAAAGCGTGACGGGTTCCATGAGTCTGAGGATGGACTAGTTTGCTATCATGGTAGGATGGTGGTCCCCGATGTTGATGATTTGAGGAGGTTAGTGCTCGAGGAAGCACACACATCGAGGTATGCCATGCATCTAGGTGTCACCAAGATGTATCATAATCTGAAGGACTTGTATTGGTGGCCTGGCTTAAAGAAGGATGTAACCGAGTTCATGGTAAGGTGTGTGGTATGTCAGTAGGTTAAGGATGAGCATCAGAAGCCGGCAGGTACATCGCAACCCATGTCGATAACACAATAGAAATGGGATCATATAACCATGGATTTTGTAGTTGGTCTGCCAAGGACAACTAAGAATTATGATTCCATCTGGGTGATAGTGGACAGATTGACAAAATCTACTCATTTCATACATGTGAAGACAACATATACAGTAGAGAAGCTTGCTCAGGTGTATGTAGATGAGATAGTGCATTTGCACAGTGTGCCCGCAACGATAGTCTGTGACAGAGGACCCCAGTTCACAAGTCATTTTTGGGAACAGTTGCACAAAGCGTTGGGAACGTAGTTGAGGTTCAATACTGCTTTCCACCCACAGATAGATGGACAGTCTGAAAGGACTATTCAGACTTTGGAGGATCTTCTCTGAGCTTGTATTTTGCAGTTCCTAGGTAGTTGGGACGTACATCTCAGTTTGATCGAGTTCGTCTACAACAATAGTTATTAGTGGAGCATCAACATGACTCCTTATGAGGCTTTATATGGCAGGATGTGCAGATCTCCTCTATGTTGGTATGAGTCTGGTGAGTATCAGCTTTTGGGTCCTGAGTTAGTGCAACAGACAATAGAGAAGATCAAAGTATTACAACAACAGTTGAAGGCGGCACAGTACAGACAGAAGTCATATGTAGATAATTGTCGACGACCCCTAGAGTTCCAGGTGGGAGACAAAGTGTATCTCAAGGTCTCACCTTGGAAAGGAATGCTAAGGTTTGGACGAAAAGGCAAGTTGGCACCCAGGTATATGGGGCCATATCTAGTAATAGCACGTGTTGGTAAGGTAGCTTACAAGTTAGAACTGCCACCAGAGTTGCACAAGTTACATACGGTGTTCCATGTCAATATGATGAAGGAAAGTCATCCAGACACAGGGACAATAATACATACAGTTGAGGTTGAGCTTGATGAAGATGTGACCTATGAGGAAGGTCCAGTGATGATTCTTGACAAACGTGTGAAGAAGTTAAAGAGGAAGGACTTGGTGCTTGTGAAGGTTCTTTGGCATCATCGTGGCATTGAGGAAGCCACGTGGGAGGTCGAGGAAGAGATGAGGAGGAAGTATCCCTTGCTTTTCTCTTCAGATTTTGGGGGCGAAATCCCTAGCTATGATCATGGATGTTGTTACAATCATGTCCATCCTCAAGCTTAATAGCATGATAATCATAAAGATATATGTTTGGTGATTCAGTTATCTCTCTTGATATGCATACTAACCATGCAGGTGAATCAAATGAATTCATAGACAGGTAAGAGCTATGAGGTGTATGTGTTCTGTATAACACTCAATGATGAAAATCCTTATTGATAAAGTAACATGTATCACCAGTATGATGTGAAAGGTCTGTCGACCTGATAAAGGCTGAGTGCCTAGTTGAGGTGTTATCCTTTGATGTTGTGATAAGGGATTGCTATCCCATGGTGATGATGTAAGCCTTGAGAGGCAGTGGCATTCTGTGATGAGGGATTTAGATCCCATGGTAATAATGTAACTCAATGTTTTTATGTTTTATAACTTGGTTGCCTCAACAATCCACTGAAAATATACTAATTAATTACAGTGGAACATTTCATGTAGTTTTCCCTGGCTATAGATCCATCATCGCCAGTAGCAGGTGATGGTGAAACAGGTTTATCCTGTGGGATTACCTGGAGCACATATTGTTGAATATGTGGGGTTTCTCCTAGACGAAAATAGGAGGATTAGAGTGCAACTGCAGTTGTGGACTCAATATGTGTATAAGAGCATGGTGATCAGGCCCATGGTTCAGTGTAAAGGAGCATGAATGCGTTCATGGCTCAGGAACATGGTGAATAGGCCCGTGGCTCATGATAAAAAGGGTAGACTGTGTGAGATAACCCTGTGGATGAGGCCACTCAAGTAAGAGACTACGGTCCTGCTTTGGTTTTTGTACACTAACCACAAAGAGGTGAGGTCATGGAGTTCGGCTCTCCCAATGACCTTGTATGGCACCGGTTTTGGGCTTCGCATCCAAATGTTGGATTTGAGCGGGACAGCTCACTTCCTCAAGGCATAATAAATCATAATACAGCCTTATAGAATACATTGCTGAAGGCAAAACATAGAACATTGGTTGAGGCGTTGCTTATATAGCTGATCTCGTTATACCTTGCAGTTATTTGTACGATCCTTATACTTTGTGATAAGTTCTTATAAAGATGATCTTTTCAATCATGTTCCATAAAGAAATACTTGGTTATATGCCTCCTGGATATCTGGTAAGATTGTTCATAAAATAAGTTCTGCTCAGGATGCTTCTCTTATGATCTGCTGATTTCAGTTATCCGCTTTACCTGCTTTTCCTGAAGTTTTATAGTTTCAACGGGGAGTTATGTTTCTCATTGGGACTGTGTGTCTCACCTCGTTGGTTTACAACCTTTTTAGGTGATCGTGCTAGATGTGGTGGTGGTCGTGAGGTTGCGTTCGAGCAGTAAGAAGAGCAGTAGGAGGCAAGAGATGGATATGGTGTTGTTTTGGTTGTTTTGTAGTAGAGTCCTAGAGTCATCCTTGTACTCTCAGGTCCTCATGGGTATTTTGATGATGTTTTATGATGTATAGCTGATGTAGCTTTGTATATCCTGATGTTGGCCTTACGTGGCTTGTTATGTATGTATAAACAGGTGATGAACTCTTGTGCTGACAGGACAGCTGTTTCCTATAAGTTGTGGACATATATCAAGGCATGTAAATATTTATATAGCATGTTTCCTTGCAGGATGAGGATCTGGATGTAATAGTTTCTTTGTTTATCTGCTTTCCGCAATCAGTTATAATTAACTCATGTTTTTGGTAATATGTGGTTTATGATGTTTCCGTACGTGTTCGCGTGGCATTTCGTTGTCTGTGTGATAACGGGATGTGTCACCACAATTACAATTCTATATTTATGTTTTTCTAGCTAGTAATCAAATAGAAACGAGGAAGAAACTCAAGAAAATCAACTTCTCTGAGTTTTATGTGATAACGAGATGTGTCACCACAATTACAATTCTATATTTATGTTTATGATGTTTTGTATGTTCCTATCTTTTTTTTTTATTTTTTTTTGGAAGAAAACTCCACAACACCATGTTCATTCAATAAAGAATATTTTTGAGACCATTTTTTTTCTTTAAACTGATTATCTTATATTACCTTAAGTATATGTCACTCTTGTTTGGTATCCCTTTATTATAACTTTGATTTGTATATAACATACATGTTTGACATGTATTGGGTATTCTTAGTTAAAGTTTTCAAATGATGGGAACCCTTACTATGAGTAATTTGAGTTTCAATGGAAACAATAATATAAATAAAGCAACCTATGCTTGTTATCTAAAAAGTTAACGCACTTCCAGGTTTTCAGACAACAGCTAGAGCTTAGAAATTGTTAATGTTATAAATGGACCCTCCTAGGTTGCTAAGTGATGTCAGATATTTGTCATAATGTTTTACCCTTAGTTGACTAACTAATCACTAATCAACATACAAGTTTATGGTCAAATGAGATCTTTCTGTGCATCACTATTTGGGAATTATCATATGATTAATCATTGGTAAGATAGAAAGAAAAGGTGCACTGACAGTGGGAATTTATTTATGGTTGAAAGATTAATAATAAACAAACTCTTTGTACAAAACTCTCCAACTTGAAATATCTCCTTAAATGTTGAAGATAAATATTACGTATAGATTGCAGCGGATAAAAAAATATTTGGTTGGATTTAATTTGACTTGATTTAAGTCTTCTAAAATGTGAACATTCAGGAAAGGTCAATAAAATTGGGACTTATCAGTTAGTATCCTATTTGTTGAAGACAGTTTGGCCACAAAATTATCATCTAAGCTTAGTGAAAATGAACCAACCCATAATGGTTAGTGTTAGGTTGAATCATCTTTCTTTATCATATAAGGGGTCATTCAACCGCCATCATTTGAATCGCCAATATTTATACACATATTAAGTATGTTTAGTAGATAGAATACCGAGCAACATTTGGTCTGGTATTCATATCATAAACTTTGGTGAGATTTCAAATCATGCCATGCATGATGGCATTTAAAAATGATGTATCCAACTAATAATTTAACTTTTTGTGTATGCAACTTGTTGTTCTGGACAATAGAATTTATTAGCTACTCGATCCGTAGTGGTTCCAGAATCATTGATAAACTGCATTGAAATACTAGGAGTCACAATTATGGGGAACAAATGGACCCTAAAGGTTTTCATAACTACCATCATTGGTAAAGCAACGAGCCAAACAACCCCCTAAATTTGGTATTATTTACTTTTTGGAAGAGAGGTATGATGCCGATTTTAGGGATGAGTTTGCCATTGGTATTCTAATTGACAAGTAGAGTAGAAGTACGCATAATCCTATTGAATAGGTTGGGAAACATCAACGGAAACTTACCAAGTGGAAGCCTCTGATTCGATCAGGATTTGGATGGGGTCGCAGTGGTCTTGTGATATGTCTAAGAAAATAAGACTGTCGCCCAAGGAGAAATACAACACCCTAAGAATGAGCCCTCATTAGAGGCAACAAGCAGAGTTGATGCGGGGTCAACCCTCAGTGTAATAGAGGATGGATCCCTTTGAGTGCGGCGGCAATTGATAATCAGTGACAATTGTGAGAGGAGTAGGGGGAGGCAGAGAGTGCTACCAAACAGAGCATATGTAGGTTTATTTTGGGCTTTTATATTTAGATAGTCAATGAATACTTAGGCATGGAGGGAAAGTATTACTGGATGGTAGGAAATCCTTACCAACTATTTTTCACAGAATGAAGGGTGAATAATGAAGTTGTGAGGGATTAGTGTCCCTAAAAAATGTCTACTTATGCTAAAAACACGCTTGACGGATGCAGTCTTGTATTTGAGGGGTGAGTCCTCACAAATAGACTTTGGTATTCACATTTCTTAGTTCCTCATAGATGTTCTTGAATAATTGCCCATTTTTTTGTAGTGATGGTCACTACACTTTGTTGGTTTCATGATTGTTTAGCAATGATAATGATGCTTAATGTAACATCCCTGACCTAGGTTATGGCTTAACCCTAGAAGTTTTTCTTAAGTAAGTTGTTTACAAACTTGTTTTAATATTTTGAAAAGTAATTAAGACTCTTTTAGAGTTTAACATTCAAGTTTGAGCTTATTTGCAAACTGTTTGTGCATTATATGATAGTTTGGGAATAAAGTGTCATTTACCCAAGATGAGGGGTTATATTGCAAAATGTCACATGTTGAATGTACCTCACGTGTTTTAGAATCATAAGAGAGAGAATGATGTTAAAGGATTTCTTGTGGAAAGCCTAAATTTCAAGTTGCATCTTGTTTGAATTATGTCAGTGCATTGTGCACCAATTTTGGTACAAATTATAACTTACCCAAAATGTAGGGTTGATATGCAAATTACCACCTCTAGAGTGTCCCTACTCCCTCCTAGTATCATGTAGAGTAGAAAGAAAGAAGGAGACACCATGTTTGAATAAATTATGAATGATGGTACTCTTGGTAATGAAATGACTAACAAAGGGGGTTGAATATGAAACCCTACCTTGAGATGTATCAAGTTGAAAAGCTTATATATGAGTGCCTATCGGACAAGGATCCATAGGACAAGCCTCATATCATTTTGTGGACTCTTAGCAAAGGCCATGTCGTGCAAAGCACCTCAAGGAGGTGAGGTGTTTTGGGTTACAACTTCCTTCGAAAAGTTGTATCGGGTTGTGAATAAAGTGGTGATATAATTGATATATTTTATTCAAAGGGATAAGTAATGGACGAAATTCATCCCTAGATTATCCTCAAGTGTTTTGAATTTCAAGATAAATGTTTATGCCAGCATGTACATGTGTCATCCATGCATGGACACATGGCACCTACTAGCTCAAATTGATGACACCTCATTTTTATACTCCTTCATGAACAACAAGTATATATACCCCTAGTTTCACCCTTTAGTGAAATTTTTTTACTCTTACTACCCTCCTTCCCTAAGGTATTGTGCATAGAGTTATTCTATCGTGCATGAGTGAAAAGATATCGTGCATAGGTCCTTGGGTATCGCCCATAGCAAGAGCATATCGGCCAAGTAGGGTGATATCAGCCATATGGGGTGATATCGGCCATAGTGAAGAGTTTTGATCCCAAGTGAGTGGCATATCGTGAAAGTGAGTGGCATATCATGCATGAGTGGTGGCATATCGTGCAAGAGCACTAGGGTGTCATGCAAAGGTGTTAAGGAGCAAGAAGGAGCTCATGCTTAACCCTAAGGTGAGGACATGATCATCTTCAACCTTGGATTGAAGCAAGATTTTAGGGTTTTGTTCTTCTTTTCTTTTCTTCTTCACCAATTGTTTATACATGGTGATTCTTTTCATATATACGAGTTGTGAAGTCCATCTTCAATCTTGGGAAGTGAGGCTTTGGAGCTTGGAGTTTTGAAGTTGTTCTTGAGGCGGGTTATATAACTTAAACCCAATCATATTATTATGCACTTTTAATTTTGTCATACTTGTTGATCTACATGCAATTTTGATTTCTCTTGAATAATTGTAGATCCTTTGAGTTCTAAAACACTACAAAAAAATAGTAATTAACTACATTTAATTTAGCTACATTTAATTAAGTATAGTAAATTATGAGTATTCCATACAAATTTTAAATGTGTCAGTGAAATAAGTATAGCTAATATTGACGTTAACTATTTACTACAAAGCGGTTATAATTATCGTCCTAAAGATGCTAATCACAAGTTGTTTAAAAATATGTCTTGCCTGGCTGCCGCCTTTTTTTCATTTTTCTTGTAGCGTGTTTCACAAAAAAATTCCCTCACACCCCTTCTACCGCCCTTCCTCTCCCTATCTCCTCCCTTGTGTTGAGTCATTCCTCCCTCGATTAGCCCTCCTACGACCCCTTCCTCCGTATTTTTCTCTATCATTTTTCTATTTATCTGCATCCCCCTTTTTCTACTCCCATCTTCTCTCCACTCTTGTTTATTATACGGTTCAGACGATAAAAATTTGAACGCATATCCTCATCATAACCCGACTGTATTCTTGGATTCTCTTAGATAGGGGTTTCGTGACCCTGCTTTTGCAACACTACAGGGAGGCAAATAAGGGAAACGGGACGCAGACCCGCCGAAGACGTGGAGACGAAGTTGTTGTCACTGTCTCTTCTGTCGTGATGTTCTTCATCTGACGCAATACTAGAATTTTGGGGAGTCGACTCAGATCTAGCCTCCTTCTTCCTCGCCGGTGTCACTGTAGTGGTTAACTGACCATCCCTAATTTGTCCGGTTACTCTTCTTGGCTTGAAATCAGAAATCGGCTCCTGATGGTTGCGGCTTCCGTCTGGAATTATCAGAGTAGGCTTTTGTGTGCATGGTTATAAGTTTCTACATGGGGAAAATGAAATTTTGCACACTGATATTTTTTTTAATTATGTGATCTGGTTATGATATTGTCTATTTTTATAACCATCATCTATATTCCTTTTCAGGAAAGACCTTCATTCTTGTGTCAATTTCATATATGGAACATGGATATTTTCTTAACATTTAGTCATAAGTGTTGAATTTGAGTACAGTGATGCATATATGGATACATATTGCCTTAACATTTTGTATTAATTGTACTTGTTGTGGACTTTCTCAATCGTCCAAATTTTCATTGGTGTTAGTGTCAATTTAAGAACTTGTTTTATTATGCTTACTATGGACTCTCTTCATGGTCCAGATTTGGCTACTACATATGCATTATGTGTCATTCTTTTATTGTTATTAGTGGAATCCATGTGCCTGTTACTATTTTAGGCATGTTTTTCTTTTCATACAAAACAGGACTTGTCTCTGAAAAGTTGCAAATATAATTGAAGGATAAGCAATCAAGAATGGTACCTGATTTTTTTCCTTCTGGTAAGTTTCATATCTGGAAGACAGTAACTGATGTAATCTATCTCGTTGTTTCTTAGAAAATTCTCCATCAAGAATAGTACCTAACTTTTTCTTTTGGATCAGTGAAATGTGCATGACATATATAATGTTCTTTTTGAGTATCCCAAAATCCTCAATAATTTGTATGCGTAGGTGCCCCAGGGGGCAAAGATAACGATAATATTAAACAATATAGGAGTTGATATTAATCTAGCAAAATCTGTAGGGGGTGATTTCTGCTTCCCTCTTGATATTGTTATTGGGAGAATTCTAGAGTATGGTGATGAAGGCATGCCTCCCACATTCTACAAAACTTAGTTAACTGAATAACACTTGTAAAGGCATTGGAATCTCTGGGTTATATTACAAAATAAATGGTGTCAGAACCTACTATAAGGAATGAGAGACTTGTAACACGGTCAATTTTTTTACTTTAGAGCTGAACAAGTAGCATTAAAAAATTTTGAGAGTGAATGAATGCCAACTAATTATTGTATAAAAAGACGGTCAAACAACGTATGGAAGAATAAGATATTCAAGTTTTTTTCTGAGTGAAAATGATCTTGTATCCATATGTGAACCTATGCACGACATTGCATTATGTAAACCCAATTTTGCAGAGCACACAAAGCTGCACTATTTGTCACAAGAGGAGGGACGCAATCCTAGAAACTTATATTAATTAGCTTTGATCCTTCTTTGAAATAGCAAGCTTTCTTCTAGCAAGAGAAGCTCTCATTTTCCTAGTTCAGACATAAAAAACTTCCAGGTCTTAATCTTCTGGTCAGATTTAAATGTTCAATCCTTAGTTTCCTTCTTTGTATTAAGGTTACGTGAAGACTTCAAGATGTTAGGAAGATAAAAATTAATTCACCACCTACTTTGGAATTGTTGGGAAGCTACAATTAGTTTTCCTTCTGCTCATACGGTCTACTCAGAAATAATAGAAAAGCCAACCTGTGACTTTGAGTTCTTTCCTTCAACTGCTCACCGTATTGTGCATCTTCATAGGATGAGTCATCATCGTATTAATGTTTTATTGTAGGAAAATTAGTCAATAAGTTTGTCTAGTGGACACATTGGAGAAGTTCCATAGGAAATTTTAGAATTCTCATCCAATGGTGAGTCGCATTAATCTGTTGGATCGACTTATAGTATTATAACCATAATTTTCTTATGGCTTATTTGTGTAGATGGTGATATAAGCTACTTCTACTGCTGTTAAAAGCGAAGCTAATAGTGTTGAGGGACTATATTTGATGGTCATTTCTTACATGACACCAACATTGAGCATTTATAAGCATTTCTAGAATGTCTAGTTTGATGTGTTAGTGGCTGCAGGTGAGGAGATGAAGGGGAGGGAAGTGGGATATGGCTCCTTTGACACATGAAGGATCTAGACACGGCAGAGGGTCAGACTCTCCTTCGTCATAGGTTCTTTTGCTTCCCAAGTTATCAACTAAACTAGTTATTTATAGGAAATATCACAACTGTCTTTGCGTTTCAGCTGATATACAAATGCAAGTTGGTGATAAGGGAATATACAATGGAAAATATAGCTTCTTTCCAAAATGATGCCTATTAAGGCATTCAACAACTGATTGGCCAAACCGGTGTCACTTATCATTCCACACTACTAGTGGGGTAGGCTTCGTCATCAAGGACACCAATGGGTGGCATGGGAGAATATGCATTCCATTAGGTATATAATTCCTTCATTCAAACCATTTTTTCATTGTATCATAACATGAAGTATTTTATATTCATTCACAAATTTGAACGGACAACTATGTGATAATTCTTGTCATTGATCTTGTTGTTTTAGTTTACCACTTCAACATTAGTTTTCCTTATATTGGGTTAAATGGTCAGATGGCTTTCCAAAAGATTTGGACATGCTGAATAAATATTTCTCATGCCTTGTAGTCCCTCGGATAAGGAATGATTTTTACGAGTTTTCTATTTCCTTTATTACGTCATGTATTATATTCTTTCCTATTGTGGCAATGGCTCTCAGAGCAGTTGACTTATATGATTCCATATTTTTTCTGTAGCTTTAGTTTTACTATTGTCAGTCCCAATAGTTCTAAACTGCATGATAGTGTTTCATCCATTGATGCTACTTAATTTAGTATCTTATGTGATTATACACTCCATTGTGTCTTGCATTTAGGCTCTTGCTGAGCTTCGGATATTTAGTAGTTTGAACTTGTTCTACATACTATGGTTGTTTTTAAATTACATGCTAACCGTGCTCGAGATTTAATATTTAACCTAAAGCATTGCCACATGTCTTTCTAATCTCCTGGAACTCCTAGTACATAACCAGTCTTCACACTAGCATTGCCTACTACAAGACTTCCTGGTATGGCTACTAATCTTTTTTACCAGTCTACTAAGATGTTGTTCACAATATCTTATGTATACTTATTGCAAGTAATATTGATGTTTGCTCATCTATACTATTAATTAGTATTCTTTCTCCAAACAAATTTTACTCATATAGGTTTTACTATTGAAATAGATAACTTGTGAGATTATTAGTAAGCCTCTATTCAACACAAGAAGCATGTAGATATTATTATGCCTCTATATATTTCAATTTTATTAGGGCAAGCCATAATACTTCACTTCCAAATCAGTAAGGACATGGAATATCATGGTATTAGTGGTATCATGAGGAGTTAGGATTCTCATGTACTTTGGAGATTAATGCGATAGCAGTAATACCCTGCTATTTGGATCAACCGCAGCTTATTTCTTACTGTTTGCCTTGATCAATCTAAGAATTAATAGGGATAGTGCACTAGATACTTAGCATACGACAATTGTCATCCACACTTGGACTTTTTGTATTTTTTCCATGTAGAAGATGAAACTTTTAAGTATAACATAAGCTGATGGAATTTATGTATTTCTTGTCTTATACATAGGAGGTATGACTGAGTAGAGGTTCTCCTCCATCAATTGAAAAAACGTCATAGATCACATTCTTCTTTGGTACGTGGGTTATGAGAAACCATATTGCATTCTAGACTTACTGTCATTATCCAATCTCATATGGTGAACTTCCACATGTCTTTTTAGAGTTTCATGAAATTTAGTTTGCACATACATGTTCGTGATTGTTTTGTTTTTTCATATGGGCATCTGGGTACTCAATTGATTCAACCCAATTTTGAAATGTTTAACTAATAGTTTTTGCCCTGGCCTTGTTCATTCTTGTGCCACTTCCTTTGATCTTCCTACCGGTTGGAGGTTGAGTAGATTTATATGAAGATGGTGGCTCCTCATGCAGAGCTGGCCTATTTGTATCAGTCTTGTTTTGTTTTAATTGATGGCTTCCATCTCCTTTTGGGATGCCTATTATTACTTCGTCTCCATGGGGTTCTGCAATAGCATGGCTTTTGTTTAAAATCCTATGTGACGTTTTGCTATCAGAAACCTGCAACATTGTTGATAGTTATTGTTCTTTTATAACATGCAAATTTGTATAAACAGTTGAGTATCATACCTAGTTAGTTGCTTCATGTTAAGTCTTTTGCAGGGTCTCCATACAAAAGACTAATGTAAGAACTCAAACAAAGTAACCATGTTTTAAGTTGGAAGAGTAGTAGAATTATTTTCAGCCATAGTTAACATGGCATTGAAGTATTTGAGAATACATAACAATAATGGAAGATTTGTGGAGATTATGGCTACAACCCCCCTCCCCCAAAATGCATGTCATTGTGTATGACATATGAACCAGGTAGGCCAACAATGGGTTCCATGGGAGGATATGCAAGGGATTTGTTGATTTGAAGGATCTTACGTCTTATGGTATGTTGTTTCTTCTTATTGTTGTAGCATCTGCAGGGGATTTGTGATGATAAAAGTGTGAACTTATAGCTGAACCAACACGCACAAGCTCCTCAGTCTTCTGCATCTCAACCTAAATTCGTTTGTGATAATCATATTCATACAAAGGTAAATCTTATACATTTGAGAATCTATAATACCACCAGATGAGTTTTGTAGTTTGTTCTAGTTTGCTTTTGAAAATCTGGATCAACATGTTGGCTCTGGTGAAACTGTAAGGCTATAGAATTATATAAACCAAACACTAAGCCTACATGGAGAAGTATACTCTAAGAATTATGTAATTGTGTATACACCATCCACTATTTTAGTATCTGGAGCCTCGTGAGCACCTGATTGGACCCTATCTATTAAAGGAGGTATTAGTCTTCCTCTTGGTCTTATTCACTGGTTACATTTTCTTCACAAAATATGCACCTCTTCAAAGAAGAGCAATCAGAGGTCGTTCTCATGGAACCATGAAAATAGGATTCATAATCAAACTAAGATTTGGTAGTTGCTTGTACCTCATAACTAGTCATTTACTTAAACTAGTACTTCTCCCAAAAGGACTTGCATGTAGTTGCAATTCACTGGATTTAGGGCACTTTGCTTATAGAGTCTCGACAAGGGCTAATTAAATACGCTACTCATTCTAAGAAGTTTGTGATTGACTTGTTGCAATATTTGTCATGAATTCAAGATGTTTGTAGGCTAGCTACCAAAAATAATGTAATCTTTTTTATATGCTTTAGGTACGCAACAGAGAGCCAAAGCTGCGAAACATGTATGGCTACATCTTGTATTTCAACTGCAGCAGGGTTATCTTAACTTGAAAGCTTGTAGGTCTTCTTATCCACCCTTACAACAACCCAAGTTTTAAGTTTATAATTTATTCATTACATCTCAAAGTTGTAATGATTTTGATCTAGATTTCATTACATCTCAAAATTGTAATACTTTTAATTCGTAATTTTAGTTGAGTACAACCTTGAATAAATCAATTCAAGAGATTAGAAGTCGTGGTAACAACATATCAATTCAAGGTATGCTCTCCATTTTTTTACAGGGATCATTGAACAGATAAGAACTTGTTTTCAATTTATTTCTACTAAAATTAGTTTCTTATGTTGTTCTAGACCTTATTTGATTATGAGGATCTTAACACAATAATGAACAAATGTCTAATTCTATACCGATTAGCATCGAGAATTTTTCTAGTAAGTTTCCAGCTATCTGTTTGTGAGATAAAAGTGAATATGATGCCTGCCTTTTCCTTTTATCCTCACATGTCTGGTTGTGTAGTAGGTCGAATGCTTATAATGTTGAGATATGACCATGTAAAGTTTTCCACAGGATATTCTATTTATTTTAAGTTTGTTCCAGCTGATGGCTTATTCTTTCATAGTGCCTGGTTTGCTCAAGTTATCAACTAAATAGATGGAAATTGCTTAGTAATACATGTAGTGAACATGTCCACTCATTAAGTATAATGAATCCCATCACTGACCTCACATGAATTAAGGGCTTGTTCAACTACACTGACAGTAGATATTGGTGTGCGTACTTAGAAAATGCTACTTCTCTATTTTCTTTATTTTCTTTCTCACAACCTTCCTCCTTCATCATTTGTGTTGATGCACCTATACTTCCATCTTGTATCATTAATGTTTATGCACTTGTACTGCCCTCCTTTGTTGTTGGTTTTGCTGCACTTGTATTGCCCTCTGAATCTGAGGGCATAATGCTTAATTGTCTCATGGTGTCATTGTGACCAGCCACATCCAACTGATGCTACTATTAGTGGCTAGAAAGAGTAGTGGTTATTTTTTAACATGTATAAATCATTATATGGAGCAGTCAATGTAGTGATCAAAGTTTCACTCTTGCTATGTGAGATTTGGGTGTGTGCTTGATAGGAACTCTCCATGTAGTCTTGTTTTTTGGGTGATATCTCATATTTCTTATGTGTTGCATTTCAATGATTATGGTCAGCCATTTTGCTTAAAGCCAATTCATATTTTGCTTCATCAAGTCACCTCCTTTTACTGCTTCTCATGCCTAACTATCATCATTCCTTTGACTGTAGCCGCTAGGCAATGTAAAGGTGAACATGAACGAATTATCAGGGGCTCCAAAACTTGGTGGCCTTTGAAATTCATTAAATCCTCCAAAGTTGCAGGAGTCCATACTAAAGGAAAAGAAGAAGTTTGGATCCTCATCATTATCTTTGATGTCTAGAAGATCAACAATTTTAGTACAGATCCGCTCCAAAGTTGAATCTGGCAGTGTCATTACCACAATTTTGCTCATCATTTATTGCTTGACCAGTGGACATGCATGATCCTTTGTTTTCATTAGGAGAAAGAGAAGGAGAGTGACCTTGGAAGAGGGTGACATTCCCAAATAGCTTGTACTTCCGAGAGAAAGTAGTTCCACATGAACATATCCATTTGTCTCTTCCACAATGCTTCTCATGGGTTTTCAGATCAGCAATCATAGAGAATTTCTTGTTGTTGCATCGGCTACAGGTATAGCTCTTGTCATAGTGACTACTTTTGTAATGGTTCTTTACATACATGATTGTCTTTAGGGACTGGAACTTCTTATTATCTTTGAGTATTCTTCTTGCACCCCACAAATGTACAGGAGTACCTCTTTATCAACAGAGGTTTAGAGCTCGAGTCCTGGTTGGGTTTAGCGAGTACAATGGCAGTTTTGTACTCATCTCCATGGCCACGCATGTGCATGCACAAGTTTGCATCCCTCTTGAACCCCTTGCCACAAATCCAAAAAAAGTGGGTGTGAGGGGCAAAAATATCCTCTTTCTCAAGTTGTAGGACTTCATACGAACCAGGAAGGAGATTTTCACATTCCATGTCGTCTTTGCAATCCTTCAAATGGTCATCAGCCTGATTGTGATCAGATCAGTCACCTATACAACCATTATGTACCTTCATAGGTTCATCACATTCTTATGTCTTCGTTTTCTCTTATGAATGGGCCTCACTAAGTTTCAGATTGTTATTTTGGTCCAAGTTAAATGAGAAATTATGTACAACTCCCAACTACCTGAAAGAAGGATTAGTTGGTGATAGAGAAGTTTTATTCAGAGATGGAAGTAGAGAATTAGCGGTGGAAATCAACTATTGTAGTATGGAAGTCAGATCAGGAGTAACATTTTGTTGAATCGGCATGTCAAGGTCATTAGATCCAATTAGGCACTCAGCCTGTCTACCAATAATTGTGTGCAACAAACTTTGAACTCAGTGTATCATTTGATCTAGGAAATCAAGATCACTTAACAAGGCCTTTGGGCCTCAGAGATTTTCCCCTACGTAAAGTCCATTCTGCTCTACAGTCTACAGTAGGCAATGAAAAGAAAAGGAGTCATTCGAGCGCTGTATGATCTATTGATCTATTCACCTACTTTTTCTATGGACCTTCAGTCATGATTCTCACTCCATAGATAACGTGGTATGGAAGTTCTATTCTCAAGTGACATTCGAGCACTGTCTGAACTATCTACAGTCTGTAGTGGATAGATGTAGTCAGAAGAAGATATTGTATATATGTGTCTTTTTTCCATGCATATTGTAAAATAGGGGCCAGGTTAATGTCCTCCCCATGTGTACTCATTGTTCAAATATAAATAAAAGTATCATTGGTAACATTGTAAGAACAACTTGATCTTGATTAACATTCATCTATTTTCTTATTGAAAACCCCTCTGTATTGGCAAGCGACTTACTGGATACATAATGTCTCTCACTACATATGTATGTATAGTACATGGTGTCTTTCAATACACACTAGCTATAATTACATGTGTAGCAAGTGCTAATTTTTTCTATACATGTACTACAAAAACAAATTGTAACCAATGTCATCTCTCCCTACATATCATAGGTACAAATTGAATTGTAGTCATACATTTGGCTACAATGGAAACTACATGTTTATGTGTAAGGACATTTGTTACCTACAATTATGGTTACATATGAATTTGTAGCCAGAGGAATAACTAACTACAACTTTGAAAAATGTAGCCTAAACAATTAGCTACATGGGTATTAGCTATATATTATAAATGTAAGGATAAATATAGACAAAGCTTTTAGCTACAAATTTTGGGTTTTTCGCTACAATTTTTTTTGTAGTTAAAGACCATATTTTTCATAGTGAAAGCTTCATGGGACTGTTGTCCATGACTTATAATATTAAGAACAAGGGTCTAGAGGTTGATGATGATGACATCATCAATATTGGGTGGAAGCACACAAACAAGCACCTCCAACCCGATATGGTAAAGTAACCCTAGATGACTTGGAAACCAATAGGGGTGTGCATTGGTTTGTATAATGGGTTGACAAAGGTTCAACCAGTTGTCTAGCATGTCACTTAACCCATGGTGAAGGGCAGGTCGAAACCATGAAGGTTTGAAGAGGTTTGAGCATAAGGGGCTAACCTGATATAGAGTGAAGCACACACACCTCCAAAATGATATGGTGGAAGAAAGCATGCATACACCTCCAAACCGATATGGTGGAAGCAAGCATACATACACCTCCAAACCGATATGGTGTGAGCAAGCACACACACACCTCCAAACTGATATGGTGAGAGCAAGCATACATACATCTCAAAATCGATATGGTGTGGAAGCACCTTAAATGCAATGTACTTGATGGAGAAACTCATGGAGTGTTTTATATCAAATCATACATTAAGGGGCATGGAATTTAATGAATAATGATTAAGTAGGCTAATGTACCTTGAAGGAAAGGTTGAGCCAACTTAATAAGTATGGAGTAATCAACATCCTAGGGAGGATGAGAGAGAAACTCATACTTGTGTAATAAATATGTAATGTGCATACATTAATGCTTCTAATATGTGTAGGGTATGAATTAGAGTTTGATCCTTTATAATGTGATCTTGAAACACTAATTGATAATAAAGGGAAACCCTAACCCTAATATAGGGTAATGGTATGTGAAACCCTAATTGATAAGAAAGGGAAACCCTAACCCTAATGAGGGAATAGTGGTATTACCCTTGTATTGCATGGTATTGATATGTATTTGATATGACTGTTATCATGTATACTAACCATGTAGGTATTATGAGATGATGAGCATAGCTAGGTATGAGTTATAATGTTTTATATGATAAAGATGCTTAATGGGCCTTGTGAGCCATGTGAATTATTTGTTGCCTAATAAGAGGTAACAATATATTTAATAGGCCTTGTGAGCCATGTGAGATGCTTGTGTAATAAGTATCATGTATACCTTGGTCCTCAGACCTAGAGGTAATAGTTACCTGAAAAGTGGTAACATTGTTTAGTGATGAACTAAGGGTTGAATACCCAGAACTAGTAATCATGATGATGATAATGTTGAGGGATGAGAATTCCCAGTAATGAGATAAGGGATTGAGATCCTAAATGTTATATGTGTTTTAAAGATTTGAAAAGTACTTGATCCATGTATTACACCTTTCTTTGTAGCATGTGTCATAATAATTCATGTTTGAAAACTTGAATGATGCTAAAAGAATACGGTAATGTACTTAATTAATCAAGTGGAATCCTATCATGTAGTTCCCTGACCATAGATCCATCATCGTCAGTAGCTGGTGATGGTGAAACAGGTTTTCCCATGGGATCTCCTGGAGAACGCATATTTTTGAATATGTGGGGGTGATGGGCATGAATATCCTTACGCCCTAATGGAGGAATTGATGTCAGATAAACATTAAATCTCTCAATCCTTCATTATAAATGTCGGGATGGATGTATCAAGAATATCTCGATGATGATGAATGTTGGATCAATGTGAGATAAACATTAAATATCTCAATGTCAAAAGAGTGTAGATGCCTCTGTATCTCAATAGTGAAGTTGCCAGTATATCCTGGAAAGCTATGTAAGCAGTTGACGTAGTCCTGCTTGTGGTCTCGCACTGACTGAGATGGCAGGGGTCTTGGAAGTCGGCTCTTCTATTGACCTTGTATGGTACCGATTTTGACTTCGCAGTGGTTGGTTGGAGTATGAGCGATATACCTCATCTTCTTAGGGCATAAGTGTGATTGTAAAATGTAATCAGTCATGTAGCATATTTGCTTAAGGATGGAATTCGAAAATCATTGGTTGATGTTATATTTCTTATTGCATCTTAAATGGATAGATGTTATACATGTTCTTCATATTCCTTATAAAATGAATAGATGAAATTACTGCTTTATCAAATATAGTTGCAATGTTTTAGAAGATGATATTGTTCTATTCTTCTTAAATAGTGATTAAATCCTTCTTATTAATATAAAAGAATCCTCTGCTCAATTTTAATATTGATTATCTGCAATAATAATATTGTTGGCAGAGATTTATATCTCTTGCTGGGACATGGGTCTCACCCCGTTAGTCACCAACATTTTTAGGTGGACACGGACGAGGAGGTAGGGACCATACAGCAGAGGAAGGACAGCAGCATCAGGGGCAATAGTAACATCTCAGGTTGAGTTATTGTCTGTCGTGTCTTGTAGATATGAGTCCTAAGTGTCGTCTCTATACACTCAGGTCCTTGGAGTTAATACTTAGTGGTTTTATGATCAATCTGAGATTTTGGCTTGTATGCCTTGAGGTTTTATGTTGCTTAAGTATTGTTTGAAAAAGAAACTGTTATATGTAATCCTCGAGATGAGATGGTACATGGTATGTACAATGTGAACCATGATGTATGTTATACTTTCGTTCTCTTCTTAAGAGTTTCCTAGAAATGGATCTCTTTGTAAATGGTTTTAATTTTTAGTGATTTTTGTTAATTCACTGTTTATGGTTATTCCGCAATTATTTACTGGTGATGGTTTTATTTGTTGTCAGATCATCACAAAGTTTTGGTATCAGAGCCTAAGGTTTGCTGAGTCTACAGAGACATAGGATTAAGGTTGTTGAGTCTGTTCTAAGTATCATCCAGTTTATCTGATAGTGACTTCTGCTCATATAGGAGAAGAAGTAAAGCTTAAAGATGGTTGGATCACACGAAGAACATGCTGCTGAAAACAGTGTTGCTGCACCAGGAGGAGGTGTAAGGGATCAGGCTAGAGAGGAACTAATACTTGAGAATCCCCAGCTTGACCAAGCTTCGATAGAAAACTTAGCCTTTCATGCTCTATTTGGACAGTTCATGAACACAATGATGCATATGGCAGATAGGATGCCAGCACCTAGGGCACCAGCTTCCAACAAGGGGCATGGATCTGGTAAGACATTTGAAAAGTTATGTCGGGTAGGAGCCACTGAATATGCTAGTATAGCTAACCCAACATACGCAGATTCATGGCTTACTGAATTGGAGAAAGCCTTTAGAATCCTCAGCATTCCATAAACTGAGAAAGTTAAGCATGTTGTGTACCTGTTAAAAGGAAGTGTTGGCCACTAGTGGGCCATTGAGGAAGAGAAATGACTAGGTGTTGAGGTCGAATGGAGAGAGTTCCGACGTGAGTTTGGCAGTAGATACTTTCCCAAGACTTATCTGGATTAGAAAATCTCGTAGTTTGAGCGGATTAAGCAAGGACCAATGAACATTAGCGAGTATGAAGCTAAATTTATGGAGCTTCTATGGTTTTTTCCACACATGGCTACTACCGATGAGGAGAGGATTCGGCATTTTGAGAAGGGTTTGAAAGCTAACCTAACCACACATGCATCTGCTCTAGAGAATAGAGAGAGGTTTGCCACCTTTGTGGAGTCAGTTAGGTGGATAGAAAGGTCCGTGACTGATAAATGTGAAGCCAATAGTAGGAAAGTGCATACATGGTTCCAAGGAAAAAGGTATGAAAGTTTTAAGAAACCAAAGTTTTCTGCACCAATAGCACAACAGAGGTTCATTGCTCAGACATAGTGGACATCCAGCAAGGGTAGAGGCCGTAGTCTACTACCAAGTAGAGCTCATAGTTCAGCATCAATGTCAGTAACAGGACCATCTAGGCCAAATTGGGAAAACCTAAGTTGTTACCAGTGTGGGAAGCCAGGACATCTGATAAGGGATTGTCCATTTAGAGACAGGAATGTAACCCAACCACCGAGGCAGAGTCAACAAGGCTCTCAGAGGCAATAGTTTGGCAGTGGCACACGAGGACGTGGACAAGCATCCCAAGATGATTCATCTACATCCAATAACAAGATGCGTAGTCAACAACCAACAATAGCAAGATTATATGCTATGAATCAACCGCAGGCAGTTGTCAATCCACGATTCGTGATAGGTCAAATGGAATTATTTCATTCTGATATGTCTTCATCCTGCTTCGTATCTGTTTTGATTGATCTGGGTGCTACACATTCCTTTATCACTCAAGAAGTGATTCATGACTGTAATATGACTGTCAGTCGTAGAGCAGACAATCTATTATTAGAAACTTTGTTAGTCAGATCTGTGGTGTTGTGGGAGGTATGTTCTTCTTGTGTTTTTTCCTTTTTAGAACACATCATTCAGGTGGATCTTATACCACTTGAGATGCATGGGTTTGACATAATTCTTGGGATGGACACCCTAGAAAAGTATAAGGTTGTCTTGGATTGTGGTTCCAAGCAAGCTATGTTCACAGACAATGGTGAGACATGGGTCTTTTAGGGGGACAGAATGATTCTTCCAACTTGTCTAGTGTCATCTATGGTAGCAAAAAAGTTAATGAGACAAGTATGCTTCGCATTCTTGGCACATGTGGTAGATGCTCGAGTAGAGAGTTCTAGTCTTTTTGAAGTTCCAGTTGTCAGGGAATTCGAGGATGTGTTTCCTAAAGACCTTCCAGACATTCCTCCACCTCGAGAGATTTATTTTGATATTAATCTAATTCCGGGTACGCAACCTATAGCTCAAACACCTTATTGGATGGCACCAGCTGAGATGGCAGAGCTTAAGAAACAGTTACAAGAGTTGCTTGAGAAAGGTTTCATTCGACCGAGTACTTCACCGTGGGGTGCTCCAATTTTCTTTGTTAAAAAGAAGGATGGGTCTATGAGATTATGCATAGACTATAGACAACTTAACAAGGTGACTATTAAGAAGAAATATCCTTTTCCAAGGATAGATGATCTGTTTGACTAGTTGCGTGGTGCAACAGTATTCTCTAAGATAGATCTAATGTCGGGATATCATCAGTTACGTATCAAGGAGAGTGACATACCTAAGTCAGCCTTTAGGACAAGGTATGGTCATTATGAGTTTGTAGTTATGTCATTTGGACTAACTAATGCACCAGCTGCATTCATGGAGCTGATGAATAGAATCTTCTGACCATTCCTTGATCAGTTTGCAGTGGTCTTCATAGATGACATCCTGATATACAGTAGAGATGGTCAACAACATGAGCAACACCTTCGTCAAGCCTTGACATTGTTGAGACAACACAAGCTATATGCCAAGTTTAGCAAGTGCGAGTTTTGGTTGTCAGAAGTGTCTTTTCTTGGACACGTTATATCTGCTTCAGGTATTCATGTTGATCCAAATAAAGTGGAATCTGTGTTAGAGTGGGAACAACCCAAGACATCGATCGAGATTTGTAGTTTCTTAGGCCTGGCAGGTTATTACAGGAGGTTTATTAAAGACTTCAGTTCTATAGCCTTACCCCTAACCAAGTGGACCAGGAAGGAAGTTCCTTTTATCTGGAATGACAAGTGTCAACATTCTTTCTAGTTGTTTAAAGAAAAGTTGACCAGTGCACCTGTGTTAGCTTTACCTGAGTAGGGAAAGGGATACATTGTTTTCTGTGATGCCTCTAAGAATGGTCTAGGATGTGTGCTGATGTAGAGTGATCATGTAGTTTCTTTTGCTTCCCAACAACTTAAGAAACACGAGGAGAATTATTCGGTGCATGATCTAGAATTAGATATAGTGGTTCATGCGTTGAAAATCTGGAGACATTATCTCTATGGAGAAACATTTTAGATTTTCATAGACCATAAGAATTTAAAGTACATCTTCTCACAACATGAGTTGAATATGAGACAACACCACTGGATGGAGTTAATCAAGGACTATGATTGTACAATTGATTATCATCTAAGAAAGGCTAATGTAGTGGCAAATGCACTAAGTAGAAAATCATCATTGTCAACCATAGATAAAGCACAGTTGAACTCTTTAGTGTGCTTTAAATGAGACATGCTTGTCACTTTGAGGCAAAACAATGTATAGCTTAAAGTATCATTGTTAGCTGGATTGTTAGCTGAGATGCAAGTGAAACCTACTCTGAAACAACATATCAAAGAGGCACAACAGGATGACATTGTGATTCAGCAGATCAGGTCAGAGTATGGTAGTGAGAAACGGACGGTTTTCATGAGTCATAGGATGAGGTAGTCTGTTACCATGGTAGGATGGTAGTACCTGATGCCAATGACTTAACAAAGCTAGTCATGGAGGAAGCTCATTCGTCCATATATGCAATGCATCCAGGGAGTACCAAAATGTATCATAACTTGAAAGATATGTATTGGTGGCCCAGTTTGAAGAAAGATGTAGCTGATTTTGTTATGCAGTGTCTAGTATGTCAGCAGGTTAAAGTTGAACATCAGAAGCCCACAGGACCAATGCAACCTTTACCTATACCACAGTGGAAATGGGATCATGTAACTGTGGACTTTGTGGTTGGTTTACCCAGAACAACCAAAAGTCATGATTCCATTTGGGTGATAGTTGATAGGTTGACTAAGTCAGCACATTTTCTTCCTGTCAAAACAACCTATACTACTGAGAAACTTGCACATATCTATATAGATGAGATAGTGCAATTACATGGGGTTCCAGCTACAATTGTATCTAATAGAGGTCCTCAGTTTACAAGTCATTTTTGGGAACGACTACATAAAGCCTTGGGTACTCAGTTCAAGTTTAGCACAGCTTTCCACCCTCAGACAGATGGGCGATCTAAGATAACTATACAGACTTTGGAAGATTTTCTTAGAGCATGTTTTCTTTAGTTTGTAGGAAGATGGGACATACACTTGAGCTTAATAGAGTTTGCCTACAACAACAGTTACTAGACAAGTATTGATATGGCACCATATGAAGCCTTATATGGTAGACGTTGTAGATCTCTGTTATGCTGGTATGAAACTAGGGAGAATACCAACTTCTGGGTCCTAAGTTAGTGCAACAAACAACTAAGAAGATTAAAGTAATATAATAATAGTTGAAAGCTTCCCAGGATAGACATAAATCTTATGCAGATAAGCGTCGTAGACCTCTAGAATTTCAAGTTGGAGATAGGGTCTATCTCAAAGTCTCTCCTTGGAAAGGTTTTCTCAGATTTGGGAAAAAGGGTAAGTTAGCTCCTAGAATTATGGGACCTTATCCAGTGATAGTACGGATGGGAAAGGTATCTTATAGGTTGGAGTTTCCACCTGAGATACATATACTACATCCAGTGTTCCATGTTTCTATGTTAAGAAAATGTCATCCCGATACAGAGTTGGTGTTGCAACCTATAGAGGTAGAATTAAATGAGGATATATCCTATGTGGAAGGTCCAATGATGATTCTTGACAGGAGAATCAAGAAGTTGAAAAATAAATACATAGTTCTTGTGAAAGTTATATGGCATCACCGTGGTATTGAAAAAGACACATGGGAGCTATAGGAAGAGATGAGGAGGAAGTACCCTTCTCTTTTCTCTTGAGATTTCGGGGACAAAATCCTTGTTAGGGGTTGATAATTCTAACATCCCTCACCTGGGTTATGGCTTAACCCTAGAAGTTTTGCATAAGTAAGTTGTTTACAAACTTGTTTTAATCTTTTGAAAAGTAATTAAGACTCTTGTAGAGATTAAATTTCAAGTTTGAGCTTATTTTCAAACTGTTTGTGCATTATATGATAGTTTGGGCATAAAGTGCAATTTACACAAGATGAGGGGTTATATTGCAAAATGTCACATGTTGAATGTACCTCATGTGTTTTATCATCATAAGAGAGAGAATGATGTTAAAGGATGGCTTGTAGAAAGCCTAAATTTCAAGTTGCAGCTTGTTTGAATTATGTTAGCGCGTTGTGCACCAATTTTGGTACAAATTGTAATTTACCCAAAATGTAGGGTTGATATGCAAATTACCACCTCTATAGTGTCCCTACTCCCTCCTAGTATAATGTATAGGAGAGAGAAATAAGGATACACCATGTTTGAATAAATTATGAATGATGGTACTCTTGGTAATGAAATGACCAACAAAGGGGGTTGAATATGAAACCCTAACTTGAGATGTATCAAGTTGAAAAGCTTATATATGAGTGCCTATCGGCCAAGGATCCATAGTACAAGCCTCATATCGTTTTGTGGACTCTTATCAAAGGCCATGTCGTGCAAAGCACCTCAAGGAGGTGAGGTGTGTCGGGTTACAACTTCCTTAGAAAAGTTGTATCGGGTTGTGAATAAAGTGGTGATTTAATTGATATATTTTATTCAAAGGGATAAGTAATGGATGAAAATTCATCCCTAGATTATCCTCAACTATTTTTCATGTCAAGATAAATGTTTATGCATGCATTTAAACATGTCATCCATGCATGGATACGTGACACCTACTAGCTCAAATTGATGACGCCTCATTTTTACACTCCTTCATGAACAACAAGTATATATACCCCTAGTTTCACCCTTTAGTGAAATTTTTTTACTCTTACCACCCTCCTTCCCTAAGGTATCATGCATATAGTTCTTGTATCATGTAGGAGTGAAAAGATATCATGCATAGGTCCTTGGGTATTGCCCATAGCAAGAGCATATCGGCTAAGAAGGGTGATATCGGCCATATAGGGTGATATCGGCCATAGTGAAGAGTTTTGATCCCAAGTGAGTGGCATATCGTGAAAGTGAGTGGCATATCGTGCATGAGTGGTGGCATATCATGAAAGAGCGCTAGGGTATCATGCAAATGTGTTAAGGAGCAAGAAGGAGCTCATACTTAACCCTAAGGTGAGGACATGATCATCTTCAACCTTGGATTGAAGCATGGTTTTAGGGTTTTGATCTTCTTTTCTTTTCTTCTTCACCAATTGCTTATACATGGTGATTCTTTGCATATAGAGGAGTTTTGAAGTCCATCTTCAAACTTGGTAATGTGAAGCTTTGGATCTTGGAGCTTTGAAGTTGTTGTTGAGGCGGGTTATATAACTTAAACCCAATTATATTATTATGCACCTTCAATTTTGTCATACTTGTTGATCTACTTGCAATTTCGATTTCTCTTGTATAATTGCTGATCCTTTGAGTTCTAAAAGATTCATGGGACTATTTTCTATGACTTAGAACAGTAAGAACAAGGTTCTAGAGGTTGATGATGATGACATCATCAATATCGGGTGGAAGCACACAAACAAGCACCTCCAACCCGATATGGTAAAGTAACCCTAGATGACTTGGAAACTGATAGGGGTGTGCATTGGTTTGTACAATGGGTTGACAAAGGTTCAACCAGTTGTCTAGCCTATCACTTAACCCATGGTAAAGGGCAGGTCGAAGCCATGAAGGTTTGAAGATGTTTGAGCATAAGGGGCTAACCTGATATAGAGTGAAGCACAAACACACCTCCAAACCGATAAGGTGGAAGAAAGCATGCATACACCTCCAAACCGATATGGTGGAAGCAAGCATACATACACCTCCAAATTGATATGGTGTGAACAAGCACACACACACCTCCAAACTGATATGGTGGGAGCAAGCATACATACACCTCAAAATCGACATGGTGTGGAAGCACTTTAAATGCAATGTACTTGATGGAGTAACTCATGGAGTGTTTTATATCAAGTCATACATTAAGAGGCATGGATTTTAATGAATAATGATTAAGTAGGCTAATTTACCTTGAAGGAAAGGTTGAGCCAACTTAATAAAGTATGGAGTAATCAACATCCTAGGGAGGATGAGAGAGAAACTCATACTTGTGTAATAAACATGTAATGTGCATACATTAATGCTTCTAATATGTGTAGGGTATGAATTAGAGTTTGATCCTTGATAATGTGATCTTGAAACCCTAATTGATAAGAAAGGGAAACCCTAGCCCTAATATAGGGTAATGGTATGTGAAACCCTAATTGATAAGAAAGGGAAACCCTAACCCTAATGAGGGAATAGTGGTATTACCCTTGTATTGCGTGGTATTGATATGTATTTGATATGACTGTTATCATGTATACTAACCATGCAGGTATTATGAGATGATGAGCATAGCCATGTATGAGCTATGATGTTTTATATGATAAAGATGCTTAATGGGCCTTGTGAGCCATGTGAATTATTTGTTGCCTAGTGAGAGGTAACAATATGTTTAATAGGCCTTGTGAGCCATGTGAGATGCTTGTATAAAAAGTATCATGTATACCTTGGTCCTCATACCTAGAGGTAATAGTTACCTAAAAAGTGGTAACAGTGTTCAGTGATGAACTAAGGGTTGAATACCCAGAACTAGTAATCATGACGATGATAATGTTGAGGGATGAGAATTCCTAGTAATGAGATAAGGGATTGAGATCCTAAATGTTATATGTGTTTTAAAGATATGAAAAGTACTTAATCCATGTATTACACCTTTCTTTGTAGCATTTGTCATAATAATTCATGTTTGAAAATCTGACTGATGCTAAAAGAATATGGTAATGTACTTAATTAATCAAGTGGAATCTTATCATGTAGTGCCCTGACCATAGATCCATCATCGTCAGTAGCTAGTGATGGTGAAATAGGTTTTCCCTTGGGATCTCTTGGAGAACGCATATTTTTTAATATGTGGGGGTGATGGATGCGAATATCCTTAAGCCCTAATGGAGGAATTGATGTGAGATAAACATTAAATCTCTCAATCCTTAATTATAAATGCCAGGATGGATGTATCATGAATCTCCCGATGATGATGAATGTCATATCGATGTGAGATAAACATTAAATCTCTCGATGTCAATGGAGTGCAGCCGCCGCTGTAGCTCAATAGCAAAGTTGCCAGTATACCCTGAAATTCTATGTAAATAGTTGATGTAGTCCTACTTGTCGTCTCGCACTGACCGAGACGGCAGGGGTCTTGGAAGTCGACTCTTCCATTGACCTTATATGGTACCTATTTTGACTTCATAGTGGTTGGTTGGAGTATGAGTGGTATACCTCATCTCCTCAGGGCATAAGTGTGATTGTAAAATGTAATCAGCCATGTAGCGTATTTGGTTAAGGATAGAATTTGGAAATCATTGGTTGATGTTACATTTCTTATTGCATCTTAAATGGATAGATGTAATACATGTTCTTCATATTCCTTATAAAATGAATACATGAAATTACTGCTTTATCAAATATAGTTGTAATGTTTCAGAAGATGATATTACTCTATCTGCTTAAATAGTGATTAAATCCTACTTATTAATATCAAAGAATCCTCTGCTCAATTTTATTACTATTTATCTGCAATAATAATATTGTTGGCAGAGAGTTATATCTCTTACTGGGACATGGGTCTCACCTCGTTAGTCACCAACATTTTTAGGTAGATGCGGACAAGGAGGTAGGGACCATACAACAGAGGAAGGACAACAGCATCAGGGGCAACAGTAACATCTCAGGTTGAGTTACTATCTGTCATGTCTTATAGATATGAGTCCTATGTGTCGTCTTTGTACTCTCAGGTCCTTGGAGTCAGTACTTAGTGGTTTTATGGTCAATCTGAGATTTTGGCTTGTATGCCTTGAGGTTTTATGTTGCTTATGTATAGTTTGGCAAAGCAACTGTTATATGTAGTCCTTGAGATGAGATGGTACATGGTATGTACAATGTGAACCATGATGTATGTAATACTTTGGTTCTCTTCTTAAGAGTTTCCTGGAAATGGATCTCTTTGCAAATGGTTTTAATTTTTAGTGATTTTTGTTAATCTGCTACTTATGGTTATTCCCCAATTATTTATTGGTGACGGTTTGATTTGTTGTCGGATCATCACACTTAACCTGATGAGTTACAATAATGTGGGAAGTGATGATCTTTAGGGTATAATGATAAATGTTGTTATGAAAACCCTAATCGGCTATCTATGAGAAACCCTAACCCTAATTATGAATACATGGTGCTTAATGTTTACTTGCTTGAGTGATTAGCATGTATTGAAGTATTTTCTATCTCTCCTATTTGTTATAACCTAACTTGCAAGTTGATTGAGCATCATAGCTCATGAATGTGTTAATTTCACTTGTGTGACAATTGTATGGTGATTACGAGCCTTGATGAGGCATGGTGATATAATGATAATGCTCTCTTATAGGAACTATGAGAATGGTATGTTGACCTTAGTGATGGCTTAATGCCTAACTGGAGGTGATATTCTCTGATCATGTGTTCAAGGATTATTATCACATGGTGTGTGATGATGGTGATATTCTTGTGTATGGCAATGAGAGAGTACTATGTGGAGGTGTGATCAGCTTTGTGCATAATACATTTTATATCTTCTAGAGTTGTAATTTACCCTTATCTTTGTACAATTTGTTTAGGGTTTGTATGTTGTAACTTTATTGATGCTATACGAGATACCCAATTGGCAATAACTAATTAGGTGAAACCCTAATCATGTAGTTTCCATGTGCCATAGATCCATTCCAGTGTCAGAATCTGTTGGATGGTGAAACAAGTCTTTCTTCAGAAAACTCAAAGTGCATACTATTGAGTATGTGGGATGCTTGGAGAATATCCTTGTCATCCAGATCCTAAGTGTTTTGAGAACGATTGTAGTCATCTCTCACTGATTATATTATATGATGTGATTTCAGAGGACAATTGCAATTGTACCCCAATGGCAGGGTTGCATACCCTAGTGTCTAGTGTCGTGACCTATACCAAGGTGGGTTAGGTGTTTTCAGCTTGACGATATGTCGCTAGTGGCAGTTGACTGTTATGTCTCTGCGGTGTCTCTCATACTGACCAGGAAGTGGTGGTGACATCATGGATTCTGACTATTCCATAGATCTTGTATGGAATTGATTTTGACTTAGCAGTGGTATGATTCCAATCCTCAGGGCATAATAAAAGACATAAAACAACTGCTTAGTATATCTGCTTAGGGCTAAATATGAATAACATTGATTTTTACCCTTGCCTTTTTTCTTATACTATTTAGTTGGTATTGTTTATACATGTTCTTCATATTACTTCTAAAAATATATGATGCTCTACTGATCAGTTGTAGTTGCTTAATCTACCTAATATGTATTGTGACGCATCATTCGAATAAAACATTATTAACTAAGCGGAAGAGATCACTAAGCAGCAGATTACCAAAAATTACTAAAAATTAAAACCATTTTACAAAGAGGTCCACACATAGGAAAACTCTTTCATAAAGAACTGAAGTAACTTAATTACATACCGGTTCACAAGTACATGTCTTGTATCATCTTTTTCTGAGGATTACATACATCAATTGCTCTGTTAAACTAAACACAGGCAGTATGAAATCTCGAGGCACTGAGCCAAAATCTCGAAAGTACTAACTACTACTCTGAGGACCTGAGAGTATAGAGACGACACATAGGACTCTATGTACATTCATACAAGACATATCAGCCAGTGTCTCCACCTGAGAATTCACTGTTGTTCCTGTTGCTGCTGTTGTTGTTCTCCACCTATTGAAGGATTCCTGCCTCCTCGTCTGCGTCCACCTAAAAATGTGGTACCCATGGGGGTGAGACAATTGTAAAATTGCCCCAGCGAGAGATATAACTCTCCACCAGAAACATTGTTATTGTAGTTTATTGAGATAAAACTGAACAGAGGAATCATAATTGCTTAACACCTGTTAATTCATTGTTTAACATATTAGAACATTATTCTTATTTGAAGCATTGCAGTTGTAACCTGATGGAGAATCATGTCACTTATCCAATAAGGAATGTGAAGAACATGTTCAACATTTATTCACTATAGAGTTATAACCATAGCATATATTCTCTTCAGGCTTAGATCACATAGCTAATGTCTGGCATTGTCTTTGTGGAGTCATGGCATGTAGCCATATTCTTTTAACAAAGTATTGGGATCCTAATCCCTCATCTCATCAAGTACATTTCCATTTCTTAACAAGTTCATCGTCATGATTATAGAATATGGGTATTCGAACCCTTAACTCATCATAGAATACTTGTTACCACGTATTAGGTAACTTAATAACTTCAGGTCATTTGACCAAGGACATTATGATTCTTGTTTCACAAAGTATTCCACATAGTTCACAAAGCTCATATCACCTCTTATTACCCCTTAATAGGCAACAAGGCATATTATGGCTTATGAAACCCATAACCAATTTCAATAATTAAAACATTATATGGCACACAGGGCTCACTAATTTCAGGTTACCTCTCACTAAGAAACAAAGCATATGAAGGCTTATAAGGCCCATAAAACATTTTCAATATATAGAGCATCATAGCCCATACCTGGCTATGCTCATCATCTCAACATACCTGCATGATTAGTACTCATGATAAAAATTATATATCAGTACCATGCAATACAAGGGTTTTCTTATTACATTCATAACTCATCAATCTGTATTTGAGCTTCACATAGGATTACTCTGTGTTAGGACTTCACATAGCATCACCTTGTATTAGGGTTTCACATGGCATTACCCTGTATTAGGGTTTCACATGGCATTACCCTGTATTAGGGTTTCACATGGCATTACCTTGTAGTAGGGTTTCACATGGCATTACCATGTATTAGGGTTTCACATGGCATTACCATGTATTAGGGTTTCACATGGCATTACCCTGTATTAGGGTTTCACATAGCATTACCCTGTATTAGGGTTTATCATATCTCATTATCGAATTTAGGGTTAGGATGCACTATTCACATCAGATTAGGGTTCATCATGTCCTTTTACCCAATTTAGGGTTTACTATAACATTACATAACATCACCCTGGATCAGGGTTTTTCATAAATAACCATATAGGTTCTCAAGATCATGTTATTAATGGTCAAGTCCTATTTCATTGCTTCACACAGCTAGGAATCAATATGGATAACATAAGTATTCAATCATACTTATGTATTCTCATCATTCATCGTCAAATGAATTATCAACACAAAGTATGGGTTTCTCTCTCATCTTTACCAGAATATAATTGCATCATAGTTTATTGGTTTGGATTAACCTTTTCATAAGTCATGTTAGCCTACACTCATCAAAGTGCATTACTTCTTGAAGTAAAAATTGACATGACACACTTCATGTGTCACTCATCCAAATATATTGGATTTAAAACACATCAAGGTATATCAGTTTTGAGGTGTTGAATGTGATATCTATCTTATCTTGATGTATCACTTCCCTCATCACCTTTATCATACTTGAGTTCATCCACTTAGCTTGTATTAGGGTATTCCTCATCCTAATACTTTATGCACCAGTTCATCACATTTATCATGTAATGTATTGGTCATAAGTCACTTATTTAGAATATACAACCATTTCCAATGATATGGAATCATCCTTGAGTTAGGAACTATTCATATAAGGGTATCCATTATCAACCTCTCTAGGTGTTACATTTGTCAATACATTAATCACTATTCCATTATTAGGAATAGGATTTTCCATATTTATAAATTGAGGTTCACATAGCATCTCCCATAATTATGGATTTCACCTAATATCACTCTTCATTAGAGTTTCACATAACATCCTTCTATATCAGGGTTTCACTTAGTATTACCTGAAGTTAGGATTTCATTTAACATCTCCCTCAATTAGGGTTTCACCTAGCTTTGCCCTAAATTAGTGTAACATCCCAGGATTTGAGGCCTTGGATAAAACACTCTTAAAAGGAATGACTGGACTACCCATATCACCAAGGTGCACCTCCTTTTCCGGGAGCCCATCACTAAGAACTCCATAGTTAAGCGTGCTCAGCTTGGAGTAGTACTGGGATGGGTGACCTGTCAGGAAGTTGATCCTGGCATGCGCGTGAGTGAGGACAAAGCACACAATTAAGGCTAGTGGTGGTCTGTGGGGATAGAAGTCATTCCTGAAACTCTACTAGAGCCTTGGGCAGTAGTCATGGGCGTTACAAATGGTATCAGAGCTAATTCCCCTCTAGTAGGTGGGGCCCACATGGACATGGCATGCCAGTCTTGAGTCGTGCGGTCCAGGCATGTAGGAAAGGGTTGTCCATGGTTGACGTAGCCACCCTTGTGCTGGTATTCTGTGATTGGGAGCTGGGTATCCATGGGCCATTGTGGGTTTGCACTGAAATGGGGAAGAAATTATGAGGCCTTATAGTTGAGCCTTGACGAGGACGTCAAGAGTCTAAGTGAGGGAGATTGTAACATCCCAGGATTTGAGGCCTCGGATAAAACACTCTTAAAAGGAATGACTGGACTACCCATATCACCAAGGTGCACCTCCTCACATTAAAGATAGAATTTTGAGGGCAAAATTCCTATAAGAGGGGAAGGATGTTACAACCCCAATTTGTGGGTTCAATTGGTGAGAAATGTAATTTCTCATATGAAAGATAATTGAACAAATAATGATATAATTTGTTTTGAATAAATGGATTTCTTTTACAATAGCCTTGATTATTGTCTTGTGGGCTTTATTGGCTATTGGGCCCAATAACAAGGAAATAAAGAAAGGAAATTCAATTATTAAATTAGTAAATGAATAATTGAGTTTTTGAGAAAAGAATGATATGGAAACCTCTAGAAGGCAAATCCAAAGAGGATTTCGTGCCTAATAGAGTTTCTTGGGGTACAAGGAGCCCCAATGAAGGAAGAGGAAAGAGAAAATATCAATAAAGTCAAATAAGAAGATAATATGATTCTTAATTAATGATTATGTGGTGTTGCAAAAAAGGAAGTATTTTCTATTAAATGAAAACAGAATTTCGTGCCACTAGAATAAAGGGCAAGTACTAAGAAGATAAAAGAAGAGATTTTCGAAATTCTAATATATCAAGGATAAAGAATATCAAAGGAATAAGTTAGGAGAGATAAGATTTCTTCTCAAGGAAGGAAACAGTTTCCTTTAAGTGTGGAGCTTGTTTTTCCTCTTGGATCTCGTGGATAAACAACCTAGGGCCTATCTACCCTCCCCTATATAAGGGGTATGACCCTGTGCCAAGTCTAGAGGATCCCACACGTCGCTCTTCTTCCTTGCTTTCGTCTTCAAACCCTAACCCCAAGTTCACCATGAGCATGATGCAAAGAAGGGAAACCAGAGGGGTGCGATGAAGCCCTGGTGTATCACGATGTCAAGGAGCTGTTTCTCCATCGAATACATGCCCTAGAGCGCGCGCAGCAGCGGCACCTAGGCTGCAGTGACGGCCGATGTGCATGGCTTGGAGAGCAGGAAGAAGGCCACCATGGCCAAGGTTTGAGGGTGCCACATGTGCACCATGGAGTGGCGGAGGTGGAGTGACTTCCGGCAAGAATCGCTGCCCTGAGAGTGAGAGATGGAGGCCGCACCAGGCTGCAACGGTGGCTAGGTAGGGCTGCCCGAGGTTGAAGACAACCTAGAGGACATTGGACGGTTCTACCCCTATGGGGTATGAAGCATCGACAACTTAAGCGGGGGAAGAGTCGTCATTTGGTTATATTTCCAAAAGCCAAGCAATGTTGCATGAGCTTGACGACGTGGCGCAATCCGATTGGCCCAAGTAAGTGAAATCTTGCTAAATTCGTAATTAAATATTGGTAACTCCGATTAGGACAAGTAATATACGAATTTTGGTAGGGAGAACGAGAGGAATCTATTAAAAATAATATTAAAGATTGATTCCGTTCCTAATTGCAAAAGTACAATAAGTTGATGAAAAGTGCATTAAAATCAAGTTAAAAACCCTTTTTGTGATTAAAGGTTGAATCTAGAATGCTTAATGGGTTAATTGAAGTATTAATAACATGTTGAATGATAATGTTAGATTCGAACCTAATTTAGATGTAAAATAGCATGATTTAGGGGTTTTACCTCATATGAGAATGATTAAGTAGTTAGAAACCCTAATTTAGGGTAAAAGAGGATAAGATCATATATGATTTGAAAAAGGTGAAAATACATTGTTAAATGATGGTTCTAAATTATTTTGAGTACAAAAGTCCTTAATTCTCGATAAATACCCTATATGTAGTAATTGGGGTTTTCTCATGAACAAAAGGTGGAAATGATGGTAAATCGAGTACATATGTTAATTAGACCCTAATGAACTTTGAATTGATGATAAATGTGTATAATGATCTTGTTATGGATTAAAAGGATAAAATAGTAGCTTTAATGAAAAAGAAGCTTAATGAAATTAGTTGATGATTAATGTGCTTGTAATATGAAAATAGGGTTATATGTTGTTAAGATAACCTTAATATTGAATAATAGATGAGATAATTAGGGTTTATGAGTAATGGCATAAAATTAGGGTTTAATATGGTAAAAGATGAAGGGAAACCCTAAATGCAAAATGAAACCCTAAAACGGATACAGAAACCCTAGAAAGTGAATTTAAGTCAATAAATTAGATTCTTGATAAAGTGTGTAATAAATAGAGTACATATTCTTTTCGGGAATAATGTGATTATTGAATTGCTTGCTTGGATTGTGTTCTTGGTTGGATTTGCTTACTGCTTGTGAAATCATCAAATCAGGTATGCGGTTATGCTTATGAATATCTCGAATTAGTTTTTCAAGGTTTACCGAAGTTTTCATCGATGTCATGAATTAATTGTTGGATGATTTTAATTCATGCAAACTATAATGTTGATATGACTATCACATTAGATATGTGCCTACTAGCTCAGATCTTGGTCCCCTCTGTGGCTTAATAGTTGACCTAGTACATGGCTACATATGGGGTAGGTCCATCAGGTCATTGGATGACTTAGTACATGGCTACCAATGGGGTAGGTCCATCAAGTCACATTGAGTTAGATATTGGGCTACCTTTGGGTAGTTCCATGTGACTCTATTACCCTATGTATTGGCTACTTGTAAGGTAGGACCATGGCGGTAAGAATCTACCTAAAGAGAGGTAGTATGCAAGTCCACTGCAGGGAAAGCACTGAGTTAGGGGATAGGTAAGGATTGAGTAGTATGGCTTAAAACTTAATCTTGATTTCTAAATGATTAACTGCATGATTACATTGTTAACATATTTACATGATTATTGTTTCCCCCACATACCAGCTTCGGCTGACCGACATTTTGTTTGCCGGTGTTTTAGGTACAAGCCAAAAGGACAAACAGTAAATTGTCATATTGTGAAATACATGAAGTAAAATACAAGGAGGATTAGTTAGAATAGAATCTATAAGTGGATATAAGTTTAGAGATCTAAGTTTTTAAAAAGGTATGCAAAAGTTTATTTTCTTACAGTTTTCCCGTTTAGTCTGTTAAAATTTGATAATTAATCTTGGTTAATTATCGAACCTTTGATTTGAAAGTTATGGGTGCGGCTTCGACCTCTCGGTCTCCCTTAATTGGGGGTTATCGGGAGGTGGGGTCATAACATTTGGTATCAGAGCATAGGTTCCTCAGTTAACCATTAATAATTATTAAATTTTACAAACTCCATAGAACCCAAGGGAGTTATTAGAGGATTATCCAAAAGACAGAGGTGTCTAGAAAAGGATCACGACCGGGGGCTGGCAATATTTTCCTCCACACCGCTAGTCGGAATACGAGGACTCCCAGATCCGTGTGATTTCCTGGCCAAAGTCTTAGGGTATGAATCAAAATAAGATACCTTTAGGACTTTCTCATCTTATTCATCCCTTCTCATCAAAAATTCTATTAGGGACCTTAAGGATTAGGGTTCTCTCTCTTCTCCTCACCCTTTTGAGGTATGGGTAAGGTTAATAAGGTTTAAGGAATCCTCCATCAAATTAATGAAAAGCTTGTAAATAAGATATCAGGGACATAAGCTTAATAGATTAAGTGTAAACTAAAGGATAGTTACATGCTTAGGTCGTATGACATAAGTTGTCATGCCCTCAGGAGAGACATGAGGCTAGACCTTCTTATCATGAGGATAAGGAAAGAGAGTTAGTCTTGGAGGTAAAGATCTCCATTAAAAGTAGAGACCTAGCACATCCTTTGAGGATGAGGTTAACCCTAACCCTAAGTGAAGGTTATAGAGAGAGATGACATGATGAGTTAGATGTTATGGTTTACCGGGTGTTTGGATGGACATGCCTTAGATGGCGTATGAGCCATGAGAGGTTGGATGATCTAGTACCTCTGGCGACCCAACCCTGGGGAGGGTCGTGCATGTTAGAGTGAAGGATATCTCCTTCATTGATGAGGTTAGAGAAGAACCTTTGGAAACCCTACAAGCTTATATGAGTATGGCATGATATGCACCCAGAATGTGTGAGCAGTAGGTTGAAAATCTGGCCAGTATGCATGATGGATAGCTTATGAGAGCTATGGATGACCTTGAGCAAACGTTATAAGCTTCACCCACGTAGAGGTATGTTGGTGATCTTAATCCCCAATAGAGAGAGGACCTCTAATAGTAAGGTTGGATGTGGAGTTAGCTCTAAGAGAGAGAGCAGGAACCAAGCAAGAAGGTTAGAAGCCTAAACCCCGAGATATGAGGAACAGTGGGGAGTCGAGGATGATGCGACCTAAGTGGATGATTGTGGTTGCCTCATGCATGATCCCTGGAGGCTGATGATATCTTGGTTGCCTTTAGAGGAACCAAACCCTAGAGAGAGGATGATGCTTTTGGAACTTATGTGCCTATGGTATAGGTGTTTACCTACTGAGATGAGACAAAGAGTGCCTTGGACCCTGAGGAGGTTTAGTAATAGGTTGTGAGGCCTTATACCTTGTTGGTTGTCCTAGAGGGGGACTCCACTCTGAAGTGTTGCTCGAGTCAAAGGATGACAGGAGGTGTGTGATATTCCGGGGACATGTTTGGTTCGTGGTTAAGAGGTTGGGCATGCAGTTGGATACACAAAAGTGAACCTAGGGTTCCTAGGCCTAAGAGGGGAAGTGGGATACCTAATGCTCATGGTGAAAGTTGAGTTTATATAGATGTGAGCATGGTACTTCTTATGTTGAGAGGAAAGGAAAACCCTTAAGTTTAAATGTATGATTAATGAACCCCTCACAGCTGAGTTGATGACATGGGAAGGCATGATCGTGATCCAGTGTTGAGGAAAGAGAACAAGTATGACCTAACATAGTTTAGTAGGTGATCTTCTTGTGCCTTAGTATATTTCTAGGGTTAAGCATGTGGATGTAAACGCTAGACCTAAGGGTGTTTGTGACCTTTTTGTCAAGGAGTAGTTTCTTTCCATCCTGGGAGAGGGACCCTTTTGTAGGGTGTATACCAGTTTTGTTGGTAACCTAAAGAGGTCTCATAGGATTTTGAGAAGCTAAGTGAAAAGTACATAGTATGAGAATGAACCCGTAGACCCATAGATAACCATCTCTAAGTGCATATGGATGTGTTACCATGGTGGTAGCTGGTATGGGGCTTGACCAAGGTAGGCAGGTTGCCATAACCCCTATGAAAGGATGAAAGTCAGCCCATGAATGCAGAGAGAGAGATGATGAAGGCTTGGGTAAGGTTCTAAGTTGAACATGTAGTATAAGAGAATGTTAAGTCTATCCTAGGGTCAGGTAGGGATAAGACTGATGGAAGTAGGAGTTACCTAATTCCCTTGTTGCACATGACTATAGGATCGGGAAGTAACAGCTATCATTGTCTGAGGGCCATGGGTTAGGAGATTGATCACCTTCATGAACTCATGGGACCCAAAGGGCAGATGAGTAGGGCACTCTCTAGATGCTTAAGGGAAGAGGGATGACCCCAAAAGTGTCGGCACCCTATAGACCTAGAGGAGATGACCAAGGGATGTGTGTAAACCTCAGTAGGTTCAAGACTAGTTTTCCATGGAAGTAACCTTAATATCGAGATGATTTTGATATAGAGACATAGGTGGAACGTCTCAACTTGGAGTTAAAGGTGTACTGGAAAGGTGGGGTGTACCATCTCTACTCTTAGAACAGGAAGAACTCTGTATTTGGACTTTAGCTAAATGGTTATTTCCTCTTGTTATGGGGGGTGAGAGATAGGACAGTACGCATGCCATACACTAAGAATAAAGATGATGTGGGGACAGAGAAGATAACATACCCTGGTAAGGTGAATGATATGTGGATGGATTGCAAACACTAAAGAGAGATAATATAGTCATCTTATAAGGATGTTGTTAGCCTAAGCTATGTGGATTTTGCAAGTGATGCAAGGTAAAGTTTGATCACCATGAGGATGAGCCCGGAGTTTTCTCGATGAAGATAGATTTAGAGTCGAGATGAGATGATAAGTGGAATACATGGAAGTGTATGAGTTCAATGTTGCCTAATAAATAAGAAGGGGAAGTGGTAATGGATGCTCTGGTTGAGATATATCTTCCTAGTTTGACTAAAAGAGGTTGTTAGACTAACCCCAAGTTTGGAAAAGAAGACATGTTTGGCTAACACTAATGTAATGAGATCAGTTAATGGTTGTCTGGTTAGCCAGGTTAGACCTTGATGCAACGAAAGAATGGTGGTAGAACCTCAGATGCACGTCTTTGTAAAAGAAGGCGATGAAACCCCGACTAGAATGGTTTAAGGTTTCTGAGGAATTGATCTTGAGGAATCATGACATACAGGAAAACATGATTGAAGATCACCATACACCGTGGTACTACCAAGATAATAAGTGACAGTGGTACTTTAGATGCCTAAGATAAAGTTGCATGTGGTATATGGCCATGCAAGCCGAGGGAGAAGGATGAACACCAGTAACCCGGTGCATTGATATAAGGGATAAAGAGTCCCTGAATGAGAAAGGGAGTTCATCACTATGGATGATGTAAGTCTCCCCTGGACCAAGGAAGGTCGAGATGCAATATGGGTTATGGTAGATCGCCTTACCTAGATGACATGAGAAAGAAAGAGTACTGTCAAGGGACAGATCGAGTTGAACTACACATGAGAGAGATGGTTCAACTACACTATGGTGTGAGTTCAAAAGTTCTTGAGTATAACTCAAAGGTTCACTTCCGTAGGGTGGAAGTAGATACATGAAGAACTCCATGTTAGTAAGTTTATCACCCCTAACTAATGGTTAGTATGATCCAGACTAGAGGGTCTGATGAGGGCGTGGGTGCTCGCTCAGGGTGATATCTAGAGACAGTTCTTGTCCTATGAAAGATGTGATGATAACCACCAAAGCCAGTATCGGGATTTAAAGAAGCTCTGTAAGAGAGGTCGTGTCGGTCACCACTTCAGTAAGGTGATGTTGATGAAAGGACCACGTGATGGTTAGAAAAGGGCCACAGTGTGTGTAGATGGAGTCTCTTTGATTGTGCAATGGCTAAAAGGAGCCTAGAGACGACAAGAGTCGTGAGCAGATGCAAAGTAGACTGACATGCAGTTCACTATGGGAGAATACGTGACATGAAAATCCAACCCCTCTAAGTTATAGCTAAGAGAGTTGAGTCCCTGATGCATGGGTTCTTTTGACATGGTTTGGTGGAGAAGGTTAAGTTTGACCTTACCCCTCCAGGATAAAGTAATGTGTGATGAGTTCCATGTGTCCAATTTAGAGCACTATGTGAGGTACCCCAACCATGTGCTGAGCAATGAACCTAGTGAGCCCCAAGGGAGGCTGAAATGGCCTGAGTCACCTGTGCAGTTTATAGACGCCAGGAAAAAAGAACTCAGAGAAAAGAATATGTGATGATAAAGGTTCTTTGGAAGCGCCATGGGTAAGGTAAAGTCACGTAGGGGTTGTTGATGGACATGGAAAAGTCTTATCCTGAATTGTTTATTTGCTTGATAGAATTTTGAGGGCAAAATTCCTATAAGAGGGGAAGGATGCTACAACCCCAATTTTTCGGTTCAATTGGTGAGAAATGTAATTTCTCATATTAAAGATAATTGAACATATAATGATATAATTTGTTTTAAATAAATGGATTTCTTTTACAATAGCCTTGATGGTTGTGTTGTGGGATTTATTGGCTATTGGGCCCAATAACAAAGAAATAAAGAAAGGAAATTCAATTATTAAATTAGTAAATGAATAATTGAGTTTTTGAGAAAAGAATGATGTGGAAACCTCTAGAAGGCAAATCCAAAGAGGGATTTCGTGCCTCTTAGGTTCCTTGGGTTCCAAGGAGTCCAAAGTTGCAAAAAGAAAGCAATAAGAAAAAAAAGATTAATTAAGTATTAAAACAATGGTAAAATGTGGAAAATAAGTCAAAAGAAGTATAATGGAATTATCCTTGGTGGAATTTCGTATCCCAAGGATTATAATGATAAAAGGAATGCCAATGAGGAAAATAAAAGATAAATAAAGAGAAGTCCTCAAAAAGAGATATTTTAATAAGAAATAAACAAGATAATGTGAAGTAATGCATATAGATGCATCTAGAAGGATAATAAGTATCCTTAAAAAGTAATTTAAAAATAATAGAGTTTCTTGGGGTACAAGGAGCCCCAATGAAGGAAAAGGAAAGAGAAAATATCAATAATGTCAAATAAGAAGATAATATGATTCTTAATTAATGATTATGTGGTGTTGCAAAAAAGAAAGTATTTTTTATTAAATGAAAATAGAATTTCGTGCCACTAGAATAAAGGGCAAGTACTAAGAAGATAAAAGAAGAGATTTTTGAAATTCTAATATATCAAGGATAAAGAATATCAAAGGAATAAGTTAGGAGAGAGAAGATTTCTTCTCAAGGAAGGAAAATGTTTCCTTTAAGTGTGGAGCTTGTTTTTCCTCTTGGATCTCGTGGATAAACAACCTAGGGCCTATCTACCCTCCCCTATATAAGGGGTACGACCCTGGGCCAAGTCTAGAGGATCCCACACATCGCTCTTCTTCCTTGCTTTCATCTTCAAACCCTAACCCCAAGTTCACCATGAGCATGACGCAAAGAAGGGAAATCAGAGGGGTGCGATGAAGGTCTGGTGTGTCACAGTGTCAAGGAGCCATTTCTCCATCGAATCCATGCCCTAGAGTGCGCGTAGAAGCGGCACCTAGGCTGTAGTGACGGCCGATGTGCATGGCTTGGAGAGCAGGAAGACGGCCACCATGGCCAAGGTTTGAGGGCGCCCCGTGTGCGCCATGGAGTGGCGGAGGTGGAGGAGTGACTTTCGGCAAGAATCACTGCCCTGAGAGCGAGAGACGGAGGTCGCACCAGGCTGCAACGGTGGCCAGGTAGGGCTGTCCGAGGTTGAAGACAGCCTGGAGGACGTTGGACGGTTCTACCCCTATTAGGTATGAAGCATCGACAACTTAAGCGGGGGCAGAGTCGTCATTTGGTTATGTTCTAAAATACAAGCAACGTTGCATGAGCTTGACGACGTGGCGCAATCTGATTGGCCCAAGTAAGTGAAATCTTGCTAAATTCGTAATTAAATATTGGTAACTCCGATTAGGACAAGTAATATACGAATTTTGGTAGGGAGAACGAGAGGAATCTATTAAAAATAATATTAAAGATTGATTCCGTTCCTAATTGCAAAAGTACAATAAGTTGATGAAAAGTGCATTAAAATCAAGTTAAAAACCCTTTTTGTGATTAAAGGTTGAATCTAGAATGCTTAATGGGTTAATTGAAGTATTAATAACATGTTGAATGATAATGTTAGATTCGAACCTGATCTAGATGTAAAATTGCATGATTTAGGGTTTTTACCTCATATGAGAATGATTAAGTAGTTAGAAACCTTAATTTAGGGTAAAAGAGGATAAGATCATATATGATTTGAAAAAAGGTGAAAATACGTTGTTAAATGATGGTTCTAAATTATTTTGAGTACAAAAGTCCTTAATTCTGGATAAATACCCTATATGTAGTAATTGGGGTTTTCTCATGAATAAAAGGTGGAAATGATGGTAAATCGAGTTCATATGTTAATTAGACCCTAATGAACTTTGAATAGATGATAAATGTGTATAATGATCTTGTTATGGATTAAAAGGATAAAATAGTAGCTTTAATGAAAAAGAAGCTTAATGAAAATAATTGATGATTAATGTGCTTGTAATATGAAAATAGGTTATATGTTGTTAAGATAACCTTAATATTAAATAATAGATGAGATAATTAGGGTTTATGAGTAATGGCATAAAATTAGGGTTTAATATGGTAAAAGATGAAGGGAAACCCTAAATGCAAAACGAAACCCTAAAATGGATACAAAAACCCTAGAAAGTGAATCCAAGTCAATAAAGTAGATTCTTGATGAAGTGTGTAATAAACAGAGTACATATTCTTTTCAGAAATTATGTGATTATTGAATTGCTTGCTTGGATTGCGTTCTTGGTTGGATTTGCTTAATGCTTGTGAAATCATCAAATCAGGTATGTGGTTACGCTTATGAATATCTCGAATTAGTTTTTCGAGGTTTACCGAAGTTTTCATCAATGTCATGAATTAATTGTTGGATGATTTTAATTCATGCAAACTATAATGTTGATATGACTATCACATAAGATAAGTGCCTACTAGCTCAAATCCCGGTCCCCTCTGTGGCTTAATAGGCTAGTACATGGCTACCTATGGGGTAGGTCCATCAGGTCATTGGATGACTTAGTACATGGCTACCAATGGGGTAGGTCCATCAAGTCACATTGAGTTAGATATTGGGATACCTTCGGGTAGTGCCATGCGACTCTATTACCCTATGTATTGGCTACTTGTAAGGTAGGACCATGGGGGTAAGAATCTACCTAAAGAGAGGTAGTATGCAAGGCCACTGCAGGGACAACACTGAGTTGGGGGATAGGTAAGGATTGAGTAGTATGGCTTAAAACTTAATCTTGATTGCTAAATGATTAACTGCATGATTACATTGTTAACATATTTACATGATTATTGTTTCCCCCACATACCAGCTTCGGCTGACTGACGTTTTGTTTGTCAGAGTTTTAGGTATAAGCCAAAAGGACAAATAGTAAATCGTCATATTGTGAAATACATGATGTAAAATACAAAGAGGATTAGTTAGAATATAATCCATAAGTGGATAGAAGTTTAGAGATCTAAGTTTTCAAAAAGGTATGCAAAAGTTTATTTTCTTATAGTTTTCCCGTTTAGTCTGTTAAAATTTGATAATTAATCTTGGTTAATTTCCAAACCTTTGAACCGGAAGTTATGGGTGTGACTTCGACCTCTCGGTCTCCCTTAATTGGAGGTTATCGGGAGGTGGGGTTGTAACAATTAGGGTTTCACATGACCTTGCCCTAAATTAGGGTCAAGGCTCATTAATCTTTTCAATGAGGGTCTCATGATCTCATTATTATGGATCAAACCCTTATTACATGTTTATTCATAATGAGAGAATTAGGGCTTAATTATATAAGCATTCCTCTCTCTCTCTCTCATCCTCTCTAGGATGTTTTAGTACTCCAAGATTGATCTAGTTCATCCCTTCATTTAGGTACACACAGTTAGGGTTAACCATTATGATCACCTTTAGTCTACATCATTATCAATCAAGTAGCTAACTGACCTTTAATCTTATTAGGTATCCAAATGGTTTAACCAATTTGGACCTCAAAAAGTCTTAGTCACTTAGACCCCAAATGGTCTTGGTCTTTTAGACCTCAAACGGTCTTGACCAATTAAGTTCAAACGGTTTGAAACCGTTTAGCAAGTTTGGTGCTTGAAACCGTTTAGAGAACACATTTAAAACCGAATGAACTTGGGTCTCCAAACCGTTTGAGACCTTTTAATCTCAAACGGTCTTGAGATCGTTTGGACCCAAACGGTCTTAAGACTGTTTGGACTCAAATGGTATTAAGACCGTTTGGTCCAAACCCTCTCAAAACCGAATGGACCAACAAGGTCTTCTATCACTTAGTCAATTTAAGGTTTTAATCCGTGAACCATCTATCAATTGGACCACCAATTTATTCTTCAATTGAACCATTGAATCACCCTTAAATTGGACCTTCAATTAGGGTTTTGAACCCAATTGAAATAGGGTTTATAATCAAGAAACCATCACTTAGGGTTTTGAAATTGAGGAACCTTCAATGGTTGACATTGTGGAACTAATTTGATTACAATCATTGAATAACCACTTAGCTATGTCATGACTTGACCTCAAACGGTCTTGAGGTCGTTTGGATGACCTCCAAATGGTCTTGAGACCATTTTCCCAATCCATCATGGAAACTATGAAATTCAATTAGGGTTTGCATCGTTGAATCAATCATCAATTGATCTATTGATTGTATTTCAATGTAATATCATTGGATCTTCAACCTTCCAATCATACTTCATCAAAAACTTCCAAACTGTCTTGGTTGACCTCCAAATGGTCTTGAGACTATTTGGGTGACCTCCAAACGGTCTTGAAACTGTTTGGTCTTAGTCAACCCAAAAAGTTGATTCAATTACTTAGGGTTCCACACTCGACCCGATTAGGGTTTACATTTAAGGAATCATTCACAATTGAAACCTTCAAGATCAAACCAATTGGAACCATTGGATCAATATCCAAGTACAATAGAATATTTCCTTAAATGTTCAACCATTTCAAATGGTCAACCACTCCAAATGGTTTGGAACCCAAACCTCCAAATGGTTTGCAAACCGTTAGGTCACCAAACAGTTTGGTGAAACCGTTTGGACCAAAAGTTGAATCTGTTTGCAAAAGATATTTGTGGAGGTGTGTGCTTATGATGATGTCATCATCATCAAGCTATAAAAACATGAAGCTTACTGTGATTTTCATGGTGATTGCATCAATCAACCAAATAAAATTTTGGAAACAAAGAAAGAATCAACAATTGATGAAGATATGGAATCAATAACAAAGTTCAAGGGTTCAAGTTATATAACCCGCCTTCAATTGAGCTTAAAAGCTTGGAGATTCACGTCAACAATGGTGGAAGAAGATTTTGCAACTCTCCCAAGGCTCGTCCTCGGGCTTTGGAGTGAAAAGATTGGCTAGGATTGAACATGGAGTGAAATAGAGAAGAAATCATGCATTGTTTTGTGATTTCCACAATGAATTCAAGGTGAAAGAAGGTCAAGAAGCTTACCAACAGGTTGGGGGTCGTCCTCCTATTGCTCCAGGCTACCTTGGTCGTTTTTGCAAGCAATAAGTGAAAGTGGATTCGAAATTATCCCTTCACCTCAAAGATAAAGGAGCTTATATATGAATTTTATTAAAAATTCATTTAAGAGAGAGAGAAAGTAGGAATTATCTCCTCAACTTTCTTGCCATATGTCCCCTTATTTTCCTTAGGGACGAGGCTATCCTCTTTGCCTCTTATTCCTCTCAATTATCCATGATTTAAAGGAAAACAAGCTAAGCACCTTAAATCATATTATAATAATATCCATAAGTGAGTGGATATTTCTTTTTCTTTTCTTAATGTGAGTGGGTTCTCCACTCACGTAGATATTTCCTTTGCCTTTACAAGGCACAAGGACGTACAAACATAACCAAACTCAACCATTATAGTTTTGGTTGAAGAGAAATCCAATTAATGTAATTATTTTTGCATTAAATTGAATTAGGGTTTCAATTGTGCTTAAATCTTGATTATTTTAATATCAAGATTCTCTCTCCTTCAAAATAATTCAAATGAGGAGCCCCTCTCAAATTGTTTTCTCTACCTGATTCCAAGAATCATGAGGGACCCTCTTGAAGTGTTATTTTTCATATTGAACCCTAAAATTTGGGTAAATTGCACATTATACCAAAACTAGGTTTTAATGCACAAACATTGCTCAACATGCTCTTTCTTGGTATTCAGGCTATCACAAGCCATACATCTGCATCATATTCATTCTCATGATTCCTCAACACATGAGGAACCTTGTATCATGTACAATTTGCAAGTTAACCCCTCAACTTGGGTAATTTGCACTTTAGTCCAAAACTAACAAAACATTATTTCAACATTATTCAAAAGGGACTGAAATTGAAATATAAGTTCCTCTTGAGCCTTAATTACTTTTAGAGAGATAAGAGAGAGCATATAATCAACTTCATTAAGCAAAACATCTAGGGTTAAGCATAACCCAGGTCAGGGATGTTACAAATTATAAACCCCTAACAAGGATTTCGTCCCTGAAATCCCAGATAACAAAAGATAGTTGTTACTTATGTCATCAAGTATATAATTATCATCTCAATATCATGGAGATACTATAGATATTTTAATCCACAAAAAGTTCTTCCACACAGGATCATTCTAAAAAAATATTTTCAACTTGATAAACTTTTCCACCATAATTACACTTGTCCCTTCCATTAGTTCAACCTTATCAATGTTTATGTTTATGCAGAGCATAAACCCCTAACATATGATGTTTATTTTTTTTGTAACTAGATTGATTTCATAGTTGACCAATATAGGTAACCAGCATAAATACCTTACTTTGGTATTCATCATATGTATTGAGAACACATCTCATCCTTATCATATTCGATTCCCTATTGTTACCACCAAGGGTACACATGCACAAAGTATTTCTTTTATTTTAGGACATTGCTTGTTCCATATATCATCATCTTGGAACCAAAGTCCAAAGCAAACTGATACTTTTCTAAGTATTCATCAACGGATTATTTCTAATCCATGTGCATCAACTATCATAATACTTACTTGATTGTCATGTAAATGAAAGGAGAAACATAAAGGAACATACCCCTATCATTACCCAAGGTTGTTCATCAAAGAGGAAACATATATATTTAACAGAGGTAATCTACTCAGCAATCCTTTATTTGTTTAAGAAAGTTCACTTAGCAAACCCTATGTAATTGGGAAAGTTCACTTCAGCAATCCCTATGTTATTGGGAAAGTTCACTGAGTAATTTCCTATTTAATTGGAAAAGTTCACTTAGTAGTTCCTATTTAATTGGGAAAGTTCATTGAGCAATTTCCTATTTAATTGGAAAAGTTCACTTAGCAGTTCCTATTTAATTGGGAAAGTTCACTGAGCAATTTCCTATTTAATTGGAAAAGTTCACTTAGCAGTTCCTATTTAATTGGAAAAGTTCACTGAGCAATTTCCTATTTAATTGGAAAAGTTCACTTAGCAGTTCCTATTTAATTGGGAAAGTTCACTGAGCAATTTCCTATTTAATTGGAAAAGTTCACTTAGCAGTTCCTATTTAATTGGGAAAGTTCAGTAAGAAATTTCCTATTTAATTGGAAAAGTTCACTTAGCAGTTCCTATTTAATTGGGAAAGTTCGCTGAGCAATTTCCTATTTAATTGGAAAAGTTCACTTAGCAATTCCTATTTAGTTCACTGAGCAACTTCTTATTTAATTGGAAAAGTTCACATAGCAGTTCCTATTTAATTGGGAAAGTTCACTGAGCAATTTCCTATTTAATTGGAAAAGTTACTTAGCAGTTCCTATTTAATTGGGAAAGTTCATTGAGCAATTTCCTATTTAATTGGAAAAGTTCACTTAGCAGTTCATATTTAATTGGGAAAGTTCACTGAGAAATTTCCTATTTAATTGGAAAAGTTCACTTAGCAGTTCCTATTTAATTGGGAAAGTTCACTGAGCAATTTTCTATTTAATTGAAAAAGTTCACTTAGCAGTTCCTATATAATTGGGAAAGTTCACTGAGCAATTTCTTATTTAATTGGAAAATTTCACTTAGCAGTTCCTATTTAATTTAATTATACTCTCTAGATTGTTTCAGAATGACTACTTGATCAGAGTAATCAGAAAGATAACAATCTAAGAGTTCCATACTTACCTTATCTCCCATAATCATATGCCTGGCTAGGGTATATAAGTATTGAGATTAGGTAGTATGCACTTTATTTACTATCATGTTCCTCACTTTTCATATCATTATACACACAAAAAAATTTCATTTCTGGATTTTCTTCATACATCACTTCTGTATCTCATCTTTTATCACACAGATAAGAGAGATTATAAAGCATTTTAAAGGGCACTGGGTAAAATGTAAATTCTCATCTCCCTTGTGTCCTTATAGGACTAGTCACAGGGAGTTCAAAAACAACTACTTTCTTATTTTTAACACATAGAATCATGAAATGAAATATCAGAATGAATCTATTTCATCTGACCTGTCACAACCCGAGGGTTGGCTATTGCATCAGATTGATTCATTGCATAGATCCTCATAGTTGCTTGTTGTTGCCCCTGTGCTTGATTATTAGGTGTTGATGAACCAGTTTGGGACGCTTGTCCACATCCTCTATCTTTACTAGAAAACTACCTCCTTTGTGAGCCTTGTTGACTCTGCCTTGGAGGTAGAGTCGTCATCGAGTTCCCATCTGGACAATCCTTTGCTAGATGTCCCGGTTGTCTACATTGGTAACAGATCCTGGGCACAAAATAGGGTCTGTGAGATCCAGTCACCGATGTTGATGCTATGTTGGGGGCTCTACTTAGAGCAATACTATGATCCCTACCCCTACTTGACATCCATTGCGTCTGGGTATGGAATCTCGATGGTGTTGCCGATGTAGAAAATCTCGGCTTCTTAAAAATTTCGGATCTTTGTCCTTGAGACTGAGTGTACACCTTCTTACCACTGGTCTGTCGTTTCTCGACTTCATACCTCTCTATCCTCCTTACCAACTCTACAAAGGTGGCAAACCTCTCCCTGTTCTCTAAAGCAGACACAGGAGTGGTCAGTTCAGCGTTTAACCCCTTCTTAAAATGTCGAATTCTTTCCTCATCACTAACTGCCATATGTGGAAAAAACTGCAATAGCTCCATGAACTTAGCTTCATATTCACTAACGATCATCTGTCCTTGTCTGATGTTCTCAATTTGAGATATCTTCTCGTCTAGATACGTCTTAGGGAAGTATCTACTGACGAACTCTCGTCGGAATACCTCCTATCCAATCTCTTTACCTGGTCTCTTATCTTCTTCTATCATCCACCAGTGACCAGCACTCCCTTTTAGGAAGTACACATCATGTCTTACCTTCTCTGCTTCAGGGATATCAAGGATCCTAAAAGCCTTCTCCAGCTCTGTCAGCCACAAATCAGCATTTGTTGGATCAGATGTACCAGCATAATCCATGGCTCCAACCCGACAAAGCCTCTCAAAAGTCTTACCGGCTCCATATCCCTCATCGTGGGCTGGTGCCCTAGGTGCAGGTGGTGGCATCCTGTCTGCCATGTGTGTCATGGTTGTCAGGAATTTCTCAAATAGAGCATGGAGGGTTGGGTTTTCTATCACAACTGGGTCAATCTGGGGTTGTTCAGGTACAGGCCCTTCCCTATTTTGGTCTCTTGCACCTCCTCCTAGTGCAGCAACATTGTTATCAATAGCGTGTTCTTCGTGTGTTATAGACATCTTCAAGTTTTTCTTCTCCTCCTATATGAGCAGAAGTCACTATCAGATGAACTGGAAGACACTAGAACAGACTCAACATCTTAGTCCTATGTCTCTGTAGAATCAACGAACCTAGCACTCTGATACCACTAAATTGTGACGCATCATTCGAATAAAATGTTATTAACTAAGCGAAAGTGATCACTAAGAAGTGGATTACCAAAAATCACTAAAAATTAAAACCATTTTACAAAGAGGTCCACACATATGAAAACGCTTTCATAAAGAACCGGAGTAACTTAATTACATACTGGTTTACAAGTACATGTCATGTATCATCTTTTTCTGAGGATTACATACATCAAATGCTATGTTAAACTAAACACAGGCAGTATGAAATCTCGAGGCACTGAGCCAAAATATCAAAAGTACTAACTACTACTCCGAGGACCTGAGAGTACAGAGATGACACATAGGACTCTATGTACATTTATACAAGACATATCAGCCAGTGTCTCCACCTGAGAATTCACTATTGTTCCTGCTACTATTGTTGTTGTTCTCCACCTATTGAAGGATTCCTACCTCTTCATCCGTGTCCACCTAAAAATGTGGTACCCACGGGGGTGAGAAAGTTGTAAAATTTCCCCAGCGAGAGATATAACTCTTCGCCCGAAACATTGTTATTGCAGTTTGTTAAGATAAAACTGAATAGAGGAATCATAATTGCTTAACAGCAGTTAATTCATTGTTTAACAGATTAGACCATTATTCTTATCTGAAGCATTGCAGCTATAACCTGATGGAGCATCATGTCACTTATCCAATAAGGAATGTGAAGAACATGTACAACATTTATTCACTATAGAGTTATAACCACAACATATATTCTCTCCAGGCATAGATCACATAGCTAATGACTAGCATTGTCTTTATGGAGTCATGGCATGTAGCCATATTCTTTTAACAAAGTACTGGGATCCTAATCCTTCATCTCATCAAGTACATTTCCATTTATTAACAAGTTCATCATCATGATTATAGAATATGGGTATTTGAACCCTTAACTCGTCATAGAATACTTGTTACCACTTGTTAGGTAACTTAATAACTTCATGTCATCTGACCAAGGACATTATGATTCTTGTTTCACAAAGTACTCCACATAGTTCACAAAGCTCATATCACCTCTTATTACCCCTTAATAGGCAACCAGGCATATTATGGCTTATGAAACCCATAACCAATTTCAATAATTAAAACATTATATGGCACGCAGGGCTCACTAATTTTAGGTTACCTCTCACTAAGAAACAAAGCATATGAAGGCTTATAAGGCTCATAAAACATTTTCAATATATAGAGCATCATAGCCCATACTTGTCTATGCTCATCATCTCAACATAATTGCATGATTAGTACTCATGATAACAATTATATATCAGTACCATGCAATACAAGGATTTTCTTATTACATTCATAACTCATCAATCTGTATTTGAGCTTCACATAGGATTACTCTGTGTTAGGACTTCACATAGCATGACCCTATATTAGGGTTTCACATGGCATTACCTTATATTAGGGTTTCATATGGCATTACCCTCTATTAGGGTTTCACATGGCATTACCCTGTATTAGGGTTTCACATAGCATTACCGTGTATTAGGGTTTCACATGGCATTACCCTGTATTAGGGTTTCACCTGACATTACCCTATATTAGGGTTTCACATAGCATTACCATGTATTAGGGTTCATTATATCTCATTACCAAATTTAGGGTTAGGATGCACTATTCACATCAGATTAGGGTTCATCATGTCCTTTTATCCAATTTAGGGTTTACTGTAACATTACATAACATCACCCTGGATCAGGGTTTTTCATAAATAACCATTTAGGTTCTCAAGATCATGTTATTAATGGTCAAGTCCTATTTCATTGCTTCACATAGCTAGGAATCAATATGGATAACATAAGTATTCAATCATACTTATGTATTCTCATCATTCATCATCAAATGAATTATCAACACAAAGTATGGGTTTCTCTATCATCTTTACCAGAATATAATTGCATCATAGTTTATTGGTTTGGATTAACCTTTTCATAAGGCATGTTAGCCTACACTCATCAAAGTGCATTACTTCTTAAAGTAACAATTGACATGACAGACTTCATGTGTCACTCATCCAAATATATTGGATTTAAAACACATCAAGGTATATCAGTTTTGAGGTGTTGAATGTGATATCTATCTTATCTTGATGTATCACTTCCCTCATCACCCTTATCATACTTGAGTTCATCCACTTAGCTTGTATTAGGGTATTCCTCATCCTAATACTTTATGCACCAGTTCATCACATTTATAATGTAATGTATTGGTCATAAGTCACTTATTTAGAATATACAACCATTACCAATGATATGGAATCATCCTTGAGTTAGGAACTATTTATATAAGGGTATCCATTATCAACCTCTCTAAGTGTTACATTTGTCAATACATTAATCACTATTCCATTATTAGGAATAGAATTTTCCATATTTATAAATTGAGGTTCAAATAGCATCTCCCATAAATATGGATTTCACCTAATATTACTCTTCATTAGAGTTTCACATAACATCCTTCTATATCAGGGTTTCACTTAGTATTACCTGAAGTTAGGATTTCACTTAACATCTCCCTCAATTAGGGTTTCACCTAGCTTTGCCCTAAATTAGGGTTTCACGTGACATTGCCCTAAATTAGGGTTAAGGCTCATTAATCTTTTCAATGAGGGTCTCATGATCTCATTATTATGGATCAAACCCTGATTACATGTTTATTCATAATGAGAGAATTAGGGCTTAATTATATCAGCATTCCTCTCTCTCTCTCTCATCCTCTCTAGGATGTTTAAGTACTCCAAGATTGATCTAGGTCAGCCCTTCATTTAGGTACACACAGTTAGGGTTAACCATTATGATCACCTTTAGTCTACATCATTATCAATCAAGTAGCTAACTGACCTTCAATCTTATTAGGTATCCAAATGGTTTAACCAATTTGGACCTCAAAATGTCTTGGTCACTTAGACCCCAAATGGTCTTGGTCTTTTAGACCTCAAATGGTCTTGACCAATTAAGTTCAAACGGTTTGAAACCATTTAGCAAGGTTGGTGCTTGAAACCGTTTAGACAACACATTTGAAACGGAATGAACTTGGGTCTCCAAACGGTTTGAGACTGTTTCGTCTCAAATGGTCTTGAGACTGTTTGGACCCAAACGTTCTTGAGACCATTTGGTCCAAACCCTCTCAAAACTGAATGGACCAACAAGGTCTTCTATCACTTAGTCAATTTAAGGTTTCAATCCTTGAACCATCTATCAATTGGACCACCAATTTATTCTTCAATTGAACCATTGAATCACCCTTAAATTGGACCTTCAATTAGGGTTTTGAACTCAATTGAATTAGGGTTTATAATCAAGAAACCATCACTTAGGGTTTTGAAATTGAGGAACCTTCAATGGTTGACATTGTGGAACTAATTTGATTACAATCATTGAATAACCACTTAGCTATGTCATTACCTGACCTCAAACGGTCTTGAGGTTGTTTGGATGACCTCCAAATAGTCTTGAGACCGTTTGCCCAATCCATCATGGAAACTATGAAATTCAATTAGGGTTTGCATCATTGAATCAATCATCAATTGATCTATTGATTGTAATTCAATGTAATATCATTGGATCTTCAACCATCCAATCATACTTCATCAAAAACTTCCAAACGGTCTTGGTTGACCTCCAAACGGTCTTGAGACCGTTTGGGTGACCCCCAAACAGTCTTGAGACCGTTTGGGCTTAGTCAACCCAAAAAGTTGATTCAATTACTTAGGGTTCCACACTCAACCCGATTAGGGTTTACATTTAAGGAATCATTCACAATTGAAACCTTCAAGGTCAAACCAATTAGAACCATTGGATCAATATCCAAGTACAACAAATTATTTCCTTAAATGGTCAACCATTTTAAAATGGTCAACCACTCCAAACGGTTTGGAACCCAAACCTCCAAACAGTTTGCAAATCGCTTGGTCACCAAATGGTTTGGTGAAACCGTTTGGACCAAAAGTTGAATCCGCTTGCAAAAGATATTTGTGGAGGTGTGTGCTAATTATGATGTCATCATCATCAAGCTATAAACCCACGAAGCTTACTGTGATTTTCATGGTGATTGCATCAATCAACCAAATAAAATTTCGAAAACAAAGAAAGAATCAACAATTGATGAAGATATGGAATCAATAACAAAGTTCAAGGGTTCAAGTTATATAACCCGCCTTCAATTGAGATTCAACGCTTGGAGCTTCACGTCAAAAATGTTGGAAGAATATTTTGCAACTCTCCCAAGGCTCATCCTCAAGCTTTGGAGTGAAAAGATTGGCTAGGATTGAAGATGGAGTGAAATAGAGAAGAAATCATGCATTGTTTTGTGATTTCCACCATGAATTCAAGGTGAAAGAAGGTCAAGAAGCTTACCAACAGGTTGGGGGTCGTCCTCCTATTGCTCCAGGCTACCTTGGTCATTTTTTAAAGCAAGAAGTGAAAGTGGATTCGAAATTATCCCTTCACCTCAAAGATAAAGGAGCTTATATATGAATTTTATTAAAAATTCATTTAAGAGAGAGAGAAAGTAGGAATTATCTCCTAAACTTTCTTGCCATATGCCCCCTTATTTTCCTTAGGGACGAGGATATCCTCTTTGCCTCTTATTCCTCTCAATTATCCACGATTTAAAGGAAAACAAACTAAGCACCTTAAATCATATTATAATAATATCCATAAGTGAGTGGATATTTCTTTTTCTTTTCTTAATGTGAGTGGGTTGTCCACTCACGTAGATATTTCCTTTGCCTTTACAAGGCACAAGGACGTCCAAACATAACCAAACTCAACCATTATAGTTTTTGTTGTAGAGCAATCCAATTAATGTAATTATTTTTGTATGAAATTGAATTAGGGTTTCAATTGTGCTTAAATCTTGATTATTTTAATATCAAGATTCTCTCTCCTTCAAAATGATTCAAATGAGGCGCCCCTCTCAAATTATTTTCTATACCTGATGCCAAGAATCATGAGGGACCCTCTTGAAGTGGTATTTTACATATTGAACCCTAAATGTTGGGTAAATTGCACATTATACCAAAACTAGGTTTTAATGCACAAGTATTGCTCAACATGCTCTTTCTTGGTATTCAGGCTATCACAAGCCATACCTCTACATCATCTTCATTCTCATGATGCCTCAACACATGAGGAACATTGTATCATGTAAAATTTGCAAGTTAACCCCTCAACTTGGGTAATTTGCACTTTAGTCCAAAACTAACAAAACATTATTTCAACATTATTCAAAAGGGACTGGAATTGAAATATAAGTTCTTCTTGAGCCTTAATTACTTTTAGAGAGATAAGAGAGAGCATATAATCAACTTAATTAAGCAAAACATCTAGGGTTAAGCATAACCCAGGTCAGGGATGTTACATGTATAATCAGTTTAAAGCATTCATTTAGTTGAATCTGCTCATCATGTTTATAGTGTTACTTTCCTGCTTAAGTATAACATGTGTTTACAATAGTTGTTGGTCGAGAGTTATATCTCTCATTGGGACATGGGTCTCATCCTTGTGCTTCGTCACATCTTTTTAGGTGGTCGTGCACGGCGTGGTAAAGATTGTGTGGTTGAAGAAGAGCACTAAGGAGAGAAGTAGTTGTTGAAGGTTGGATATGCTACTAGTGTTTCATAGTAGAGTCCTATGTGTCATCCCTATACTCTAATGTCCTTGGGGTGTTTTGTAGATGTTGTATCAATATGAAGTTTTTGGCTGCATGTCATGGTTGTACATGCATGGCTTGTATGTATGTATGTGTGTGTATCTATATACATATATATACACATATATGTATATATATATATATATATATATATGTGTGTGTGTGTGTGTGTGTGTGTGTGTGTGTGTGAACATGTTATCTCTTGTATCAGGTTTGTGGCAAGATGGCCACTGTGTTGTGACACGTCATACCTTTGCGACACGATATGTGATATAGGTGGCACAGTTTGTGAACTATGATGTATAAGTTTCTTCTTGAGATGGTATACCATTTTAGCTTGAATTCACCCTATTTTGTGGTAATGTGGTGGTTATTTGATAATTTCACAATTTGTTTTGAGTTATCTCACTTTGGTGTGACTAGTATGTCACACATGAGTATTCATATCTATTAAGGCTGGTATATTTACATTTTTTTTAAATAAGACTTTCATGATCTATATATGTGATTAAATGTTCTAAGATTTTAAGTTAAGATACGCAAATAAGATTATCATACTTTCATGGTTCCATCCTTACATGTGCCTAACATCTCAAGTAGAGGTATGTTATTTCTTAGAATGAATACATATCTAAGAATATTTTTGGCCCTTAATAGGATATAATAATTAAGTACATGATATGATTATAAGACTTGAATGTATTAAGTTATGGTTGAATCACAAGATAAGATCCTACTAAGATTTATGTTTAAGATTCTAAGATAATATTTTATTAAGGCGACATCAGATTTAAGAGTTAGACACATGCCCTTAGTGCATGTCAACTCAAGACACATGACCCATGCTCATACTATAGGTCATAAGGTCCGAACACCAGAGTGCAAGCCGATCCAGATAAATGACCCAAGAACCAGAGTGTAGGTCATGAGAACCAGGTACCAGAGTACAAGTTTTCAGATAAAGATACATAAAAATATATATTTAAGTTATTGAAAGAAGAATTATCTATGTTTCAAATTTGACTGATGTTAGTGTTAGTTCCATGTATATCATGTTTAAGAATATTTTCTATTATCTTCTATTTTATATTGCATATATAAGAATATGCATGCCACTTATTGACTTTCGTTCCAATGCATGATTGGGGATGAGATGTTCGCATGTGAAGAGGAGTAGAATTAAAGTCCAGGGCCACTACAAGGACTGAGAACGACCTCAGCTGGTGGAGTGCCAACTATAAGATGATCCTTAGTTCTATAGAGTAAACTTTATTATCTTTAAGATTTAAGAGTAAAAGACTTGGCCTCAAGGTGTTAGAGATACATTTTCCATTTATGCATGCCAAACTTTCATGTTTCTTTTGTAAGAATTATGAGAATGTTTAATATTTCAGTTTGTGTGATTGTTTATATTTTTCTTATGAATACCAACTTTATGGTATACCCCTCATGTGCACGAGTTATGGATGGATAAATGTTTTATCCTCTATGTGCATGTGTGTGATAAAGAAGGGCATTCTAAGAATCTAATAAATGACTTGTGGCCATGGGATTAGAGATGGACTCCATGTACACCAACAAAGTATTTATTGTGTTTGATAATCCTAAAGGGGTAAAATCCATAGGTGAAAATGGGATATTCAAGGATAAGACCGACATGGGGCAGTAATATACAAACCTATAAAGGACGGTTGGTTCCAAATGATTTTAGATTAGCTCAAGGAATTGACTATAATGAAAATTCTTCACCAGTTGTCATGGTTAAATCCATCAAATCATGCTTACCATTGTATTTTATCATGACTATGAAATTTAAAAATTGGATGTTAAAACATATTTCCTTAACCAGAATATTCTAGAGGATTTTTACCTGTTAAATCCTGATGGTTTTTATTGCTTCAAATGGACCTAGTAAAGTCTATAAGCTACAAATGTCAATCTATGGATTGAAGCAAGCATATAGAATTTGGAGTACTTATTTTTATGAGACATTCAAAGGATTTGGCTTTGTAAAAAATGAAGATGATCCTTGTGTTTATGAGAAGGTTAGTAGGAGAATTATTGTATTTCTTATATTATGTGTGGATGACATATTATTGATGAAAATGACATACCTACTCTACAGTTGGTTAAGACTTGGTTGGGAAATACCTTGTCCATGAAGGACTTAGGTGAAGCATCCCATATCTAAGAATCAAGATCTATAGAGATTGATATAGAAGGTTTCTTGGCCTAATCCAGAGTACATACATTGACAAGATGTTGAAAATGTTCAATATTCATGATTCCAAGAGAGGTACTTACCCATATGCCAAGGAATAAGTCTCTTAAATCCTAATATCCCAGCACTTTGGAAGCTCAGACACACACTAGTATGATTCCATATGCATATGCAATTGGATCTATGATGTATGAAACATTATGTTTAATATATATCTTGTATACTTTAAGCATGATGAGAAGATACCGGTTAGATCCTTGTGAAAGTCATTGGATTGTTGCGAAGAATATCCTGAAGTACTTGAGAAGAACTAAGGATCAACTATTAAGGTCATGCAGGGAGGGATGAAGCCCGGACGGGATGGTACCATGACCCTACAGTTGTGCTAGGTTGGGTGTTTGTTGCTTTGCATTAGGAATATGAAATGTCGCTTCTTGTCTTCCAGATATGGGAATAAATGGATAATGGTGTTGAGGCTTAAACAAAAAAACAAAAACTTTTATTTTCTGATGGGAACCATAAAAAATATTCCTTCATTAGTCTTCTGGGCCAGTAAACAAGATTGACCAGAATGACAACAAAAGAATCGAGTGTGGCAACTTTTTGAGTTGAAAAGTATTTTGACACATTTTATTTATCAACAAATAAATTAAGGAAAGCATGCAAAATTGAACAATAAATGGGTGGTGGAAGAACGTGTCCTTGATACTTAACCTTTGGTCCAATTTGTAGAATGGAAATCACAAAACTATTGATTAATGAGTAGTTTTTATGGGTTTTTATTAGCGGTGAATGGGGAGTGCTATTGAGGGATGTAGTTTTTATGAAAGAATAAGAAGATAGAAGATGACCATGGTGGTTAAATGATGCATGGAGGGTAACCAAGCTAAGAAGAGACAATATCTACCCATGGTAGGATGCTCTCTCTTTTTCTCCCTATGGTTACAAACAATGGTCTGATATCATGTGGAAAATAATATGGAGGCTAAGGTAATACTTCTTTTTGATAGATGAAAATCTCACCGTCTATATACAAAAGAGGAGGCAAGTATTAGGAAACAAACATAATGGGCCAAGACAATTAGGCTTTATACATAATTAACTAATAACTCTAACATATCTTAATGTCACAATGGTGACTGTGATAATTAGACTTGAAGTCACTATGGTAATCACATTTTGTTTTGTGTACTTTAACACTGGCCCAATGTGAATATGAATAAGGGTTTCCATATAGGTGGTGTTTGGGAAAACTTTGACACTTATGGGTTATTGTGCATGATGTAGATGAAATTCGTCTATCCATTGGAGTGATATCCTAGCAACTTGATAAGTGAGACTATGAAATGCATGATAATGCTTGTGTGAGTCAATATTTAGTATTGATCTCACACCATATCAATAGCTTGCTCTTGTTCAAGAAACATATATTGAATGTTAAGAGGATGACAACTTCATGTCGATTTCAGTCTGGATATCTATAACAAAGGGATTATACGGTCATGTTAGCCTTAGTCACCTTTATAGGTTGAAGTTATTCTCAACTTATTCCAATCACTTGAATAGCAATGATGGGTTGATACACACCAATCTTTTACTTGTGAGATAATGAACACCATTACTAAGGTAATGTGAAACCTATAGGGTCACACACACATAAGGGTACATAAGAGAATTGAATTTTCAATCAAACATGTGTTTAGAATAAATCTGAATAATGTACACGATGATTTCCTATCGAATTACTCGATTGAGAAAGTTAGTCAGTCAAGTGGGTGGTTAGGATCAACTATTCAATCGACTATAAATCAATTAAATGGCCACCAATTCTTGAATTGGCCAAGTCGATCGACTAAGTGTCCTAGTCAGTTGATTGTATTGAAGTTAGGAAACAACAAGGAATATGTGGGTGGCTCAATTTAGAATCAAATTGGTCAAATGAGATCAGACCTTTACAAACCAGTCAGTCGAATAGATAAAAAAACCATTCCTAGTCAGTCTATTAGACACTCGAGTCGAGTGATTGGGTTTTCTAGTAGTAGTCTGACTTTGACTCTATTTTGATTTGCAATTGGAAAATCTAAGCCCGTTAGTCTTATACATTAAGGGGTGGACATTTAAGGGGATACACACATTGTGAGACAAGTTATCTAAGAGTTCTTCCTCTTAGTGTAACATCCCTGACCTGGGTTATGAGTTAACCCTAGGTGTTTTGCCTAAATATGTGATTAAATCTTTGTTATTAACTCTGAGCATGTAATTAAGTTTCTCAGAAATGTATATTTCAGTATTTGCTCCTTTTTATTTAAAGTTGTAGCATTGTTTTGATATACAGGGACCTATGTGAAATTTACCCAGTTAAAAGGGTTAGCTTGCAATTTGCACATGATGAGATGTTCCTCTGATGTTGAGACATCATGAGAATCTCTTTGGCAAAGTTTGAGGGATTTCCCAAGCTAGAGCACCAAGGTGCAGCTGTGGAAGCAATCCCAGGGCTTGAAACCCTAATTTGGGGTAAAATGCAATTTACCCAAATAAAGGGATGCAATTTGTAAAGAATGTCATATAAAGTATCTTTTTAGACTCTTGCCATCATTTAGAGAAGAAATTATGAGGAATTCACCTCAACTGAGTTATCAAGTTAAGAAATAGGCTTTGTGATTGAATAATCAGGGTATATGTGCAATATCCCTTTAAGTATGAACTTTATTATTAGATTGTTCTTCCTTACCTTATTTTCTATAACTTAAGATAAGGTTTGTCCTTAGAATAAAGAGGAAGGGACGAGCAAGTAATAAAGGAAGGACTTAGTTGGAATTAAGGGAAACTTATGAACTAATGTTGAAAATCCTACCCCATGTATATAAGCTCTCCTTCCCTTAGTTGCAAGGGAACTCACCCTTCGTTCTCTTACTGTTTCATTTCACCAAAGACGATCAAGGACTATCTTGGAGCTCAAGAGGAACGACCAAGGGTGCAAGGTAGGTTTGGGATCTTCTTCTTGCCTAATTCCATGGTTAGAATTCGAATTCAAGGTCATCTCCATGGCTAACTCTTGAAACCCTACCTTTCTAGCCGTCCCTTTTCATCCTTCCTTGGAGTTTTCACCTTGGCCAACCTGTAAGAACTCAAGGACGCCATTAGAGCTTGGAGCTTGAAAGCTTGGAGCTCAAGAAGCAAGCTTTAGGCGGGTTTTATAACTCTAAACCTATGCTTTACTATGTGCATCTTTATATGCGTTTTGATGATAGCTCTTAGTGTTTCCCTACTTTTCCCTGCTATTTTGCAAGAAAACCCGTGGGATATCTGTACTGTTCTTGAGCTAGAAGATGAAGGCGTGATTTCCAAGAAAAACCCACCGCTTTTCACTTCCTTAAACGGTCTCAAAAGTTTGCTCTCTCGGACTCAAGACCGCGAGGTGAGCAAACGGTCTCGAGACCGCGACAGGGCAAACGGTCTCAAGACCGTTTGGCCCCGTTGACCGAGCGTGGAACGTATAAGAAATATGTTCCTAATTATATAGGCTAATTACCCTCAAAATTTGGGAGACTAACTCCAAAGGAATCGGGAGATATGACCTTATTAAGTCACAACTTTAAATGAATTAATTGCTTATTTTCAAACGGTCTGGAATTGCCTTTTTGGGCAAACGGTCTCAAGACCGTGTAAGGTCGTTGACTAAGCGTTGACCGTATGAGATTACTGTTCAAAATTATGTTAATTAACAACTCACCAAGTTTGATGGTCTAATTCCAAACGGGCTAAGAGTTGAAGGGTGAATACTAGGGCTAACCCTAGATAAAATCAGTACTGAAATTATGGTGACCTAATTAGGGTTTTTAGGGTTGATTGACCTAAACGGTCTCAAGACCGTTTGGGGGTCACCAAACGGTCTCAAGACCGCGAGAGAAATCAACCAAGACCGTTTGGAGGTCTGGGGTCAAGATTTGTTGACCAATTGAAGGTACAATTACATCAAATTACATTGCAATTAAATATTGACATGATCATCAACTCAATTTGTTTAACCTTGGTGATTTTCCACTAGAATCCAAAATTTTGGATGGGCAAACGGTCTCAAGACCATTTGGGGGTCACCAAACGGTCTCAAGACCGAGAGGACAATCACCCAAGACCGTTTGAAGGTCTAAGGTTGAGTAATTTGACCAATTGAGGACCCAATTGCAAATAAGTTATTAATTTAATCAAAATTCTGTTTTGTGGACCAATCATGGTTCAACCCCTATCAAATCACCTTAGACTTTGATGAAATCTTGGGAAAACGGTCTCAATACCATGTGGGGTCCACCCACATGACCTCAAGACCGTTTGGGCCAAGTTTGGGCCCAATTGGAGCTCAATTGAAGGGTTCAACCTTGTGTCGATGCACATTGTTGAGTGTTGATGGGTGAACATTGATAGACCCTAATTGAATCGATTTTAACCATTATGGGTCAAATGAATGACCAAGTGATCAAGCATAATCTTAATTGACTAAATCCATAAGTGGTCAACATAGCTTTGACCATTTGAAGGCTTCAATATGGGTTGACATTATCGGTTGCATCTTTGAGCCTTGTTGAAGGACCAAGCGGCTGAGACCATGAGAGCCTCGCGGTCTCAAGACCGTGAGAGGGCTCGTGGTCTCAAGACTGTGAGGGGGCTCACGGTCTCAAGACTGAGAGGAGGCTCGCGGTCTCAAGACCGCGAAGGGCCTCGCAGTCCTGAGGTCAAAGAAGGGCAAACGGTCTTCATGACCCTCGCGGTCTCAACTCAAATTGGTCTTCGCGGTCTCAACATTAACTTGAACCAATGGAAGGCTTCGCGGTCTTGAACCCTTGAAGAGGTTCGCGGTCTTGAAGCCTAAGGGGGCTCGCGGTCTTGAAGCCTAAGGGGGCTCGCGGTCTTGGATCTAGAAAGAGGCTCGCGGTCTTGGAGGGTCAATGTGGGCAAACGGTCAACACTTTCAACCAATCTCAACCCAATTGATGATTAATGATTGAAATCAATCAATGTGATTCAAGGTTGACCTCATTCAATCATTTGATGATGTAAATGGTTCAATGTTGCCCAAATCAAACCCTAATGATAATCTAGGATAGTAAGGGGTTATTTGACTAAGGTTTTTGACCATGATGATGATCAATGGGGTGAATTACCAAAATACCCCTGAAGGGTCAATTAAGTTATACCTTGCTCAATTCAAACCCTAATTACATGAGAATGATGCTTTTAGTCATAATGACTCTATCCAACTTGATCTAGTCTAATGTTATCATAAACCATTAGTATGATGAAAGAGAGAGTACTCTAGAGAGAGAAAGTACCCTAGAGAGAGAAAGTAACTCTAATCACATAATGGTGATGTTTTTGGCTATGTTAGCCTATGATGACTCAATCCAACCTATTTTAGAGTGATGTTGACATCACCTAACCTTATGATGAGAGAGAAAGTACTTATAGAGAGAGAAAGTACTACTAGAGAGAGAAAGTACCCTTTTTAAGTGGAAACTCAATTGAAGCATACCCAATACACAGAAATGAGCATAATTAGGGTATGATCCACCTGTGTGAGATCATAGAAACCCTAATTATGATCAATGATGAACCTTTAACTAAACCAAGAGCATCAATGAAGATGTTACTCATACATGATGATGTTATGAGTTTAATTCACCTGGATGTGAATAGTAAACCCCAATTCAAGGGTGATGACATGTAATGTGAATAGTAAACCCTAATTTAAAGGTAATGGCATGCTTTTGAATATTAAACTCTTATGACAAGAATAGGAAGGATATTCCTTATTGTTGTATTACCTTTATCAGATATATTAACCATGCAGGTTCTGATATAAAGGTAACCATATCCAGGTATGGATGTTGATGTTATATTCATTAAAGGCATGTTGTTAGCCTTATGAATAAGTAAAGTAATCTGATGCCTTGCCAGTGGCATCCTATGCTGATAATGGGCTATGAGAGCCATGAATACCATCAAGGTCATGCCTTAGAGATGACTTGTGATGAGGATAATGAGAAATGATGATTGATATAAGTTAGGCCTGTTACATTTAGTATTCTTCTTTTATAGCTGTTATGCTATTGTTATTGTTTGCAGAACAATGTATGCTGTTAAAGAATACTGAATGTACCTAACTAATCAAGTATAATGTAGAGCCCTGATCATAGATCCATCATTGTCAGAAATTAAATGATGGTGAAATAGGTTTTCCTCAGGGAACTCCTGGAGCACATACTTTTGAGTATGTGGGGTACATGGATGTGTAGAACCTTACATCCTAGTGTAGGAAAGTGATGTAGATGTGGAATCCATCCATCCTTCACTATATTTCCATATCATATCAGTGGTAGGTAAACATGAAACCTCCTGATGACGAAGAAAGTACAGATATCCGTATCAGTGGTAGGTAAACATGAAACCTCTTGATGACGAAGAGAGTACAGAACGCCACTGTGACTCTAGAATAGCGAAGGACCAGTTTACCCTGGTGAGCTATAGTAGTAGAGACATGAGATGTCCTACAAGTGATCCTCTTACTGATTGAGGAAGGTGAAGGTCATGAGAATCCGGCTCTCTTAATGACCTATGTATGATACTGATGTGACTTCTCAGCGATCAGTTGGGGTATGAGTGGTAAGCCTCATCTCCACAGGGCATAACGTTGTTTGTAAAACATGATCAACCATATAGTATAACTTGTTAGAGATAACTCCAAGTTAGTTGATTGATGTTACATTGCAATAATGTTGATATTCTCCATATCTCATAAATTGTACAGATCTTGTTATACCTGCAACTGTTATAGAATGCTTTGAAGGCTTTACTGTTTAAAATAATCTTTGATGTTATAATAAAGCTTCTGGCGAAGAGTTATAACTCTCGCTGGGACAATTATGTATAATTGTCTCACCCCGTAGGCTTCAACTTTTTAGGTGGACGTCAGAGACGAAGGAACCAACCTAAAGGTGACCAGTCTCAGCAGCAGCAGCACCAGGGGCAGCAGTAATCTCAGGTGGAGATTTGTCCTGCCATTTGGTGTAGTTAGAGTCAGTCCTATGTGTCCTCTGTACTCTCAGGTCTTGGAGTCTTTTGTATAAGTGATCTTGAGATTTTGTATCTTGATGTATATAATTACTCAAGAAGTAATTATCCTGAGATGTAAGCAGTTACCTCTCTTTATGAAAGGAGTTTTTATGGATACAAGTTCTTATCTCGAAAAGATTTAATTTCCCGTGATTTTTGTCTTCCGCTGATTACCGATTCGCTTCCGCTAAGTTTTAATCGTGTTTATGTCATGGTTTGGAGATCAGAGCCCACAAGTAGTGGTATCAGAGCTCCAGGTTCAGTTGAGTCTACAGAGGCATAGTATTTAGGATGTCGAGTCTACCTTTAGTACTCCTTCCTCATCTAATAGAATCTTCTGCTCCTCAGGAGAAGAAGATACATAAGAATGTCAAAACATCATGATGAGCACGTGGCAGAGAGTAGTGCTAGTGCACCTCGAGGTGGTGCAAGAGTTCCGAGAATAGAACAACCTGCACCTGAGTCGCCAAGAGAGCCACCCCAGTTCGACCCAGCTGACATGAGTGATCCAGCTGTACAGACGATGTTCGGGCAGTTTATGACTGCCATGACACATATAACCGATAGGATGCCCATTCCTGCACCTAGGGCACCTGTCCAGCCTGAAGCACAAGGTATCGGTAAGACGTTCGAATGACTTCGTCGTGTCGGAGCTACCGAGTACTTCGGAACTGCCGACCCTGCAGATGCTGACTTATGGTTGACAGAGTTGGAGAAGGCTTTCAGGATTCTTATGATTCCGGAAGCTGAGAAGGTTAGACATGCTATCTATCTTCTCAAAGGCAGTGCTGGTCACTGGTGGAACATGGAAGAGCAGAAGAGACCTGGAGTAGAGTTCTCATGGGAAGAGTTTCGTCAGGAATTTATCAATAGATATTTTCCAAAGACCTTCCTAGATGAGAAGATCTCTCAGTTTGAGAAACTAAGGCAGGGTATGATGAACATTAGTGAGTATGAAGCTAAGTTCATGGAGTTGTTGCGGTTCTGTCCGCACATGGCTGCTACGGATGAGGAAAGAATCAGAAGATTCGAGAAGGGTTTGAATTCTGATATGTCAACCCCTGTGTCTGCCTTAGAAAACAGAGAGAGATTCTCTACCTTCGTTGAGTCAGTCCGAAGGATAGAGAGATCTGTGGTTGAGAAAAGACAAACCCATAAAAGATATCCACAGTTCCAGGGTTCTTCATCTAGGGATTCCAAGAAACCTAGATTCTCTGCACCTAACCCTCCACCACCCAGATCAAGTTTTCAAACTCAATGGACACCAAGCAGAGGTAGAGGGTGGAGTCAACCGCTTCAAGGGACGCACAGTTCTGCATCAGTGTCAGTTACTGGACCACCCAGACCACAGCAACAGGAGAAGAGTTGCTACAACTATGGTAAGGTGGGACACTTGATGAAGGATTGCCGTTCTAGGCCTGTCAGTGTGACACAACAACCCCCGAGACAGAATCAACAGGGATTTCAGAATAGACAACATCAAGGAGCAGCTCGAGGACGTGGACAAGTGTCTCAAGCTGGATCATCAGCACCACCTCAACACCAGGCGACTGCGAGGTTCTATGCTATGAACCCACCTGAGGCAGTGGTCAATCCACGGGTAGTGGCAGGTCAGATGAAACTTTTATATTCTGATATGTCTATATCCTGTGTTGTATCAGTTCTGATTGATCCGGGTGCTACGCACTCTTTCATCACTCATGAAGTGATTCGTAACTATAATGTGACTGTTAGTCATAGAGCAGATGGTTTGTTGTTAGAGACTCCGTTGAGTGGGTCTGCTGTTTTGCAGGAGGTATGTTCTCCCTGCATCCTTTTCTTTTCTGACCATCGCATTCAAGTGGATCTTATACCACTTGATATGCAGGGATTTGATATAATCCTCGGGATGGATACCTTAGAAAGGTATAGAGTTGTCTTGGATTGTGAGTCCAAGTTGGCTGTGTTTGCTGATGAAAGCAGCACATGGATCTTTCAAGGAGAAAGAAAGATTCTGCCCACCTGTCTTGTATCAGCTATGGTTGCTGATAAGCTGTTGAGGCAAGGATGTTATGCATTCTTAGCCCATGTGGTAGATGTTACCAAGGAAAGGACCAACCCTGCTGAAGTTCCCATAGTCAGGGAATTCGAGGATGTGTTTCCTGAAGAACTTCTTGGTATACCACCACCTCGGGAGATTGACTTTGAAATCAATCTGATTCCAGATACGAAACCCATAGCTCAAACTCCGTATAGAATGGCTCCTGCCGAGATGGCAGAACTCAAGAAACAGCTTCAAGAGCTACTTGAGAGAGGTTTTATCCGACCGAGTACTTCACCTTGGGGTGCTCCGGTCTTGTTTGTTAAAAAGAAAGATGGGTCAATGCGGTTGTGCATCGACTATAGACAACTCAATAAAGTAACAATAAAGAATAAGTATCCTCTGCCGAGGATTGATGATCTCTTTGACCAGTTGCGTGGTGCAACTGTCTTTTCAAAAATAGACTTGAGGTCTGGATATCATCAACTTCGTATTAAGGATAGTGACATATCCAAATCTGCCTTTAGGACAAGATATGGTCACTATGAGTTCACGGTTATGTCGTTTGGACTAACCAATGCACCAGCTGCATTTATGGAACTCATGAATAGAGTTTTTCGACCTTTCCTTGATCAGTGTGTGGTCGTCTTCATAGATGACATACTGATTTATAGTAAGGATGCTCAGCAGCATGAGCAGCATCTTCGCCAAGCTTTGACCTTGCTAAGAGAACATAAGTTGTATGCTAAGTTTAGCAAGTGTGAGTTCTGGATGCCGGAGGTATCTTTTCTTGGACATGTAATATCCGCCTCGGGAATTCGTGTTGACCCTACAAAGGTAGAATCTGTTCTACAATGGGAACAACCGAAAACACTGACAGAGATTCGAAGTTTCTTGGGGTTAGCTGGCTATTATCGAAGGTTCATATAGAACTTTAGTTCTATAGCTTTACCTTTGACCAAGTTAACCCGGAAAGATGTTCCTTTTTCTTGGAGTGATAAGTGTCAACAATCTTTCCAGTTGCTGAAGGAGAGGTTGACAAGTGCACCTGTATTAGTGCTACCTGAACAAGGAAAAGGATATGTAGTTTTCTGTGATGCTTCCAAAAATGGACTAGGATGTGTGTTGATGCAGGATAAACAAGTGATTTCTTTTGCTTCCCGACAGCTTAAGAAACACGAGGAGAATTATCCAACACACGATCTAGAGTTAGCTGTTGTGGTTCATGCTTTGAAGATCTGGAGGCATTATCTCTACGGAGAAACATTCCAGATTTTCACAGACCACAAAAACCTTAAGTATATCTTCTCTCAGCATGAGCTCAACATGAGGCAACGTCGCTGGATGGAATTAATCAAGGACTACGACTGTACGATTGATTACCATCCAGGCAAGGCCAATGTTGTTGCAGATGCCTTGAGTAGGAAATCAGCAACATCAACCATGAATAGAGCACAACTAAACTCTTTAGGATGCTCTAGAAGAGATATGCTTATCTCTTTAAGACAAGACAATGTACAGTTGAAGGTGTCATTGCTAGCCGGTTTGTTAGCCGAGATGCATATTAAACCTACCCTAAGAGAGCAGATTAAAAAAGCACAGCTAGGTGATGCTGCAGTTCAACATATAAGATCTGAGTATGGAAATGAGAAGCAAGATGGGTTTCATGACTCAAAAGATCAAGTAGCTTGTTATAATGGAAGAATGATAGTGCCGGATGTGGACAACTTAAGGAAGTTAGTCCTGGAAGAAGCCCATTCTTCCATGTATGCTATGCATCCAGGGAGCACCAAGATGTATCGGAATTTGAAGGATCTGTATTGGTGGCCTGGGATGAAGAAGGACGTTGCAGAGTTTGTTCTGAGGTGCCCTGTGTGTCAGCAAGTTAAAGCTGAACACCAGAAGCCTGCAGGAACAATGCAACCTTTACCCATATCACAGTGGAAATGGGACCATGTGACCATGGACTTTGTTGTTGGCCTACCCAGGACAAGCAAAGGACATGATTCCATTTGGGTAATTGTTGATAGGTTGACTAAGACAACACATTTCTTACCTGTCAAAACAACCTATTCTGCTGAAAGGTTATCAGAGTTGTATGTTCAAGAGATAGTGCGTTTGCACGGAGTTCCTGTCACAATAGTTTCTGACTGAGGTCCTCAATTTACCAGTCGTTTTTGGGAACAGTTGCACAGTGCCTTAGGCACTAAGCTAAAGTTTAGTACGGCCTTTCATCCACAGACTGATGGACAGTCGGAAAGTACCATACAAACCTTAGAAGACCTGTTGCGAGCATGTGTTCTCCAGTTCACCAGAAGTTGGGATCTACACCTAAGCCTGATAGAGTTTGCCTATAACAATAGCTATCAGCATAGTATTGATATGGCACCTTATGAAGCCTTATATGGTAGATGTTGTAGATCACCCTTGTGTTGGTTTGAGACTGGTGAGCACCAGTTGTTAGGTCCTGACCTGGTGCAGCAAACCACAGAAAAGATTAAAGTTATACAACATAAGATTAAGACTGCTCAGGATAGGTAGAAATCTTATGCTGACAAACGTCGTAGACCCTTAGAGTTCCAGGTTGGAGACAAAGTGTATCTTAAGGTCTCACCTTGGAAAGGGGTCCTTCGTTTTGGAAGGAAGGGGAAATTAGCTCCTAGATATATGGGGCCTTACCCAATCATTGAACGGATTGGAAAGGTAGCATATAAACTAGAGCTTCCCCCAGAATTACAGAGGTTACATCCTGTGTTTCACATTTCTATGTTGAAGAAATGTCACCCAGACACCGAGTCAGTTCTACAACCTATGGAAGTAGAATTGAATGATGACATATCCTATGAGGAGGGACCAGTGTCAATCCTTGATAAACGAATTAAAAAGTTAAAGAAGAAAGATATAAGTCTTGTGAAAGTCCTCTGGAACCATCGTGGTATTGAATAAGCCACTTGGGAGTTAGAGGATGAGATGAGAAGGAAGTATCCTGCCCTTTTCTCTTAGTATGTTTTATCGATTTCGGGGACGAAATCCTTGTAAGGGGTGGATAATTTGTAACATCCCTGACCTGGGTTATGAGTTAACCCTAGGTGTTTTGCCTAAATATGTGATTAAATCTTTGTGATTAACTCTGAGCATGTAATTAAGTTTCTCAGAAACGTATATTTCAGTATTTGCTCCTTTTTATTTAAAGTTGTAGCATTGTTTTGATATACAGGGACCTATGTGCAATTTACCCAGTTAAAAGGGTTAGCTTGCAATTTGCACATGATGAGATGTTCCTCTGATGTTGAGACATCATGAGAATCTCTTTGGCAAAGTTTGAGGGATTTCCCAAGCTAGAGCACCAAGGTGCAGCTGTGGAAGCAATCCCAGGGCTTGAAACCCTAATTTGGGGTAAAATGCAATTTACCCAAATAAAGGGATGCAATTTGTAAAGAATGTCATCTAAAGTATCTTTTTAGACTCTTTCCATCATTTAGAGAAGAAATGATGAGGAATTCACCTCAACTGAGTTATCAAGTTAAGAAATAGGCTTTGTGATTGAATAATCAGGGTATATGTGCAATATCCCTTTAAGTATGAACTTTATTATTAGATTGTTCTTCCTTACCTTCTTTTCTATAACTTAAGATAAGGTTTGTCCTTAGAATAAAGAGGAAAGGACGAGCAAGTAATAAAGGAAGGACTTAGTTGAAATTAAGGGAAACTTATGAACTAATGTTGAAAATCCTACCCCATGTATATAAGCTCTCCTTCCCTTAGTTGCAAGGGAACTCACCCTTCGTTCCCTTACTGTTTCATTTCACCAAAGATGATCAAGGACTATCTTGGAGCTCAAGAGGAACGACCAAGGGTGCAAGGTAGGTTTGGGATCTTCTTCTTGCCTAATTCCATGGTTAGAATTCGAATTCAAGGTCATCTCCATGGCTAACTCTTGAAACCCTACCTTTCTAGCCGTCCCTTTTCATCCTTCCTTGGAGTTTTCACCTTGGCCAACCTGTAAGAACTCAAGGACACCATTAGATATTGGAGCTTGAAAGCTTGGAGCTCAAGAAGCAAGCTTTAGGCGGGTTTTATAACTCTAAACCTATGCTTTACTATGTGCATCTTTATATGCGTTTTGATGATAGCTCTTAGTGTTTCCCTACTTTTCCCTGCTATTTTGCAAGAAAACCCGTGGGATATCTGTACTGTTCTTGAGCTAGAAGATGAAGGCGTGATTTCCAAGAAAAACCCACCGCTTTTCTTTTCCTTAAACGGTCCTAACAGTTTGCTCTCTCGGACTCAAGACCGCGAGGTGAGCAAACGGTCTCGATACCGCGACAGGGCAAACGGTCTCAAGACCATTTGGCCCCGTTGACCGAGCGTGGACCGTATAAGCAATCTGTTCCTAATTATATAGGCTAATTACCCTCAAAATTTGGGAGACTAACTCCAAAGGAATCGGGAGATATGACCTTATTAAGTCACAACTTTAAATGAATTAATTGCTGATTTTCAAACGGTCTGGAATTGCCTTTTTGGGCAAACGGTCTCAAGACCGTGTAAGGTCGTTGACTAAGCGTTGACCGTATGAGATTACTGTTAAAAATTATGTTAATTAACAACTCACCAAGTTTGATGGTCTAATTCCAAACGGGCTAAGAGTTGAAGGGTGAATACTAGGGCTAACCCTAGATAAAATCAGTACTGAAATTATGGTGACCTAATTAGGGTTTTTAGGGTTGATTGACCTAAACGGTCTCAAGACCGTTTGGGGGTCACCAAACGGTCTCAAGACCGTGAGGGCAATCAACCAAGACCGTTTGGAGGTCTGGGGTCAAGATTTGTTGACCAATTGGAGGTACAATTACATCAAATTACATTGCAATTAAATATTGACATGATCATCAACTCAATTTGTTTAACCTTGGTGATTTTCCACTAGAATCCAAAATTTTGGATGGGCAAACGGTCTCAAGACCGTTTGGGGGTCACCAAACGGTCTCAAGACCGAGAGGACAATCACCCAAGACCGTTTGAAGGTCTAAGGTTGAGTAATTTGACCAATTGAGGACCCAATTGCAAATAAGTTATTAATTTAATCAAAATTCTGTTTTGTGGACCAATCATGGTTCAACCCCTATCAAATCACCTTAGACTTTGATGAAATCTTGGGAAAACGGTCTCAATACCATGTGGGGTCCACCCACATGACCTCAAGACCGTTTGGGCCAAGTTTGGGCCCAATTGGAGCTCAATTGAAGGGTTCAACCTTGTGTCGATGCACACTGTTGAGTGTTGATGGGTGAACATTGATAGACCCTAATTGAATCGATTTTAACCATTATGGGTCAAATGAATGACCAAGTGATCAAGCATAATCTTAATTGACTAAATCCATAAGTGGTCAACATAGCTTTGACCATTTGAAGGCTTCAATATGGGTTGACATTATCGGTTGCATCTTTGAGCCTTGTTGAAGGACCAAGCAGCTGAGACCATGAGAGCCTCGCGGTCTCAAGACCGTGAGAGGGCTCGCGGTCTCAAGACCGTGAGGGGGCTCACGGTCTCAAGACCGAGAGGAGTCTCGCGGTCGCCTCGCGGTCCTGAGGTCAAAGAAGGGCAAACGGTCTTCATGACCCTCGCGGTCTCAACTCAAATTGGTCTTCGCGGTCTCAACATTAACTTGAACCAATGGAAGGCTTCGCGGTCTTGAACCCTTGAAGAGGTTCGTGGTCTTGAAGCCTAAGGGGGCTCGCAGTCTTGAAGCCTAAGGGGGCTCGCGGTCTTGGAGCTAGAAAGAGGCTCGCGGTCTTGGAGGGTCAATGTGGGCAAACGGTCAACACTTTCAACCAATCTCAACCCAATTGATGATTAATGATTGAAATCAATCAATGTGATTCAAGGTTGACCTCATTCAATCATTTGATGATGTAAATGGTTCAATGTTGCCCAAATCAAACCCTAATGATAATCTAGGATAGTAAGGGGTTATTTGACTAAGGTTTTTGACCATGATGATGATCAATGGGGTGAATTACCAAAATACCCCTGAAGGGTCAATTAAGTTATACCTTGCTCAATTCAAACCCTAATTACATGAGAATGATGCTTTTAGTCATAATGACTCTATCCAACTTGATCTAGTCTAATGTTATCATAAACCATTAGTATGATGAAAGAGAGAGTACTCTAGAGAGAGAAAGTACCCTAGAGAGAGAAAGTAACTCTAATCACATAATGGTGATGTTTTTGGCTATGTTAGCCTATGATGACTCAATCCAACCTGTTTTAGAGTGATGTTGACATCACCTAACCTTATGATGAGAGAGAAAGTACTTATAGAGAGAGAAAGTACTACTAGAGAGAGAAAGTACCCTTTTTAAGTGGAAACTCAATTGAAGCATACCCAATACACAGAAATGAGCATAATTAGGGTATGATCCACCTGTGTGAGATCATAGAAACCCTAATTATGATAAATGATGAACCTTTAACTAAACCAAGAGCATCAATGAAGATGTTACTCATACATGATGATGTTATGAGTTTCATTCACCTGGATGTGAATAGTAAACCCCAATTCAAGGGTGATGACATGTAATGTGAATAGTAAACCCTAATTTAAGGGTAATGGCATGCTTTTGAATATTAAACTCTTATGACAAGAATAGGAAGGATATTCCTTATTGTTGTATTACCTTTATCAGATATATTAACCATGCAGGTTCTGATATAAAGGTAACCATATCCAGGTATGGATGTTGATGTTATATTCATTAAAGGCATGTTGTTAGCCTTATGAATAAGTAAAGTAATCTGATGCCTTGCCAGTGGCATCCTATGCTGATAATGGGCTATGAGAGCCATGAATACCATCAAGGTCATGCCTTAGAGATGACTTGTGATGAGGATAATGAGAAATGATGATTGATATAAGTTAGGCCTGTTACATTTAGTATTCTTCTTTTATAGTTGTTATGCTATTGTTATTGTTTGCAGAACAATGTATGCTGTTAAAGAATACTGAATGTACCTAACTAATCAAGTATAATGTAGAGCCCTGATCATAGATCCATCATTGTCAGAAATTAAATGATGGTGAAACAGGTTTTCCTCAGGGAACTCCTGCAGCACATACTTTTGAGTATGTGGGGTACATGGATGTGTAGAACCTTACATCCTAGTGTAGGAAAGTGATGTAGATGTGGAATCCATCCATCCTTCACTATATTTCCATATCGTATCAGTGGTAGGTAAACATGAAACCTCCTGATGACGAAGAAAGTACAGATATCCGTATCAGTGGTAGGTAAACATGAAACCTCCTGATGACGAAGAGAGTACAGAACGCCACTGTGACTCTAGAATAGCGAAGGACCAGTTTACCCTGGTGAGCTATAGTAGTAGAGACACGAGATGTCCTATAAGTGATCCTCTTACTGACTGAGGAAGGTGAAGGTCATGAGAATCCGGCTCTCTTAATGACCTATGTATGATACTGATGTGACTTCTCAGCGATCAGTTGGGGTATGAGTGGTAAGCCTCATCTCCACAGGGCATAACGTTGTTTGTAAAACATGATCAACCATATAGTATAACTTGTTAGAGATAACTCCAAGTTAGTTGATTGATGTTACATTGCAATAATGTTGATATTCTCCATATCTCCTAAATTGTAGAGATCTTGTTATACTTGCAACTGTTATAGAATGCTTTGAAGGCTTTACTGTTTAAAATAATCTTTGATGTTATAATAAAGCTTCTGGCGAAGAGTTATAACTCTCGCTGGGACAATTATGTATAATTGTCTCACCCCATAGGCTTCAACTTTTTAGGTGGACGTCAGAGACGAAGGAACCAACCTAAAGGTGACCAGTCTCAGCAGCAGCAGCACCAGGGGCAGCAGTAATCTCAGGTGGAGATTTGTCCTGCCATTTGGTGTAGTTAGAGTCAGTCCCATGTGTCCTCTGTACTCTCAGGTCTTGGAGTCTTTTGTATAAGTGATCTTGAGATTTTGTATCTTGATGTATATAATTACTCAAGAAGTAATTATCCTGAGATGTAAACGGTTACCTCTCTTTATGAAAGGAGTTTTTATGGATACAAGTTCTTATCTCAAAAAGTTTTAATTTCCCGTGATTTTTGTCTTCCGCTGATTACCGATTCGCTTCCTCTAAGTTTTAATCGTGTTTATGTCATGGTTTGGAGATCAGAGCCCACACTTAGAGAGAGATAAACTCGATCCAAAGACAACAACCCACAATAAGAGGAGAATGAGAGGGAGCGACGCTAGGACATTGAAAACTCAAAGTTCTTCTTCCTCTTAGAAGTCAAGGTGGTACACCTGGAGTTCTTGCATCTATGTGGAAGACATAGAGGCTGAGACCCTTGGGCGGAGTCTGAAGAATAAGAGCTTCCACAAGAAGAAGACAAGGTGTTGCTATGATGACAAGGCCGCAACAACAACAACCACTTTGGATCTGGATCCAAAAGTGTAAGTTTTACATTGACATAATGTCTAATTGTTGGACCAATTGTGTATCTCAATGTATATTCAATATCCCTTTTGTGTCTTTAGTGTACAAACATTTTATGTCTATGACTAATGTGTTGGCTTGGGAGTAACTTTTGTATTTCTTCTGCACCCCTCCCACCCAAACCATACCACATCATGAAAGAAAATTTAAGATAGATAGATACTAAAACATCCCCTATTATTAAGTAAGTCCCTCATGGAATCCTAGTTTGATATACCTTGTTCAAGATCTAGTAAATATAGAAGATGTAGCACATATGCCATCTATAGAAATCATCCTCCATCACCTAAATTATAAAAATCAAGACACAATCATCTCAAAAGCAATCTTACATTGAGTGATAAACAACATAATATATGGTACGAGGCAATATAGTATGATAGACAGGGCTTATAATGAGGACAAAAACAATCATCATTTCATACGTTCTAGTTCATAAAACTCATCTTCTCACATATCTCATCCATTATATTTAGGTGCCACAAGGGCTAATTGCTTCTAATAAAAGAAGAGTAATCATAGGTTCCATGAAGACGAGCCACTTCTAATTAAAGAAGTGAAAGCACATGTTCCATAAAGGCTAGCCACTTTTGTTAGAGAAGTACAATCAAAATTGCCATCAAGGTTAGCTGCTTCTAATTAAAGAAGAACAATCAATTCTATATAATGGTATTTGTTCTCATCTATGTGAAGGTTCTTCAAATATATTTATATTAAATCAAAGATTACTCAATAGGGAACAAGTTGTTCATCAAAGTATATATCTAGAGCATCAGATGGGAAATTTAATATCACCAGTCTGGTATATAGTACTAATTGTACCTTCTTATGTTATTTAATCAAAGAGTAGATCTTGAGGATTAAATTCACACACTAGATCCTAGGTATTGATCTTAAAATAATAATTAGGACCAGAGGAGGAAATGATAAACATGATTCATCTAGCCAAGAGGTGATTAGGTCCTAATTAACCCGAGGTGATAACTTCAACCATTTCATGTATTCACACAACATTTTTATCTTTAATACCCATGTGGGTAGTCTGGAATTTGCTACCTGTGCATCTAAAAAAGTAATTATTTGACCAAAAGTAACTTACTTGAAAAAAAGTAACTATATTAACCAAAAAGTAAATCTATGTATTTATATTAACCAAAAAGTAAATCTATGTATTTTATAAAGCAAAAATTCTGGAATAAATATGTAATTGTATATTTGTTATAGATGGTACAAATGTAACTATCTATACATGAAAAACAACAATTTACAAGGTAAAGTAACCCTCTACATGTCAAAAGTAAGAAGCCCCAAAAAAAGTAACCAAAATAGAAGTGGGTAGCTACCCGCGCGGGCATTGAATGAATGCCATATATATATATATATATATATATATATATATATATATATATATATATATATATATATATATATATATATATATATATGTATGTATGTA